>CM076574.1:527372149-527972149 GCA_034641835.2 Pinus albicaulis | reverse complement strand
TCAAGGGACACTTTGCCTTGCATTAAAGATCCAAGTTTTAAATTCAAAGTTAAAGGGCTGAGAGTACAGTACAAAATCGCAGGCTATCTCAGGGTTTTATGGCCGCAGATTTTCCCTCTTTCAGTAAGAGGCAAAACGATGTATATTTTATTATTCGTGTCATTTTTATAAGGAGATTTTCATCTCCCAGCATTTATTTCTATAGATAGATTGTAAAGTACAGTCATTTATAGTTAGTCATTCATAGAGTGGGCGCGAATGTTTTCTGCCAGTTTATTCAAATTGAGTCATTAAATGTGTTTCAACTACCTCCTTCTCTAGAATTCTCTATCTTTTCTATAAAGACCCGAAAAGAAGACATTGTAAGGGTTCCAGATTTCTATCAGCAAACTGTGCAGTGAAAAGGCTTTTGTATACATTTTGTAATATTTCTGTATGAAGATTCAGAGCCCGTAGGGTCTCAGTGAGGAGGAGTTATAACTGTAATGAGGATTATGGTCTTTGGTATCTCACAGTATGTAATTTCTCTTATGTGTTAATACAATATCTCATTTCATGCTATTTATCTTCTTGTATCATGTTCTAGAATGCGAGTGGCTCACTAGTTTGCAGTAAGGATTCATCCTTGTTGGTGCCCTTTGTAGAATTAGTCAAGCGCTTTAAATAGGCCTAGTCATGATATATTGTTCCATGTTCATCTCTTCCATATTTTCTGCTATATTAGTTACTTGAGGAGGGTGCTTTTAAAACGCCATTGTCATATAAGGATTCATAAATTAATATGCCATTATGTGGTTCTGTTGTGTATCTGGGTATCAGTCTCAAGTTGACTAATATCTTCTTTATGCTTCCTCACTGCACTCACTTCCTGATATTTGATTTCTTTGATATATTATTTGAACTAGCCCTCTTTACAGTAAGTTTTCTCTTAACTGTTTGATGCCTTTGTATTGGAGTTTTACATGATGTCCCTACACTATTCTTATCTTTGTGTCAGCTTCTGAGAGAGTTTGGTCCTGTTCAAAACTTATTTCCTTGTTTTACAAGAGATAGTAAGTGAGCTTTTGGATTGACAACCCAAGCTATATGAAGAGCTCCTTACTATATTAAGATGTCCTAGGCACTGGTCTATGGCAACTCTAGACTGTCTCTAAGGGGTGACAAAATTGTCCACAACATCTTTCTGGCGCCGTTGCCGGGGATCAAATTCAAGAATATCAGTTTCCGTGGGCCTCGACAAATTGTTTTCACTCTCTAATCAGGTGAGCACGGAGAGTCGAAGAGTTGCATATCTCTCACCTTGGCGACTCCACTGGTCTTTATTTGATAAATTTTATTGGTAGTCCTGGCTTCTCGAAAGCCACATTTGAGGTCAGATACATCTCAGTCGAAAACACCTTACGTGTCTGACCCAGAGAAGATCATTCATAAAAGAGTTTGGAAGGAGAGGAATTCAGTTCGAGTTGAAAACCTTGAATATTTCGTTGAAGATTATCCGCCCTCTTCTTCTCAAGAGATCAGAACAGAAAATCCTGAGTTTTACTCAGAAACTCCACGTAGAGGAAGTGTCCGGATTGAAGAAGATTCTCATTCTACTCCCGAGGCTGAGGAAATTAAAGAAGTCACAAGAGTAATTGCTGTTAACCGTGAAATATTCCCATCCACACCTCAGGCCTCTGTGCAATATATTCCTATTGTTATTCATACTCCACTTCCTCCTACTCCTCTCCCTTCATCTGTATCTCAGATTTTTGTACAACCCCCACCTCCCCCAATGGCTAATGTTCCTGCTTTTCTATTGAAAAAATATGCTCCACTGGCCTTGCCCCAAGTGCTAAATGATATGCCACAGGATTATCTAAAGATTCTGCCGAGATTTAATGGTGAAAATGAAGTTGATGCTCAGAAACATCTTGAGACTTTCTGCTCTTTTGCAGAAAACTTGAATGTTGAACATCTGGATGTGGTCTTGAGATTGTTTGTGCAGTCTTTGGAAGGGGAAGCCAGAAAATGGTTTAAGACATTGGGAAACCGTTAAATAACCACCTGGGATATTATGGAGAATACTTTTCTTAGGAAGTGGGGAGAAAAGAAAGATCATGGTCAGTGTCTTACTGAGTTTAATACTATGAAGAAGAAACAGAATGAAGGGGTATCAGAGTTCATTAAAAGATTCAATAAGTTATATCTGAGCCTGCCTCCTGAGATGAAGCCCCATGAAGCTGCTGCCAAGATAATTTTTATAGCAGCCTTTGATTTTGACTTTGGATTCTCCTTGAGAGAAAGAAAACCTGCCACTTTAGATGATGCACAGTCAGATGCTCTGGAATTGGAAGCGAACTTTGCCTCCACTGGGAAACTGAAGGGAAAAATTGAATAGGATACTAGGAGGAGAGGCAAAGAAGAGGTTTCCACCTCTAATCAGGAAAAAGATTCAAATAAAATGGATGAGATAAGAAAAATGATAAAGAAAATGGTGAAGCTTGAACTGGAAGCTAAGAGCGCAGCTCCCAAGAATTTCTACAATGCTCCAAACAGAGGATATAATCCCCAGTACAGAAGGCCCCCATTGCAGATATTGCCGAGAGAAGCAAAGGAACAACAAGACCAGGTACCTCATCCCTTGTACCTGGAAGGACCAGTAGATGACTCCACCGGAGATGCAGCTTATGGATTAGAAGATTCAAATCTGGCTTTCTCAAATAATGATGATATGGAATGCCCATTGCAAGACGAAGAAGAAGAAGCAGAGATTGACCATTATTGTAAGCAGTTTGCTGATTTCATGCAAGCACAATTCAATGTAAAATATGATCTCAGATCTTCAAGGAAGAGGACCAGAACTCAAGATCAAGAAGAGGAGCCACCTCAGAAAGAAGCATCTGCTCAGAAAGAATCAGCAACAAAGAAGAACATAGAAAAAGGTAAGAATCCTCTAAATGCTCCTTTGCAGCCCAATGATCAGATTCCTTCTTCTTCAAAAATAGTCAGTCCTCCTAATGCTGAGCCAGTGTCAAAAGAAATTAAATCTCCAACTGAAAATAAGGAGTCAAAAGAAGTTGTGATATAAAAGCCCCCATCTGCTTTCAATTTGCAAAAAGAACTCGAGAAGATTAAAATTCCTGTCCCCCTGACTGAGTTATTAAAACAGCCTGTATATGAGTCTCAAGTCACTTCCTTTATACTTCCTCCTGAATTACCAATTGCACCTGATAGTATAAACCTTCAAGAAGAAAGACCCATGGTCGTCTTTGGCCCACATGTCGAGGAGATAGACCCTTCTACTCCTCCTTTTTACGTGTCTCTAGTTATTCATGGCCTGCTGTTGCACAATTGTATGTTAGATTCTGGGGCTTCCCATAATCTTATGCCTTTGTCTGTTATGGAGCAACTAGGGCTGCAAATTACAAGACCATACAAAGACTTATATTCATTTGATTCTAAAAGAGTTAAATGCCTGGGAATGATTAAAGATTTAGTGGTCAATTTGGCTCAAATCCCAGCAAAGAGTGTGGTCATGGACATTGTGGTTGCTGATATCCCAGCCCGCTTTGGCATGCTGCTGTCAAGGTCCTGGGGTACAAATATTTGGGGATCAATTAAATTGGATTTAACATATGCTACTGTACCAGTCTTTGGAGGTCAGGAAAGGAGGTTGTACAGGGAGACTAGATTTGTTAAAATGGTAACTAAGGCTGATTGCTCAGAAAATTCTCCAGTTTATAACAAAGAGGGAGACTTCTCATGTTTGATGTTAGAAGAAAATCAAAATTGTGCTCATGAGCCCCTTTTTGGTCAAATCCAAGCTGAGCAACCTAAAGAAGATCAGGAATCAGGAATTTGGACTTTGCATTTTGATGGAGCAAATTCAAGAGAAGGCAATGGAGCTGGGGTGTTATTAATTTCTCCTACAGGAAAATGGGTGCCACTGTCTTTAAAATTAGAGTATGAGGCTACAGAAAATGTAGCCGAATATGAGGCACTATTATTGGGGTTACAGACAGCCAGAAACATGGGCATCCAATGTTTAAAAGTCTTGGGAAACTCTGAGCTGGTGGTAAGGCAGATCAAAAATCAATTCCAAACTAAGCATCCACGGCTGAGAGCATATAGAAACGAAGTATGGGACATGATAGAAAATTTCTTCTCAGCATTTAACATACAGTTCATGCCCAGGGAGCAAAATAGAATAGCAGATTCTCTTGCTGTAGCAGCCAGTACATTCTGTCCTCCTCAAAATCCACTCTTAAGATATGAAGTGGAGGTACGGTACAGACCATCCATTCCAGATAATGTAAAACATTGGCAGGTATTTGAAGATGATGAGCAGATGAAGAGATTCATGGAGACAGTGGGGGAATTCTCCAATATGGAGATTGATGATAATGAGGAGGAAGAAGTTGGAAATATTGCAGAAAACAAATGGGAAGAAAGAATAGCAGATAACAGAGTGCTGCAACTAAAAGGAAATGTTATACCTAGAGGGCTGGTGCCTCTAGAAAGATTATTTAACAAAGATGATATTCCTTTGCAGCCGAACAAGGTGACAGAAGAAGATCAAGTGGAAGATTTGAATCTGGGCACTTCTGCTGATCCCAAAATTGTCAAATTATCTAAAAGAGTCCCAGAAGAATACAAAGAAAATATTTGAAGTTGTTTCAATCTTACAAAGATGTATTTGCTTGGTCCTATCAGGACCTAAAAACTTTTGATGTTAATATAATGCAACACAAGATTCCATTGAGGGAAGATGCAAAGCCATATAAGCAGAAACTCAGACAGATAAATCCTCTGCTGCTTCCCTCTATTGAAAAAGAAGTCAAGAAGCTACTGAAAGCCAAAATAATTGTGCCATTGAGGTACTCAGAATGGGTAGCAAACCGTGTCCCTGTTCAGAAGAAAAATGGAGAAATAAGGCTCTGTGTGGATTTCAGGAATTTGAATAGAGCATCATTGAAAGATAATTATCCACTGCCCAAAATGGACCACATCCTGCAGAAAGTGGTGGGAGCATCCAGAATGTCAATGATGGATGGATTTTCTGGTTATAATCAGGTAGCTGTATTTCCAGAAGACCAGAAGAAAACTGCATTTACTACACCATGGGGAACATTTATGTATGCTAGGATGCCATTCGGATTAATTAATGCAGGAGCTACTTTTCAGAGGGCAATGGACATAGCCTTTGTTGGAGAACAGGAAAAGTTTTTGGTGGTATATCTTGATGATATCATAGTGTTTTCGAAGAATGATGATGAGCATATTGAACATTTAAGAAGAACTTTTGAAAAATGCAGAAGGTATGGCCTTTCTCTCAATCCTCAAAAATCTTTGTTTGCATTAGATGAGGGAAAACTCTTAGGGCACATTGTAACTAAAGATGGTGTGAAAATTGACCCTAAGAGGGTTGAAGTAATAAACAGTATTCCCTTACCAAGGAATAAGAAAGAAGTATAGGTGTTCTTAGGCCAAATTAATTTTTTGAGAAGGTTTATTCCTAACTATGCTAAGATAGTTAGGCATATAACTGATATGTTGAAAAAGGAGAATGAAGTAAAATGGTCCTAGGAGTCTAGAGATGCATTCACAAGGATAAAACAGGCATTTGTTGAAGCTCTTGTGCTAGCTGGTCCAGATTACAGCAAGCCTTTTATGATCTTTTCATTTGCTTCACCTCACACAATTGTTGGAGTATTATTACAGAAAAATGAAGAGGGATATGAACAGCCTATAGCTTTCTTCAGTCAAGTGCTTTATGATGCTGAATTGAAATATAATATATTGGAGAAGCAGGCATATGCCCTGGTAAAGTCCCTTAAAGCTTTTAGAGTATACGTTTTGCAATCTCACATTACTGTATATGTTCCCACAGCAGTTGTCAAAGACATTCTTGTTCAGGGAGATAGCGAAGGTAGAAGAGGAAGATGGAATTGCAAAATACGTGAGTATGATTTGGACATAAGGCCTACTAAGTTGATTAAAGACGAGGACTTGCTAAGATGTTATCTCAAATCAAATCATCAAGCCTTGGGCATTAATCTATCCATGTTAGCAAATGAAGAATACGAGAAAGGAGAAGAACAACAAGGACTAGAGATGGCCTCTCAAAAGATACATGTGAAATATCTAACTAGTCCTTGGTACAAAGAAATTGTTGAATATCTTTTAACACTCGACTGTCCTCCCGAGTTGTGATAAGATAAAATATAGAGACGTGAGAATGAAATCTCGTAAATACATGATCGCCAATGGACAGCTATATTGGAGAGACCCTTCAGTGTATATTACTCTGTTATGCCTCATAGAAAAATGAAGTAGAGAATATATTACGATAATTCCATGAGGGAATATGTGGAGGGCATTACAAACCTCGAGGGCAAACTGAGCCTCATAAAATCCTGAAGGTCTGGTTTCTACGGCCAAAATTGTATACTAGACACTTTTTCTTGGGTCGGAGCATGTGACAAGTGCCAAAGATTTGCATAGAGACAAATTGAGTGCGCTTTGCCCTTGATTCCTATTCATGTAAAATGAACCATTTCTAGAAATAGGACTAGATTTTATAGGGGAAATACATCCCCATAAAGTGGCCAACATAAATGGATACTAATAGCCAGGATTATTTCACGAAATGCGTGGAAGCCATACTCTACAATAAATGCTACGGATGCACGTGGATAATGAAGTTTATGGAGGAAAATATCATATCTAGGTCTTAGTCGTCCTGCTAGAATTGTAACTGATAATGCACAAGCCTTTAAATACTGCCGGGTTTGTAAATTTTTGCCGAAGGTATAACATCGTCCCGACTCACTCCACGACGATACTATCCACGAGGAAAATGACACCGGCAGATGTCTTCTAATAAAACGATTGAGAGCCCTCGAAGAAACGATCGGTGAAAATCGAAAAACCGGGACTCTCACTAAAGTTTGCTCTATGGGCGAATAGAAATAACCGAGCAAGAGCAACAGATACCCCTTTGAGTTGGTTTATGAGGAGCAGAGTGTGTTTCCCGTGCAATTGGCGTTGCCAGAGGCACGTTTCATGCAAGAAAATCCAGGAAAGAACCGGATGACATGGTCCGAAGAATATCAATTGGTTGAATTAGAGGAAACATGCAACGTGTAGTAACCGAGATTGATAGAATATCGTGAGAAGATGAAGAACGTATTTGATCGGCATACAAAAAGATAGGAATTTCCAAATTGAGACGCTAGTTCTAGATGGATGCTCGAGCAGCGAGAAATAAAGCAAAGGCTAAGTTTGATCCATATATTGACCCATTCAAAATTGTGAGTCAAGGGCGAAATAATACTTTCATGTTAGAAAACCTGCAGGTGATTTGTTGGACGCCCTCGTGAATGGCCAATTCCTCAAGCCATACTTCCACTCGACCCCGGGTTGGAAATGCCTCGATTGTATTATATTGTATATAAGTTGTTTTTTGTCTGTATTTTCATAGGAGAGAGTGTTGGTACTACTCGAGGCATATGTTTAGGAAATGGAAAAACAAAATGAAATATTTGTTTACACGTGTTCGTACGTCATGCGCCTGGAGAATGCAATAACATGTCGTCCCTGCATGGAGCCGATGTTGTACATATTTACTCCGCATGTAAATTCTCGGTTTTGCACACCTTTTTTAAATTTTCTAAATCTCTACCGTGGCTTAAGATCCTGATGTTCACTCGATTTTACCATCTCGCCCAAAATGCATCATCCCAGACTAAAATCCCTATCAGTAAAATTATATTGGGCAAAGCCCTTAAGACTTAGTCTCTAAGTCAACACATGACCGAGCCCGAAAAACTACGAAGCCAAAGGGAAGAGAAGCGTGTTGTATGTTAACGGGGCGAGTAGCAACCGTCCCGATCAAATTAAATCAATCGGAGCGGAGATCTTTTTATGTGAAAGCTTTCCAAGGCCCGCATCTCCACCACAGAGTCATGGCTGCCGCACTGCCCTGCTCAAGCACACGTAGCACCACAGGGGCTCAGAGGGCGTATTCTCACTGAACATGTCAGCATGTCCTCAGCAGTAACAGCCCCAAAACCGTTCGTCAGCGTTGGGCAGGGAGGCAGAGACTGGCAGCAACTCCAAGGCCGCTGGATCCGCAAGCACAACTCCGGCGGTGGGATACCCTCCCGCAGTCGCCGCCTTGCACTGCCCGCCAGCACCGGTGGCGCACCACCGGACCGCTCCCATTGGCTCGGCACTACGGATTTGTGATCGGGATCCAACACGCAAGACCGCCTCTCCCCGCTCCGCCGACTCACGCCTGCTCACGTTGCCTCTCCACCCTGCAGGCACGATGTGTCTTGGCAGCGCGACCCACGCATCCGTGTGCGTACATACACACGTACATATATATATATGCACGAGTTTTCATTTATACCCTCCGTTCTTGTTCATCCCTCATGTTCAACTGCCTGCCGTGAGAAGTCGCACTCGTCCCGTTAATCGAAGTCTCATTGTCATTCCTCCGCACCTGCATTCCCGCACATACGTCTTTCGTGTCTACGACGTCATTATCATCTCCCACCCTCCACGCTCCTCTGGGCCTCCGAGTTTTGGTTTCTCTAATGTTTTGTGGGTTTTTCGGGTTTTAAGATGATAAAGAGGCCCATAATTTATCGCCTCCATTGCGTGAGGTCGAAAAGCATGTTAAGAGGACTACATTCGCTCGTAAATTAAAGAAAGCGAGCTTTAGGTGCGGAAATGACCATACCATTAAAAAAAGTAAAGATGATGAATCCATGAACCCTCCGAGAAAAAATCAAGGGACACTTCACCTCGCATTAAAGATCCAGGGTTTAAATTCAAAGTTATGGCTTGAGAGTATCGAAGACAAAATCAGCGAGCATCTCTGGTGGTTTTATGGTCGTCGCATTTTCCCTCTTTCAGCATAAACAGAGGCGGCTCCATGTATATGGTCTGTGTCATGTTTATACAGAGATTTTCATCTCCCACATTTATTTCATGGATTGCATTGTAAAGTACAATCATGTTGTTAGTCATTCATAGAGTGGGCGCGAATGTTTTCTGCCATTTTATTCAAATTGAGTCATTAAATGTGTTTCATCTACCTCCCTTCTCTAGAATTCTCTATCTTTTCTATAAAGGCCCGAAAAGAAGACATTGTAAGGGTTCCGGATTTCTATCAGACAAATCAGGCAGCTGAAAAATGCTTTTGTATACATTTTTGTAATATTTTGCAGAAGGGTTCGAGCCCGTAGGGTCTCGTGAGAGGAGTTATAACCGTAATGAGGAGATCTGTCTTTCGTATCTCACTCAGTATGTAATTTCTCTTATGTGTTAATACAATATCTCATTTCATGCTATTTATCTTTCTGTATCATGTTCTAGAATGCGATGTGGCTCACTAGTTTACGTGAGGATTCATCCTTGTTAGAGTTCTTCGGAATTAGTCAAGCGCTTTAAATAGGCCTAGTCATGATATATTGTTCCATGTTCTATCTCTTCCATATGCTTTGATAGTATTAGTTACTTGAGGAGGTGCTTTTTGAAAATGCCATTTTCATATAAGGATTCATAAATTAATATGCCCTTGTGGATTTCCCTGTTGTGTATACGGGTATCGGTCTCATGTTAATCTAAAATCTTCTTTATGTTTCCTCAACTCGCACTCACTTCTCGATATTTGATTTCGTGATATATTATTTGAATCGGCCTCTCTTTGACGTAAGCTGTCTCTAATCAGTTCGATGCCTTTGTATTGGAGTTTCACATGATGTCCCTACACTATTATTATCTTCTTTTTGTGCTCTACGAGAGAGTTTGGTCCCATTCAAAACTTATTTCCTTGTTTTACAAGAGATAGTGTAAGTGAGCTTTTGGATTGACAACCCAAGCTATATGAAGAGCTCCTTTACTATATTAAGATGTCCCAGGCACTCTGGTCTATGGCAACTCTAGACATGTCTCTAGGGGGTGACATTTTCCACAACAATATATATACCCCCATGAGGATTTCCTCATAAAAATATGCACAGAAGAAAGGATACACATACTCCTTGGAACACTCCATCAATAAGAGCACACTCCCATGTGACCCAGCTGATGTAGGCCTTAGAAGTGCAGGCCCCATGACTCATCCCTTTGAAATTCCATATGCCAAATCCATCCACCATCATGTCTGCTATGTAAGAAGATCCTCTTCCCACATGGAAGTCTCTCATGATCCTTAAATGTCAAGGGTAGCATCCTCCTATGAATGTGCCTTCCTTCTCTCTAGAAATCTCATGAAAAGTATGGGAAGAATTTTTCCATACTCTTACAAAGTATGCAAATCAATAGCAAAAACAACTTTTTTGCTACCTCATCTCTCCCCTCATACAAGCCATAGAGTAGGATCATGATGGTCAACTTGTATGATGTCCTAAAAATAGTTCACCATGAAGTGCCTCCGAAATGTACGCAACATATAAAGTGGGGAGAATCATGCTCCCAATGGGCACCTCCGATCTCAAGCCTACTCTCCAAACAAAGCTCCCCATGAACATATACATATCAAAAATATATGGAAGCAAAGTACAATGAGAACTAGTTTCCAAGTGACAACCGAAGAGGAATCACTGGTCCCTCTCATGGAACCGAAGGTAGTGCATCCTTGGCTCGCATCAAAAATAAGAAATAACAAGTTCTTTTCCGACCCACTTGTTTACTGCCACGATCATCTCATAAGATGAAAACATGAGGTTAAAAATATGGTTTCAATGGTGCACACCAAGAATCATGTGGCTTCCCCATAGACCATAAAAGGGATAGCCAAAACCAAGGTTAGCTGCAAAGGTAAGTACATCATCATACAGCGTATGCAAGAAGAGATATTTCTTCCAGTTACATCATGCTCGCTCAAATAAGGAGACAAGTACAATACAAAACATGAAATGATACCTCCTCCATTATGTACTTTAGATCCTCTGGGTTAAAATGGCTCAACCGGAAATTTCTCCCTTACTCCCAATGGTAGGAAGGTGGCTATGACATCCTCTCTATCACTATCCGGAGCTATGCATCTCTCCATATGCTGAAATATGTCATGATGAATTCCCTCCCAAGTGAACTCCTCCATCAATCGGAAATATGCATCAAGGTTCATAGCAAGAGAAGTCCTCATGTGATGCATGTAGCGGCTTTCTCCTTAAGACTAGAAGATCTAGTCAAGAAGATCCTCGCCATAGGAATAGATGACCACATCATCCACCATGTATCTATCATCTCCATCCGTCATCAAGAATCATGCATGCGCCAAGACCCTTAGAGTACTCTACCAAGAGTTGAGATCTCCAATAAGGATCAATCCTCCTAAGAGACAATGCTCGATGATCCGGCATGTGAGGCTCTCTCTCATGCCGTCGCCCTGCTACTCCGATACATCCTCCATGCCAAAGTCTTCCTCCAAACTCTTCACCTCTCCAAAATCCAAGAGTGGTAAACCCAAAGGCAGATATCTCCCCATCAACTCTGTGAGATCTGTGGCCTCCCCGAGTGGAATGCCTCCATGAAGTGAGACATCAATGTCAAGAGTAAATTGCACACGGATGGTTGGGAAACTCTTGCCCCTACTTTTACAATGCAAATAATATGCCTCTTCCTTTGCATTGGCTTTCTGAAATAGAGAATGGTGTGTGCCTCTCATCAAGTGATGCTTCTCTTCCTCCCTACCTCCTCCTTCTAGCTACGCAATGCCGCACAATCCCTGCTGCTCACATGATTGTGCTTGGACCTCTATGTATTAGATCTTGGGAAACTTCTTGTAAGGATACAAGAATCCTTCCTATTGGAGCATGTGCTCCTCCTTCCTTTGAATGAGGCACTCGGATGTGCTCTAGATGTGACAGCGTTGTTGCCCTCATCTCCCTCAATGTGTATGGGAAACATCTCAACGAGCTTGATCTTCTTGTGAAGTGAGATCCCCTATGCCCTCTTGTTCAAGAATATGAACTCAAAGGTCTAGCTTTCCGCAATGTGTAATACAGAGATATCGCCTTCTCCCATGGTTTTCCGAAGTGGGGGTTCCTCTATGACATACGAGGGTTTTGTTTTCTCAAGTTTTCCTTGCTCATATGCCTTAGGAAAGTTTTTTCACCAAACCTTCCCATCAAAGTTTCTATGAATATTGTATAAGAGCAAGTGTTTGCATTTTTTTAAAAGAACAAAGACTCAAAAATCCACCATGCATGAGCCTTACCTCGCGAAATGCGGCTGCTGCAACTCTAATGGCTTCCTCTTCGAGAAGATATGATGCAATGCTAAAAGCAGAGTCTCAGCTCCTTCACCCAAGCTCCAACCGAACATGTACTTGATCCGGTAAAAAGTAGATAGAAGAAATCTATTTGCATCCTACTCCTTTCTCTTCTCACTCGGGATCTTGCAAAACCCCTAGAAATCGCATGACTCTAAACCTCTCATTTTTAGATTCATACTCCTACAAAAATTCCCACTAAGAGTTACTCCTCTAGGCATCTTTCCTCCTCCCACCCATCTCGAGATAGACCCGCACTTGAATGCATCGCGCATCATGGTGTGTAGTTGCATGCTCACACTCACCATGTGAAAATCTAGATTCAACTCTAGATTCAACCTTCTTTGGAGATCCCATTTCCAATCTCATTTTCTTCGGCCTCCTTGAAGCTCTGTGATAGATTTTGGAAGAAGATTTGTGAGCTTATCTTCCTTTTCCTTCCATGCATCCCGAAGCTTTATAGCTTCTTTCCATATCTCCTTCTAATATTTGGATCTCACATGTGATCCGCAGATCATGCATCCGATACCACTATAATATCTCCAAATTAGGATACTCATGAATCATGCATTAAAAATGCATTTCCAGCAACATTTTGCTATCAAAACACTGAAATGGATCCCTTGGATCCCATAAATACATCAATATAAAATCTAAATCCAAGGTTAGAGCTCGAAAATCAAACTAGGTGGGCTAAACATATCTCCCACACCTAGGATGGCCACGTGTTAAAACCCCAAACTGCGAAATACTGAGTTGCCGCAGTAAAAGGAAAAGTACACGATCGACAGAGAGAGTTTACACATAAAATAACAGAGACAAATAGATATGAAATTATATTATAAAATATTCTCGTAAAAATGAGATCTAGTCTCCCTTTTTATACAAATACAAGATAACCTCGAGGGTTTCTTGTCAAACACTCGCATGCAAATGGGATATTCGAGAATTTACCGGAATCACCATCGTCAATGATCACTTTACATGAGTCGTAGAAGGCTGAAATATGTCTTATCTAACGCAGATCCCTTAAGGGCTTCCTCCCATGAAAGGATGAACCTCTCAATCACAAGGATGACTGCAACGAGAGGCCACGCAAACCCATGCCCCGAACACGCACTCCATAATAATGCATCCTCAGCCTGGAACTAGCTGCGGGAATGCATGGAAAGGTTTGTTCTGATACCACAGATCTGAAATCATCTCTGGGTGCTTTCCAAATAGGTCACTCAAGTGAAGAAAACCTTCCTCCAATGAGAAATAGCTCAGAATCTGGATTCCAACTCTTCCATCGCTACACTTAAAGAACACTGCGCACAAATCTCTGCAAAATGCGTAGATGCAGGAGTGAAGCTTGGCCTAAAAATATGATGTGGAATGATGAACGAAAACTCTCCCAATGAGGCTCCTAAAAGGAAATAGGTCGGATTCCCTGTCAGACACAGTGCTAAACAACACTACTCGCCTAACGTAAAGAGGAAGAAAAAGTTTAAGAAAAACATGAATAATAATCTAAGACATGAAGAATAATGTTGCCATCCTCTTTCCTTATGTAAAGATATGAGTTTTATTGCCCTTGGCTTGATTCCTCCTCCTCTAAAAACTGCGTTGTTGACTTAGTCAAAGCGGCTTGATTTTATCCCTCGTTCACACATGGAGGTGTTTTATTAAGCTAGAAAGAGTGTCTCCTTTCACACTTGGAGTGCTTTTTATCCTCCTTAGGAGACTTATGGGCTTTTCTACCCATTTATTCACTAACCAGTAGCTATTTAACTCTAATGTTCCATTTAGCTTTAAGGCTAAAATTCGGAACATTACAATCAACCATTTGATTTTCCTCTCTAGTGACAAGATTTATATTAAACATGTTGAAAAATAATGTAAATCAAGTCCCATAATTCATTCCAATAATTTTCTCAACTTGGAATATTTTTACTTTGTAGTTGTTTCTTACCTACTTTATCACCAACTCAATCACCAAAATAAATTAGTTGCTCCACTCCCAAATGTTTCGCTTTCTTTCATACCCAACACAAGCACCTCTATCAAGCAGGTTGTTAGTGGTAGAAAATTGCAATTTATATGATATAGTTACCCTTTGCCGTAGTGGGATAAAAGAGGACTACACCGGCTCATGACATCTTCTCTTGATGAGGCTCCATCAAAGTACAATTTCCAAATATGTCCTCTCCTCTAAATGCTGACTCATTTGACCTTTAAAAAGTGTTATTTTTCACTTGTTTAGTTGAAATTGTTATTATTAGCAACGAGGTGCAAAAGCATTGATGACCCCAATTCCTTTTCTTTGACATATATGGGATGGTTTTAAGGATTATGCTCATCACTAATGATGTAGGCCATTTGGGTTTCCTTATACAGCACTTATGAATTCCCCTCCAATCTAAATGGGACGATGGCATACGATGACATGTCCACTGAAGGGTACCTCCAAATTTTTAGACCAAGATCTGGAAAGTAGCATCCCAAATCTAGAAGGAATGTCGAAAACTACAATGTCCATCACTAATACTTTCATAGGTAGTTGTGTAAGAGAAACAACCAAGTCCTTAATTACTCCAAGGCACTTGACTTTTTTGGAATCAAAGGTGTAGAGGTCATGGTATTTCTTGGTGATCTCTAATCCCAATTCATTCATCACTTTCTTTGGCATCGGGATTGTGAGAAGCCTCATAATCTAGTAGACAAATTATGCATAAATTTGTCATGTATATTGAGTGACGAAGTAGAAATATGGTGAGTTATCATCATTTTGGTCTTGGACATGAAAACATAGATAAATAGTGGGATGTCCATCCTCAAGGTTGATCAATCAGCGCAAGAGGTGGTTGTAGCGATAATTTTAAAAAGACTCTTTATATGTTGGATTTTTCAAAAATTCCAGAAAGTGGGACCGAATTTTTTGATTTTACCCAATTTATATTTGAAACTGAAATAAAGTGGAACTAATTCCTTATTTTCTCGTAGTGATTTTGACAATTGGGGCAGAATTTTGGAGTTGAAGAACCTCATTGACTTTGGTCTTCGTTTTGTACGGCTTGTTTCTATGAATCTGACTATTAAGGTTGTTGAACATGGCCTTTAGACCTCAAAGGATAACTTCTTCTTTGAGCTTCTTGCCTATACCATTTGTGCATAAATTTGAAACATTCTCATCATTTGAAAAACAAATAAATCCTTGATAGTCTTCATATTCTTGCAAAGTTAAACAAGTTGACTTTGTGAGGTTTCTCCTACAAGGTTTATTTTCATTTTCTTTCCTCATGTTCTTCTAGGCTCTTCTTTCGCAAAATTATTCAAAGAGGCTAAAAATTTTGATCATCATCATTCCTTCTTGGGCACTCGTAAGATTTTTTGAGGTTGAAAAGGCCTCCAAGGGAGCTCGATTTCTATTTGCCTCATTTTGATTGGATCTAGTAGCTTTGTTTTGTTTTCAAGCTCTAATTTTGTCTTCTTAGAGCAAGCTCCTTGATTAAATTGGAAATTTGATCAATCTTTTCTTCGCTGTAAGAGACTTAGAAGAAGAATGTTTTTCTTCTTTCATCTTCTTTTTGTCCTTTGCTACCTTTTCTTCCTCCATTTTTCAATTTATTAGAAGCCATGAGATTGGGATCGCTCTCCATTTGTGCAACCTCTTGCATATCCATCAATGTCTCGTGCTTTCTCGGCCCTTTAGCCATAAACAAAACTCGGAATCTAGAGCATTTTGGAAAAAGTTATCATAGCCGTAGTCTCAAGAGGATTAATTTCTTCACTAATTTTCTCGATAAATCTTATTAAACCTCTTGGTAAATTCGAGGCAATGACTCATCCGTTGGACATTGGATTTAACGCTCCCCCGTGTGTTTAATGGAATAAATGCCTCTCGTGGATCCTAACTTCGCGTATTGCGGTCTCGAGTTCGAAACTCACCCGCTCGCGTTGGGGGGCGAGATTGTCGGACGTTGGGTTCAACGATCCCTATGTGTTTCGCGACATGGACTAACCGCCTCTCATGGATCCTAACTCCGTGATTGTAGCAGGAGACTACGTCTGCGAGTTTTGGTCTAACGGAAATCGTGATTCCAACATCATCTGGTTTCTTCTTCGAGTTCCAAATTACGTAAGGTAGTGTAGATAGTATTTCCTATCACCCCATTGTTTCACAAATATTTCCTCCAATTCATCAATTCCCGTTATTGAGTTTGGGGGTAGACTTCTAAACCATTTACGAGCTTCACCATCCAAGCTTTGAACAAAGAGTCTCTCACCAAACATCTTCATGTTCGAGCATTAAGGCTTGTTAGCATAACTATAGAAAGCCACTAAATGTCTTCGCGAGGAAAACTCCTTTCTCCCTCCCCCATATATTTTGGAATATATTTCAGTAATCTCCTTGAGGGGAGTGGATGGCAGTTGAGGAAGAGACAAGTGGAGCATATCTTGCAACCACTATTTCGATGCATCCTTGTAAGTGCAGAACTGAGCCATATTTTTCACGATGTACATTTGATGGATGATCGTGATGTAAACTATTTGGGAAATATGAATTACAATTTGTGGATTCCGAATCGATTTAGGATAGTAGAAAATTTGAAAATCTTGAGTTGATTCTTTAGGCTTGGGGACTGAAAAATAGTGGATTCTCAAAGAGATGAATAGAGGATGTGTTGAATTCACCTTCTATAGAAGAATTGGGATTCAAAATTTGTCTCTTGAGGGATGAGGTTAATTCAAATTTATTTTGGTGAGATAAAAATTTAGATAAGTTGAATGAGGCCTTCTGCAACACTCTCTTCTAGTGGATGAGAAGAGGATGACCCAACAACTGGATTTCTAAATAAAGGAAAAAATATTCATGCCGAGGAGTGATGAAATACGGTATTTAAGATGAGTGTGGAGGAAATTTAAAATGGTCTTAAAATATTCTTTCATCGAAAACATCCCTATCAAGAAATGGTCACTACTAATACTTTCTCTAACTCCCTCAGTTAGCAAAAATCTTATGTTTCCTTATTGATAGTTAATAACTCTATTTTTTCCTCTTTGATTGAAATAATACTACTTGCATTTACTAATTTCAGACTTTACCAATTCAGAATGAGAAAATTTTTATGTTGAGCTTAGATTAACAACATCTACTTTATCTTCTAGAGAAGCGCTGATTTTAGATTTTTTCAGCAATATCTCTTGAAAATAAAACTTCTTTGATTCTAATAGTAAATGAGGGTACTTTTTGATTTGGAATGTATTTTTTGTGTACCTTCTTCACCGACTCAGATGTGTCCTCAATTGATCTTCGTTTCCCTTTTTAATCTTTAATGATCTTCCTCCGTCTCCAGCAGTCGTGGGTCACAGTAGGTGATCTCTAATTTCTCCTTGTAGTTGGAGGTTTTGAAATGCATTTTCCTCTTTGTGGAGTCTCCTGGGTGAACTAATTTTTCTGTTTTCTTTCAAGTCATCAATTCTTATTCACCATTAAGAATTGAAATTTAGCAATTAAAAAACGAGGATACATCAGAGAATACTTTGTTTCAAGGTCTTCGTCTATGAGATACATCGAAAGATGTTGGCACTAGAATCAGACTTGACCGTCCGCAATACGCGACCGTGACACATCCTAAACTCGAAGGCAATTTAATGATTTATTTATGAGATTGGTAGGTGGTTTAAACTCTCATTCACTGAAAAGAGATTTCACAAATTCAGCGATCTACTAATATGGAAATATTGAGTCCGATGTGGTAGCAAAAGAGTGATTTTGTAGCCTATGAGGAGATAAATGAGAGAGAAGAAACAATAGGTCTCAAGAGCCGAAATCTACTACATTTAGTATAAATTAGCACAAATAGCAGCTTTAGCAATATTTCATCAAGAGAAAGCTATTTCTAGTATTACATTCTCATTGAAATATTATGAAAGATAACTCATCATGAGTGATTCTCTTTCCACTATTATCATGTACATTTTACCAAGAAGGTTCACTGTGTAAGACTAAAAAAATTGATAAAACACATGGACATACCAAGAGACTAATAAAAACACATAACAACATGAGAAGATTTTTCAAATTGGACCAAGAAAATAAGATATGGGAACACAAGTAAAATTGGCAATACACATACCGCTAGATTGGTAATAAGTCCTCAAGAGTATCTGTGAGTTAAGATTCTAAAACCACCAACCATTAATTCATAGCATTTTGTCACATATATACAAAAATATAAAAATATCATCACCACAAAAGGAGTAAATATGTTTCTGAAAAGTTATTACCATCTCGTGCAAGAGATGCAGCTTACCCAAAAACTTTAATACAGTTCTATGACATAATCCAAATAAACAAGATCAAGGCTAACAATTCGAAGTGGTTGTATGATGTGACGTAAGATATAGGAAGACTCCTCCTCATCTCAGGTAACCAACACCACATGTAAAACATCGGTGAAAGTGACGGTGGTTGTTTTCCTTTGAATGTTGCCCAGAGCCTCATGAAAACGTGTTGGTGTCGAGAGTAATGGTGAGAAATTACATGTCAGAACTCTCCACCTGTTCATTTCCTTTGGTTTCTTGTTTGTTGTGATAGGGATGAAGGCATATTAAAATAGATAGCAGAGGTTTCCTGTAGCAGGGGAGAGATTATTAGATGAGCTAGAGGAGAAAACCTTTATACGATATATCACAATCGCGGATCGTGGTCGTAACATTTAAACATAAGACGCAAGTGCGAGGGAACACGATTTACGAAGGGGGTGATGACGTGCGAGGAGGTGGGCCCGCTCACAAATCACAAACTGGAGCTACATATGAGAAATGGAAAGGTAAGTGTTAAAACTTGTGAAGGGAGATGTGCGATGAGCGGAGGGTGACATGGAAGGGAAGGTGGGGCCTAGATAATACCGTAAATCGCGAATCGGGAGTTTTGGTTATGAGAATCAGAGTTAAAGGTTAACATTCGTGAAGTGTGATGTGCGATGATAATGGAAGGTGGGGCCCGTATTTACATCGCAATGTGGAATCGAGAGTTTTGTAGGTAGTGACGAAAATTGTAACATGAATAGAAAGTTAAAACTCGTGTGATAAGTCAATTGCGATGAAAGGGTAAGGGGGTCCACAAATGATATTAAGTGCGGATAAGTTATATCATATGATATATGATATTACCAAGGTTTGTTGTAGTGCGAGTAGAGCTGCAATAAAATAAATATATGGTAAATTTAAAAAGGAAATATGATATGGCTATTAGTGGGTGGGCAGAGTTTCTTTCTAACTATAAAAAATGGATTTTAATAGTTAAAAAGGGGGTTTTGAAAGAAATGAAACGTTGGACTTTGGTCCGGAAAAATGAAAGGTAAAGAGGGAAAAATGGAATGAATGAAGGTAGAAACGAAAATTTCTCACCACTACACTTTGACAACTTGCCCTTTTCTTATGCCTGAACTCTGAAAAAGGAAAATTGATTCCTTGGAGAATGATGACAAGAATTTGAAAAATATTTGAAAAATTGCAGTAGCTAACATCCCACATGAAAAATAAATTGATGACTTATTAACCCTCTTATGTGTTCCTCTCCTTTTAGTTCATCTTTTTTTCTCCATTTTTTTCCTTGATCGTCCTTTGGCCCGTGCATTGCCACACACTTGCTACATCCGGGCGTGCCTTAAAACTTGGAATGTCTCATGGCATGTTTGACATGCCCGCACACTATCATGCATATTAGCATTCCAAAAGCATGACTTGGCACTCATGCCCTCACTAAAACTTAGACTTGCTTAACCTTGCATTCCATGGGATCAGCTTGGCACTATCTAATTGTCATACCCTCGTTTGATATGCTTTACTTGTTTTGCAACTTGGGAACCCAACCAAGTCATTACAAAACAATGTTGTGCCCCAAACCCAAAGTCTCCCTTTATCCGAAATTACTTTGTCTAGATCTTATCACAACCATATAATTCCCTCTTGCAAGTATTATTTTGAAATCTCCTAAAACACTTCATCCTTGGGACACCTAGAATTCACCGACACTCCTTGGCACACACTCTTATTCGTTCATTACGAATCATTTTGACCTAATTCTCCATTGTGTTCCCCCGAAACTCCCTAACACTCTACTACTTGAAATTTTGTCATCGCCACATGGTGGCACACCTTTTCATTCCCTTGGCATGCCTTGGCACTCCCTAGCTATCATGCCCTCTACAACTACCCTTACCTTTTAGACTTGGGAATCCAACCAAGTCCTATCTTGACTATAATAGCTCGACTAAGTGTTGGAGCAGGGTCCTAAAATCTCGCGACTTTTGTATAGTTTTTTATATTTTCTGGGTATTATTTAGTATATCGTGTGGTTTTTGGGGTGGCTCAAAGCCCCGAATGCATCAGAATGGGTCAAGGGTAGACCAAGAGTTTGCAAATGATGGTTTGCGGACCATTGGAAGCGTAGGCTAAATCAATATAAATAGATGAACATTTTGAGTCTCAAGGTAGGTAAGAATCAAGATTGATGCTAAGCATGAATTGTTAGATCTCGTTGTCAAGTTGTTTGGGTGTGGACTCCCGTTCGGCTATGTGTGGAGATCCTCAATCTTGCTGTGTGCGGACCTGTGCCGGCTAGTGCAATGTGCGGTATTTTGGGATTGTAAGTGGATTTGGATATTAATATATATGAAAAGTACCCATTGACATCCGATGCTATCTAGATCTATTTTTTTTATGATTAATGCGAAATTGGGCCATATGATTAAGTTGTGAAAGTATATGTTTAATTGCCGCGAACTATGAAAATATCTTTATGTTTTTGGTATATGACTCATGATCCGTTAATTTTTTGAGATTATAGTGTCATGTGGCGATAATTGGTATTACACACGTGGATGCGTAGGTATTGACTAGATATGTGCATGATAATAGCTCATATACCGTGGATTGTATTGTCAATGAAACCCCGCAGATAGATCTCGTTTAGTGCGAACTTGATAGCTGGGAACGCGGAACCTACTTGACTTACCTACTCTCTCTAGGGTGTGAAAACTCCGTTCCAAAGACCTCCCATACTTTACTTCGGGTGAGACTTTGGCTCACACAAGTAATTCGATGTCGAAAGGGCTGTAGTATAGGGGGTTTGTTGGCAAACCTTAACCTCCGAACCTAGGTCGAGACCTCGAGCCGAAAAATGGTTTCGTTGTCGAGGGCCGGGAGCATTTTTGAGAGAGATCGAGTAATACCAGAATGTATTGGAGACCCGAGAAGAAAGAAATCAATGAGTGGTTTGAAAGAATGTTCGAGAATTTGCAGTAAAAAGAGAATCAATGAGCAAATTTGACTCGCGTAGAAGTGGAAGAATAAGTACATTTGTCATGGAGATCTACGAAATTTTTCTTCGTGACATTCGCAATCGAGCTCCAAGAGTGGCTGGAAAGGCTCGTGGGATCTCTAGATGTGTTGGAAGGATGAACGGATTACGCGCGGACTCCAGAGTTGATCCAAAGAAGTTAGAAAAGAACCGATAATACCATCACTCGAATGGTAGATCACTTGGTAGACAAGGTGTTGGGAGGATTTTGTAAACGAATTTGCGATTGACCGCGTTCGTGTCCTATTCAGAGGCAGAGAAGAGGTTCTTCAAGGGGTTTCCCCGGGTAAGTTTTTGAAAAATCTCATTCACGCGATTAAGATCTTATTGTGCGAAAAGAGAATTTTTGTGCAATCATACAAAGTGAATGAGCCGATCGCAGTGAGGGTACAAAGCACTGGAGTGGTAAATATTACAAAACTAATAAAGAAGGAGATAAATGTGTTTACGATCCAATAAGAAATTCGGCCGCGTGTAGCCCTCCATCCACACCACATTAAAGCCAACATAGGGGTAAGAACTCACCCGTACCTCCACCTCCATCGAAGACGATATGGCCTCACACATGAAGCTACCACCTTCAAAGGCGTAGGGGATGAAGATGGATGTGATCTGACTTTCGGGTGTTTGTCGCAGATCGTATGGACTACATAGAATGTGGCCAATGATGCCGCGAAAAGGGCACATCTATCCCTTGCCTTTGAAGGAAGAGCCTTGAACGGTATATGGGATACATAGCTCGGCATGCGAATGTGACCATTGAAGAGATTAAGAATGCCTTGAAACAATAGTTCAAGAAGTCTAAGTCCTACTCTCGATAGTGAGCGATATGAAAGATTTCAATCGTGGATCGTCTGAGCTTATCCGGGAAGTCGACTCAATGGTTAAAGAAGGTAATCAAAGAAGGAGGATTTATGTATGATGACAAGAAACACACAGAGTGGTTCATTGCTATGTTACCGCCCACTCGCGTGTGCCAATGGGTCATCAAGCAATTGAATCATAGAAAAGGGCCTTGGAGATTTCTATGAAGTCGGGAAGTTGTGCCAAGAGATGATACCCAGCCTAGGAGTAAACAAAATACAAGGACAACTAGAGGAAATGAACATGGAGATCCAAAAATCTACGGAAGGAGTGAGGAATAGAGGCTAGCCCCGACAAATGGTGCATACGATGTAGGGTGAATGGCCACACCAAGGATAACTCCCTCCTGCTGGCAGTTACATGTGCCGAGGGACCTAGTCCGTTGCATCCTAGGGACACTACGGGGACCCAGAGCGGCACGGTGCTATGGTGCGACTGATTGTCGCGTTGTTGGGCCGCATGATACCAACCACTTCCCCGCCTGCCGCATATGTCCTGCAGTGTAGCTCAACAATGGTGCAGGGTTTTCAGTATATGTAGGACATGATGAGAAGAAACTGCAAACTTATGACCTCACGAGACTGGGTCGAGGAAACCTATATAGGGTACATTCGATCCTTTCTGCACCAAGATCCCCCTCGGCATAGGTGGCTCCCTAGCTAGGGGGCGGGGAGGGGGCCGAGGTGGAAGTGTGGGTAGGGGAAGAGGAGAACGTGATATGCTATAACCAAGGAGAGGTAGGCCACTTTGCGAGAGACTACACCAAACGCAAGTGCATATTCCTACAGACATTGTCGCATACCCTGGACCACGTGATCGAAGACTATTCAATTCTCGATCACAAAGGTGCAGAGCAACGCATACACCTGCGCAGAATGTGCAAAGGGTTAAGGAAGAACCTCGAGACGAAGAACCAAGCGTTGATGTCATAAAATGCAGTGGCATGGCTACTAGGGGGATGAAGAGAAAGCCACGGCAGAGCCCTCCGATCCGGGGAGAGCGCCACCAAACAGAAGGTTTGGACCTACAAAAGGAAAAAGGAAACCTTTATCACAAATCGTACTCTTGCTCAGCGTCGAGGCATATTCTTCTCGAAACCCCACAAACATTAGAGCCCGAGGATGAGGTCAAACCATTATTACAGTGTGTATGGAAAGCCACCGCCCCACCAACTGGGCCGTAGAAAACCTCCAAGCACTAATAGATATTTGCGTTGCAATGAATTAATCCACCCCTAGAAGTTAAGGATGTGCACAACCGTACAAACATAAGAAACACCTTTCGGTAGGGAAATGCGCTTACAACAAAAAATTGGTGATTATGAAATGGATCAAGTTATTTTGGACTTGGGATCGTAGTGCCAATATGCCGCCCAAGAAAACGGGCGATGCATGGGAGAACCTAAGTTGGAATGGTCCACTATCCAGCTCGCTGATGGCCAATCAACAAAGATCATACCATTGAAGGATATCAACCATCGTGGTGGATATTGCAAGAGTTAAGGTCCGAGCACGACTTTGAGGTCATTCAGATTGTAGAAGATGCACTCCTATCTTGTGCTCCTAGGGTTAGAGGCTGGGCCATAGATATGGGCGGCTAGATATCAACTTGAAAAAGAGAAACATGGTGTTTGAAAGTGAAGGGACATGGGTGATAGTACCACTAGACCCCATGGAAGGAGAAAGATATACGTAACTAGTGCATGAGGAAGAGGAGGTGGATCACATATACAAGTTAATTGTGCAGATGAAAGATTGGATCAATCCTATGGCCGATGGTGTGATTTGCTCGAGAAGGATAGCGAATGCTTCTCCGACTACGACAAAGAAATGGAAAATTGGAAAAACCGGTTACATGATGTCTCTACTGTGTTTGCCCGTGAATCACAAGGGGGCTTCGATGCATATCCTTAGAGGTAAGAGAAATGCCCTACTTTGATGGTTCCGGTGAGTATTAAGGAGTTTTTACAAACATTTGAAGTTGGGGTTCCAAGAGAACGAAGGCTATGGGGGCCTTAATCTAGCCATGCGCGCAACACCGCAAGAGTGGTGGGACATGCATAAGGGGGCATTCCAAGACTCGGGAGGAATGTCGAGACATGATGATCCTACGATTTGAGCCGTCGGGTTGATATGCATCAAGATGTTTCTTGACGATCCACACGAACACTTGTTCGCTTGGATGGAGAAGTGGTGTGAATGGACTACGAAGAATGGGTTCACGTGTTTATTCATGCTTTAGGATCAATTCCCATCGCATGGTACTTAGATGCGGAGCTACATCAACGCGAGTCACCACCGGGAAACTTTAAAGGATGAATTTGTGGGGAAATTTGGATTAATAGGGGGCTCTAAGGTGCTTCGAGGAAGCTCGAGGATATAGATACCTTTGTATTTGATGAATCCAAATCCTTTACGCAGACCTTTGGGGACACCAACATAGGAAACACAGGACACGAGGGATATTTCCAACTGCCACAATATAACCATCGAAGAGTGCAATGAGGATCCGCACAATGTCTCTATCCCGCGAGTCGTGAGGGAGAACGCGCAATTTCAGACCTCCGCTACAAACCGTGGATGTTACGAAGCCTCTAAAGTTGCGAGAAGTCATCATTGGCATGGAAGAGTAGCCTAAGTTGGCTGAAAATTAGGATTACCGGGATGATGATACCGTAAGAAAAAATTGAATAATTTCTCATATAATATCAAGACTTATTCCCCGACGTAGTTTTCGGAGCTCAAGGGGATCATAGGGGGACCTAGGGTTATGCGCATCACACTAAAAACCACATGCACACGCGTGAAGTGGTGCTCCTTATTGGGTGAACCCTAAGTATAAGCAAAGGTTAGGAGGAAATCGATAAAATGCTCAATGCAGTGGTATCATCGAATCGATTGAACATTCGGATTGGGTAAGTCAATGGTGGTTCGAGAGAAGAAGACGAAGGGGGAAATCCAAATATGTGTGGACTGCACAAATTGATTGATGCCCGTGTACATGATCCGTTTCGACGCCATTCTCGCATGAAATCCTAGATAGCGTAGGCGTCCAAGAAGCGCATCATTCAACGACGGATTCTCAAAGGTACCATCGTATCATTATCGCACCGGAAGATTGCGTGAAAAAAATAAATTTTCCACCGAGCGGGGATCCTTTTCAGATATGGTCATTCTGTTTGGACTCGAAAATTCTACTATATTTTAACACGTAGTAGTCGCGGTGTTCAAAGAGTTTCATCCACAAATTCCTCGGGGGTTTACTTTAATGAGTGGACCGACTTTAGCTTAGTGAAGCGAAAGACGTCTCAAACTCTGCATGATGTTGGATGCCTATCGAAAGCACCAGATTTCGAATATTAATAAGTGTACCTTCCACGTATCCTTTGAAATCTTGCTCGACATATAGTTTTCTCGAAAGGGGCGATGGTTGACCTCGCAAAAGTTGCGGTTTATCATCAATCCGGCGATACCTACAACTAAGAAATAGTCGTGTTCAATCCCTAGACATACGGAGCTACTACATAGGTTCATTTAGGGATACGCGTTGATCACGGTGCCTCTAGAAAAGCCGCTTAAGAAGGATGTTTCATTTTTTTTGGGATGACAAGTGTCGAAGAGCTCGAGCTACTCAAGGAAAATATGGTCTCTACGCCTATCCTTATTTTTTCCCGATTGGGCGAAGGTATTTCATGTTCACGTGGATGCTTCAGAATCACCCTAGGAGCAAATTCTTACGTCGACTGAGATGAAGACATTGATCACCCAAATGGCATTTTGCTAGTATAAAACTCTCTCGAGGGTGCGAGCGCAACTATGCCACCATGGAGTGGGAAGGATTGGCCATGGTCAATGCATTACAAAAGTATCGGCACTATCTCATAGAGGGACACTTCAAAAATGTTTACTGATATCATTCGGATTTGAAATACCCGGTGAATAAGCCTATGTTGTGAGAATCTACGTGATGGCTTCTACTATTCTAGGAATACGACTTTGAAATAATTGTCGGAAGCTAGGGAAGTTGGAATGTCAGCTAGATCACTTATCCCGAATTGAGAGTGGTGAGGAAACCGACCAACCCTGGAATAGGATTTCAACGTCGCACTGTTTACTATTAAAATAGTTGATGAGCACTTTGCCGACATCCATAGTTCTCGACCATGTGCATGGCACCTACGAGATATTCGGTGCAACAAAAGAAAATTTGGTAACCGCGCTACGGATTTTACCATCATCGCGTGTCATCTATATAAGTCGGGAGTAGGTGAAGTGCTGCTTTGGCGGGTATGTCCTGTGAGCATGAACGACATGCTATCTTGCGTAAGCCCACGAAGGGTAGCAAGGTCACTACGCACAGAAAAAGCAACGGTGAAAGATCTTATGAGCCGTCCTATGGTGGCCTACCCGCATACTAGCTCTCACGACTATTGTAAAGCTTTGAGATACATGCCAACGAATAGGAAGGCCATCATGTAGAGATGAAATTCCTCTCAAATGAAAATGGCCCTGCAAGCATTTGAAAAATGGGCCATCGACTTTGTGGGACCTATCAACCCACCCTGAAGGAAGACGAGTGCATGTTACATTATAACTGCCACCGACTATGTAACCAAGGGTAGAAGCACAAGCAATGAAGGATTGAACTGCGAGATACTATCGTGCACTTCATATTTGAGAAGATTCTAACCAGATTTGCGTCCGAAAAATGTTAGATGAGCGATAGAGGTACGCACTTTGTTAATGAGACAATACGAGGCATGACAGAAGAATTCGATCCATCATGCGAAAAAATCACTCCTTATCATCCTCAGAAAACGAAGCAATTGAAGCGTTCAATAAAGTCTTGGAGCACACATCGAATAAGGTCCGTAACAATGATTGCGGCGATCGGGACATGGGCATTCCATCCGATTTCTATGGGCCTACCACACCACCCGCAAGTTGACGTGAAAAGCACCATTTAGGATGGTCTACGGAAAGGAGGCAATTATGCCCATGGAATACATTGTTCCTAGTTTGTGCATCATAGCCTTTACAAATATGGCAGAGCCGACTATCATGGAGGAGCAGGTTTAGCATAACTTGTGGCTCTAGAAGGAGACCGGTTCATTGTCATCTCATCAACAGGTTCGAAGGCACAAGATAAGGCTTGGCATGATCGACATATCCATCGAAGACCTTTCGCGGAGGATGAATTAGTCATGCTTTATGATAGCTAGTTTATGAAACATCTGGGGAAGTTTCGACAAGACGCTTGGGCCCTATACCATTAAGGAAATCATGGATGGCAAAGCTATTCGGTTATCCACCCCGAGCGACGTATATGCTACCCGGCCATACCAATGGCAAGTAAGCTCAAACCGTATCGGATCAAATGACTATATGGTTGGAGTAGCTGTATAAAGTGGGGCATACCCACCAAGGAAGGTAAGTAGGGAAAGAACCATGATACGCGCAGGAAGCAACCACAGGATTTGAGTCCCGGAGGTGTGTGCCAAAGGTGCAGGAATAAACTAAAAATGCATCAGGTACACGAGGGTACAAGAGGTGCACTGGGAGTGCAGGAGGCACGCTAAAAGCGCAAGGGTGCACTGGGAGCATAGGCGTGTGCTGTGTGCACCAGGGGTGCGAAAAATAGCCATTGGAACAATCAAATCAGGTAAAAAGAAAAAGTTACCATTGGAAGGAGCGGGCGACTGACATTTAATGAAGCGATTTTGGAAGTTTTTTTACCGTTTACATGATGGTGAGTTCGGATAAGGTTTACCTGACCATTGGTCGATCGTAAAGGTTATAAAAAGTAGAAAGGATCGCAGAAAAGCATTATGTTTTTCGAGCAATTTGTACTTTACACAATTTGTCTTTTCCAAGTTTGTGCTTTGCAGAGTTTCGGGCCTATTGCATTCTATTCATGTCTCGAGAATCCGACTCCCTCTAATAATAGTAATCCCAACTAACGCTAGAATGATGGCCATAATCTCGATCGACGCCGCACCAGATGGACCTCAACGAGTGCAAGAAACTAAGGAAGTGGTGGAGGATTGAGTCCGAAGCCCAAAGAAGTTATCTCCACGCCAAGCCCGGTCACGAAGAAGGGAAAGGAAAAAAGCACGAGGCTTAGGGAAACCCATGAAACCTATGAAATGGGCTGGGGGTGAAGCCCCGTACTTCCTTGAGAAATGTAAAAATCCTCATGAGCGACGCCGGAGGCACATGTCGCTACTCAGGGAAAGAGGTCGAGGCCACAGAACCAATCAATTGGTTACCCCCTTTGTTCGGCCGCACAAAGCCCTCGACACGCACCGCCGAAAGAACTCGATGGCCCTGATCACCTACCTGTAGATGCCATCGACCCTGAGAGAGGTCCCCGCACGCAAACCTTTTGGAAGGCTCCATGAGATAAAGTTTGACGATCATGACTTGGCTAGTTTGGAGGCTTTCCTAAGTTAGCCCCTCGAATTATATCTTGAAAGAATACATGATGATGATAGGATAAAAATTGTCCTCATGAGATGGGTACGCATAGTGGCAGGGGGTCTAGGCTCTTTAAACTCCGTTTACGGATGCCGCATTTCAGCCACTACAATATCATGAACTTTGGTGCGTCGGTTTCTCACCCTAGTCCCATGATGGGATAGCTTATGGATCCAAGATCGAATCCCTATAAATGTTGCGCTCATTCATCGAGTCACTAGTCTTCCCTGGGAAGGGCTGGACCCCATGCTACGCGTTGGGGAAAAATTATGAAGAGGAATTCTAAATATGTGAGACAGAAATACCATGTGGAGCGAAATACTCGAGGCTTCATGATCAAATCCATCAGCAGACTGCGGTACGGCAGTTGGGTACCATGTTGTTGGCATACAAGATGATGCAAAAATTCCAGGTCACCACTCGTCTCCAGATATGTAATTTAGTTAGTAAGTCGGTGCAAGAAAGGGGTCTGCTTCAATTGGTCCAAATACTTGTGCAATGAGTTTTTGGCCAATGTCCGCGAATCCCGGGAGCAGGGACGGGCATTTTTCTATTCCCGGCTACTATTTCTCATTGCATTGATAGCCCGGGAAGTGTTAGGTATCCGTAGATTGCAAGATTGGCAAAGAACAAACACCGCAGAGCATACATCAAAACCACTTTGGAATCCTAGGATCTAGCCCTCCTAGATTCGAGAGGGATCCGTCTATATAAGTGTTTTCAAAAGATATATCTTTAAGGCTTATGATATGATATTAGGCTTGTTATGAAGTACAAAGGTTTTGTTATTTTTGGTTGGGATGGATATCATCAAAATGAAGGAAGTATTTTGAGGGGTAAAGGTGTAAGTAGGTTGAAATAATGGTTCATCCGATAGGATAGGTAAAAATGACAGTTCAATGAGCTATGGAGTCACAAAAGGATTTAATTGCACAACAAGTTTCAAGTGTGGTCTATGGGGAAAGTCATCTATGTCAAAAGATCTCTTTAAGTAGATTTTGTGGTATGGAACATTAAAAGTGTTGTGAAATAAGCAAAAAGGTAATAACCATTTAAGAATATATTAATCTCACTAGACAAGAAAAGCCTTTCAAAGTAACTGCTTTCACAAGCCAAAGGATAGAAACTATGACTTCTTTGGGCAAAATTTTTAATAAAGCACACTTTTCAAACAAAAATCTAGTAATCTAACAAATTACCTTCAGAAAAGTAGAAAAATATATAAGAGAACAAAAATAATAGCCTAAGATCAAGTAAGGACTTTGAACCTATCCCGCTTTTGGCATACTATGTATATTTTCAAAGCAATCGTTGGAGATAAACTAGAGGACGAGGTGCAAAACCATAGACTTCCCTAGTTTAACTTTACTTAGCAGACTTTTTCAAGAACTTTCAAAGAAAATATCTCAAGTTGTACTTAGGAAACATGGGCTCACCACACACTTCACTGTTATACTCTATTGAATTATCCTCAAAGCAACAATTAGCAGAAAACATAAAGATAAAGATTTATTAGTGAGAAATAGGGCACTTTAGCAGTACTAATCTATATTTGTTGTTCTTTATCATAGAAAAGTGATAAGATGGAAAACATGAGAAAAATAACAATTACGTAAGAAAAAGCATCACCATTGACATAGACCAGGATCCATAAATTAGCTTGTATATTTGATGTTCAAACCAGTTACAATCTTCAAGTCCAAAGAGGTCTCACTAACTTCAAACTTCTCATCTCGGCCTATCTTTCTTCAATTACAAAACAATAGCTTTCAATAGCCTCAATAGCTATTAACATTCAATGAGTATTCAACCAACAATAATACTAGACTCCTCATATGATATATATGGGTAAATTGAGGAGGTGGAGTGAAAAAGAGGGATCCAACTAATCAATTAATGCCGAGTAAATGCTTTCGACCTTTCGGGAGGCCTTATGGATAAGATTTTAGATGTTTAACTCTGTTTTAATCAATTTTACATTAAATTTCATCAACTCCAGCTACTTTTGTTGACTTTTGACGCTTTCGTAGGCTTGTAATTACTTTACTTTGTTATCTTTGACAAATATCTTGATCTGTCATTCAATTTGTATTCTTTTGAGGAAATAGGCCTATAGGTGGCTTTGCGAGGATTAATTGCCTCACTCGATGTGGCATTTGGAGGCTCTCTTTGTTGATTTGTCTACTCTGTGGCTTTAAACTTTGATTTGCATTTAATTTTTGTTTTATCCTTTGATTTTTTGTCCTTTTCATTGATCGTTTTATCCTTTAAACATTTTTCTCTTTATTCACTTGTGTCTTTATCCTTGTAAATCATTGAGTCAAGTCTTTTAATATTCGGTCCTTTGACTTTAACCTTTAACTTTGCTTTATCATTTTTTTCTGCTGCTGTTTGTGGACAGTATGGCTTTAATCTGCCGAAGGGTTTCATAATATGACCAACGCTCATGCAGCGGCTGGGTCAAACCATGAAATAAACCTCGGTAACTCCTTTTTATGATTTTGCCATTTTTTGGGCCATGAAAGTCGTCACCTCCGACCTTGTTTCAGTATGAAGCATGAGAAGGCTTTTTTGGCCCTCATCGCCATCAAATCGTATCGAACAAATAAAAAACGTTAATAAAACCTATGAGGAGAGGTTGACCGCTGATCGAGATCGCAGAAGGCAAAAGGAGCAAGTGAGGGTGCAGAAGGGAAAAATGCATGGAGGAAGCATAAATACGAAAGAAAATGCTGATCGAAATTATGCAGTGCAGAAATGTGACAATGGTAGAACTGCCGGCGGTTTTCGCACGGCATCCAAGCGGTAAGTGGTTTTCGACACATCGAACGCGATACCACATAGGGGTGAGACACGTCCACCCTAAAACTTCCTATTTCGCGTAGATCTCGAGTTGTTAAACTGACAGACAAATTCTACGTGACATTGAACATGGGTCGTTGATCCGGGGGTGTAGATCCAACGCTACGTGGGAGATCGATAGGTGGAAGGTGCTCAGGCGAAGGTGGATAATGGAGTCTAGGTATGCAACCGGAGATTGACTAGGAGTTGTAATAATGGGGGGTGGGACCAATGGTGACGTGGGATATTTTTTTGATAGCGGGAATGTTGTGTACAATGGGTTATTGGATCGGGTTGCAGAACCGTTAGATCAAGAAGATCTACGGTGGGGATTGATTGTGTGTGGGTTACAAGGGTCGTTGGTCGGCGACCGGAGGGTGCAAAGGGAGTCGCGATGATCAGCGCATCTGATAAGATCGATGGTCAAGATCGCTCAACGGATACTGCATGCATGGAAATTAATAAAATAAAAATGAAGGAATGGGGGATGAACAAAGCGTGGAAGAAGGTTTTATGGGGAAAGGAGGACCAAGAGCAAGGTAAGAAGAGGAAGAGGAAAGGGGAGGGGGAAATGAGCACCGGCTGTCGGATATTATGGATCTATGGTGTAGATCTCGTCGTAGCATTTCTATCGTGGTGGAAAGTTTGCAAAGGAAATGCGGGTTACAGAGGGAAATGCCGATGTGATGGGGGCCAGCGCCCGGTCACGCGGGCGCAGGTCATAGGCGAAAGAAAAAGAAGCGAAAGATTTAGCCTCGTGGGCTTAAAGCCTCGTATATAAAAGAGTGCATTTTTAGGCCAAAAAAGGGGTCTTTAAAGCCTAAAAAAGGTTCCAATAGGGTAAAATAGGGTAATTTCAAACCATAAAAAAAGGTGTTTTTTTATAGGTTTTTAAAGGATTTTTAGAAGGTTTTTAGGAAAATGATGGATAAATGAGAAGGTAAAAAATGGGTTTTTTGAAAGGGGGAATGGAGGATAAATAGAAGGGGAAAAAATGAATGAAATGGGCTTAGAAAATGGTAGGAAAATGGCCTAAAGAATGTTTCTTTTGATATCAAGCCGGTTACTTGGTGGATTTTTTGAATGGGAAAGCATTGAAAGATTACTCTTAAGTTAGAGAAGCGACTAGAAGGCTTCAAGAAATGAGAAATTTTCTGTGAAAATAATCTCTTGAAGGCTCAAGATCTATTTTAGCCATCATTTTCTATAACATAAATTTACCGATGGCTAACGATGGCTCCACTCTGGGGATGGCGGCTCCTTGGAGGTGTCAAGAACTTCGTAGAAATTGAGCCCCGGAATGTAGACCCATGCCTTTATCCATTGACAACCTTCTCTTCCTTGATCATGCTCAGCTTAAAAATATGATCGTAATTTGTATCAGCAAACAAATTTCTCCCAAACATTCTACATACACGTGCTACTTTTCCTAACATTTTTTCTTCGTAAGGCACTGGACTTGCAAACCTTTGACATCAACATTTTATTCTTTTATTAAAAGCAGGAAACTAATATAAATCTACCCTTATTTCTTCCATGAGTTCAGATTAAACAGCTTGAACTCATTAATTTCTCTACCTAAGCTACTATCCGTCAGATTAAACTATCCGAGAGATTTTATTCTATATATTCTAAAACAAAATTTGATTTACACAAAATTGACCCAGATTAAGCGTTTGATTTGATATGGTGTCTATGGCTATATATACAAGCTTCACATAGACTTTATTTGCAGAAAAAGTCAAAAACAATAACATGAAAGGCTTAAGATCCGAAAATTTAAACATCTCTTCATTCTTCACATGACTCGATTTTAATCAGTTTTGAGTCATTCCTTTGCTTTTCTCTTGGTTCAGATTTTGAGCATGTTAGAACCAATTCTTTTCTATTCTCGGCTCGGGTTTTGGTCCGATTAGAGCCATTTCTTTCTATCCTAACCTAATCTACCGATAAGCTAAGAATTTCATTGTTTGGCTAATTTGATTCACTAACCTATCGCAGTAAATTGAAATCTATCTAGTCATGATTAGGGTCATGCTGTGACTAAATAGTAGCTGTGTGTGTAGTGGCATTTAAGCTTGCACATTTTCTAAATTTTTCCTTTCTTTTTTAGGTATGGGGATGTACCTTTTCTTTTTTTTCTACCCTCTTTTTCTCTTTTTCTATTGTTTTTTGTATTTTTCTTTTTTCAAATTCAAAAGTAGTTTTATATACAATGAAAATGACCTCTCAAAACTAAAAATATCAGCTTAACGTAAACTAATGTTTGAAGCCCCATCGACTGTGACCTCCAAAATATTCACCTAACTCAAATTCTGCGTAAAGAATGCATTTTTCCCAATAGCAGATTGAATAAGATAAAGGCATTGCCATAAATTATCAAATTTTCCATGTTTTGCCCTTTATCTTCTCTCCTTGAAACCCATTTCAAGACTTTGTCACCAATTTTAAAATCGAAATTGCCTTGGTTCTTTTGTCAAACATCTTCTTGATGTTTTCTTGTAGTTGTTGTGTCTCGATGTATACCTCCTCTCTGGTTTTGTTGCGGATGTATAGTCTTGTTTATTCTTCTTTTCATATCATCATCTTCGGGGATCACAGCTTTTTTGGATCAACTTCATGACTAGAACTTTCACAAACTAGTTGGAAATATTGTACCAGGGCCCATAAACTAGCCGGTAAGGAGACATCCCAATTGACTTTTTTAACTATCAATCTATCTACCCATAATGCATGTACTAGTTTATCATAGCATGATTTCTTGTTGTCTTCCAACAACTTCTTGATTATGTTTACTAAACTTTTTATTTGAAGATTCTGCAACCCATTACCTTGAGGGTGATAAGTCGAGAATGAACCAATATAATTTGATATTTATGACCGAATTCTACCATATTTTTAGACCCAAATGGGAGCTGCATGACTAGTTATGATCTTTTCTAGGACAGCCAAACCTAGACAAGTATGGTTTTCAAGAAATGAAATGATGACTAAGTCTGTGGCATTCCTAGAAGGGATGACTTCAATCCATTTGGTAAAATAGTTTGTTGTCGTGAGGATCCATCTATGTTGGGCAGATGAGGCAGATGGATTTCAATGAACTCTAGACCCCCAATCTCTGAAAAAAGGAGCTAATAGTGATTGGTTGCGGAGGTAAGAGTAGTAGTTTTTCTTTTTCCTTAAAAAAATTGGCATTTGTGACGGTAGGTAATAATTTTGTGGACATCATGAAAGAGAGTGGGCTAGTAGTGTCAGCCTCTAAGGATTTTGTTAGCCAGTTGACTTCTAGTAGAGGTGGCCTCCACATTCTCCTTCATGAAACTCGTTTATGATCTATCTGCATCATTCTTAGGCAAACATTTAAGCAATAATCGATTAGCATTTTTCCAATATAAACATTTATCCAAAATGCAGTAATTTATAGCTTTCAACTTTAAGAATCTTGCCTTTGTTTTAGACAAACCAGGAGGGGCATTAAGATTGAGCAACGTATAAAATATCACAGATACCAAGATGAATTTAGAAAATGATCTTCGATAATTGGAGTTGTCAACTCCTCTGTTCATCTAATGCATTAAACATGTTTATATCAAGAGCTTTGAAAGTTGGATTCAACCATAAGTTTTGCTAGTCCTTGACCTTTTTATGAGCTTAGTGGGTTTGATTTCTAAGTCATATTCTAAAATTACCAACAATCCACTTTCCTCTTTTTGCCATCCTGGATCTGGGTCAATATGTCTTTTACAACTCGAATGAGGCTCAAATTCTATAATGGGAATGTAAAATGTAAACTACGAAGTCTTTAAGGCTTTGACCAAAGGAAAGGCTTGTTTTTTCCATTATATTGTACTTCATAGGTGCATCTCTTAATGCCTTGCTGAAAAATGCAATTGTTCTGCTCTTGTCCTTCAAGTTTTTCTCGTAATAGGACAACATACTCAGTGTGTGCTCGATGCAAATGAAAAAATGAAGAAATCCTTTGTAAAATCAAGGCTAATAAGAACTGGTGTTTTGGTAAGTGCTTGTTTCACCAACTCAAATGATTTCTTTGCTTCTAAGGTCCATTTAACTCCTTCTTCTCTTTTAAGCATATTTGTCACGATTCTAAGGAGTTCGATCTAGATTGGGTTTGAACCTTCTCAAGAAATTAATCTTCCCAAATGCAAATATTGAAGTTCCTTGATGTTTCTAGGATGGTTGATTTGCAATATACCATCAATCCACTTTGGGTCTATCCTTATTCCCTCTTCGTATATGATATGTGCAAAGAAGTTTACCTTCTTGGGGACCAAACAATGTTTTCTTTGGATTTAAGGACAACCCATATTTTACGCATTTCCCAGACTTTTCTAAAAATGTACTAGGTGTCTTCATCCGTTTTAGAATAGACAATGATGTCATCTAAGTAAATCACTATGAAGTAACCTCTCTTCTCGAGAATGCAATATCCATGGCTCTGCGAAATGTGGCACCAACATTCATTAAACCAAAGGGAATTTTCAAATACATGAAAGTACCCCATGGAGTAGTAAAAGGTTGTTTTAAGTTGATAATTAGCATGTACCAATATCTTGTCATGTAACCCCGAGAAGCCATGTTGGCAAGGAAACAGGTCTGCAATACAAGGTTTAGGGATTGGACCAATAAGGGAGTCCGATGTAGTCTAGCACCCATCACGACATTTTCACCCTACTCTAAAGAGCAGAGCTCTCACCCGAGGCATGTCGCGACCACATGAAGGAGGTGTACGACCGGTATTAGTAGATGGATCCACAACTTGAAGCTAACACGTAATCGTACACGGACATAACACCGTATATAGAAGATCTCTCAGAACATCATGCAAATAATACGCAATTAAAATTTTAAAGTACTACAAGAATCATGCAACACATTCAAGACATAGGATATACCAAAGAACCTTCAAATATATTAAGAAATATTCGGTGAGAATCGAAGTGTTACATCGCTCGACTGCGTAAATGAGCTTCCATATTCAATTACAAGGTCCCACAGAGCCGTAGAGAGATACTACTCGCAATAACGGATCTATGGAGACACAGGAAATAAAATGATGTCGAGACCGGGACGCAGCTTCTCCGTGGCGTCTGCCTCCTCGACTTCTCATTCTACTTTCAAACCTTCTAACCTTTCGCTGCGGGTGACAAATTTCTATTTATTCACTAGCGAGTGCACCGCAAGTTTCTCATGTGTTCTCACTCGTCGCTTTCGGCTTCTTCCTGTTGAATAGGAGTTCCATTGTCCGTCCCCGTCTACATCTGTTTCCTTCATCCGCACTTCTGTCTGCGCCAACTCCGCCACCTCATTCCCCTGCCCTTCGTAACCTCGACAAATCCATTGCCTACCGCGTTGTTGTGCTTGCCACGTGTCGATCACGCAACCCAAAATCTATCTTCATGAAAAATTCAAAACAAGGGCCCCAACAGTGCCCCGACTACTGCCTCTGACTCGTCCCAAGTCAACGGATCACCGCCTCCACCTCCATGGCTCCGCTTGTTCCCGTCTCCGTTCTGCCGACCATCCCTCCTCCGTTTGCTCCGCAAACAAGGGCCCCAACTCGGGGACCTTTTCAAGGGCCGTGACCTTGATTTCCTAGAAAGAAAGGTACAACCTTCCGCCACTCCTCGCATAATTGGTTCAGCTCGCGAAATCTGTGATTTCGAGTGACGCGCTTCATCTCCTCCTTCGCCGGAGCTTGCCAAAGACGGTTGCGGAGACTTGTGCTACTGTCGAGCGACCAATTGTTGCATCTTCTAAGCACTTGCCATGATAGGTTGCTCTGAGCTCCCCGGAGGGCCCTGCTTGGCTATTGTCGAACCGTCTCTGTTTGTTGAATCCGGGACTTCCGGGTTGTCTCGGCATACAGCGGATCAAGGCCGACCGGGTCCTTTTCATTACGAATCTCTTGGTTGATTTGTTGAAAGCTTTAGAGACAAGGGTTGGGTCTTGAGAGTCAAGGCCTTCGTACATTCTTGTAGACCCTTCGTAGGGTCATACGCTTCCCGAGTGCCGGCAGCTCAAGGCTTCCTCGCACTCTCTCAACTTATTCTTGTCTTGCTATTATCCGGTTGCATAAATGACTCTGGGTCCGGGCAGAAGCCGGGCGGGCCACTAGAGCTGCTTTGAGCTCGGGGAAAGTTTTCATTCTAAAGGTTGTCCCATGCTACCTAGTGGATAGCTCGTTCAACCTATAGCACGTGCTTGGACTTCTAGTGGTGGTACATGGGTGTCGTAGGCCACTAGCTGGGCCGGGATGTCCCGAAATATTCGAGTCACTCGCCGCAAATTCCCTGCTCGCAGGGCCTCTCTCAGTTTCCAGCACTGATCACACTCTTTAGTAAGTGCGATGATTTTTTGATGTTGCTCGCTCACATCTCGTGAAAGTTCGGCATGGAGCCCATCGGCCAATTGTGCTACTCGCCGTATGAAGTGGAACAATTTGGGACGTCCTCATGTTTCCATGCTTTCCTCTAACGTACCCTACTCCGGTAGCCTCGCCTATAGTAAGGATTGCTCAGCATACTCTCTTGCCGAATGTTCTGTTGGTGATGGCGGCGGGGTTGCTTCTCGGCTGGTTGCTAGAATTTCCCATGTTGACGTCGCCGGCCGTGATTCGAGTGTTGCTCGTGTCCGCTGGCGGAGTCAGTTGTTCTCGGACGTCTCCCAGTACAGAAGTTGGTCGATCTGTCTTTGGCATGCTTGCTCGCGCACATTAATAAGTTCAGCAAATGTGATGTGGGGGGCTAGGTTTACAACTACGGGTACTTTTGCAAGTACTCCAAGTTAACCTCGGGCCCTATGTCCCACTAGTCCCTCGCATGATGGGCCTGACACGGTGGCGGAGGAAGCGGATGCTGGAGGTGTTAGGTTCCCATAACGAGGTAAATTATGGAAATTGGTAATTTTAGGTGGTGGGAAGTACGAATATTCATAAAGTTAAGGGAAAAAGTGGGATGGGGGGTGGAAGCTCGCTAGTTACTAGGGTCTCCACGAGGGGTCTGGATCGCAGACTCCTTGAGCGCTCTGTGCTGGCTGATCCTCGCTAGTGAGGGTCAACCACGTGAGTTGGAGACTTCCACCCTAGGTTTCTTTTGTTGGCACTCGCTGACCGGCTTTTGAGCTTTTTGACTTTGACACCAAAGATCTGTGTCGGGTGTAGTAAATGCAATATTAGGCAATGCGGGTGATAGAGTCGTGGATGCAGAGGTAGCTCGGGAGGCTTGGAATTCTTCAAAGGTAGGGAATTCAAGAGACTCATTGGCTATCTTTTGAACGATACGATTGAAATTGTGTACCTTGTCATTTAGCCGATCGATGACTGGATTCAGCTCAGGTCCCCGTCACCCGGGTCGCTGTTTCTTTCTAGTGTCTCCCTCTGGTAGTGGCGCAACCATCATTCCCGCGAAAGTCATAGACATATTTCCCTCGACCTCCCATCTGTACTCCCCCAGCCATCCTGCAGACTTTTAGAGTGGAAGGTGTTTTCATCGATGTGCGGCTTTAGGGTGCATTTCAAAAATTCATCACCGACACACCTTTTGGCTTGAGGAGAGTGTGGTTGTGTGTGACCAACTCGGACACCGTTCATTGTATTTGTCCGAAGAACCCCGCAGATTCACCATAGCTCATGACCACGCTCTACCATCATACCATACCAAACCTAGAATCCTCCTCATTGGCCTCCTCCAGACCTTGTCGCGGATACCCTCCAGGAGGTATTTCATTACTAGTGGCTGGCTGTCTAGTATCTCACTTGTGTTGCCCTTACCGGGAAAGGACTACTTTCCTACATGGCGAAGGCCATGATCAAGTACCCGTATATGAATCCCTCACGTCTCCGATAGTTGTCCTCGCGATGTCCTCGAACAACTCGTGGAGAATGAATGAACACCAATGTGAGTTTTGTTCCTGATATGTGTCTTGCCACCACATGGTGTCTAGGGTGCACTCTCGCTTCATATAGTGCCTCATTGTTTTGCTAGCGATGAGGTCAGCATGAAAAATTTAACATTGGGTTGATTAATCGGTGTCTATCCTAGCTCCCTTGCCTCCGCGCCATGTACCATACTTGGTGTATAGGTTCTGCTCTCTCGTCCTTCCTAGCGCTTTAATACTGTTTAGAACGTGGTCGAGACTTCCCGATATTCTTGTGATAATCATGTCCAATCGTGAATATCCTTTACGCTATGGGTATCTCCTTCCCAACCACAATGAGTCGTTCGATCCCATTTGAGTAAGAGTTTTAGTACATTGCATGGCAACACCAGTGGTGCCAAATACCGAAACAAGTCTCTTAGATTCGAGTGTTGATTTTCGAGGCCCCTTAGAGGTCTAGCCATGTTCTTGATGCGGGATTCCCGGCTTCGTCGTATAATCTCTCCATATAAATTTGTCTGTTTCATGGCCGGGAATTTCGAACCATTCTATGAGTTCCAAGTCTATCAAAGTTGCACTATCATATTTCCCAACTAGTGACTCCATTTTGCAATTCTTCCATCTTACTTAGGCTTGACAAACCGATGGGATTGTTCTAGCCATCTTCTATGCACTAGTACCATTTCGCATTATCGCTTCACCTGCTCGCGTCCTGGCTCTCTACCTCCCGCAACCTTCCATGTTCTTGTGCACTCATGATCTTCCTTTATCCTTGAGATGTTTCTAGCTCGGAAATCTCCGACATCTCTCTCTTTCGCATGTGCTATGTAATTAATCGGCACGAGTGAGGTCGATGAGACCCCATAACTAATTAATTCTTGTTTACTTCCTCCATGCCTATAATCGTGTGATTAGTTGCCTACTAAGGTGTGTTATGACATCTCGTCGACGTGGTGTGGGGAAATGGGCGAATGCGACTACCGAGGTCATATGATCATGGAAAGTTATTACCTGTAAAGGTTACTTCTAATTATGGAAATTTATTTTGCAAATCCCGAGCGATCCTAGCTGACGACAAGTACTTTGGACGAAATGATGGGGACTACACTCTTGACACGTTTTCTTATCCCACGTGGATGGCATCTTGGACACAACCCTTCTCAACCACAATCGGTTTGCGTTGTGGTCGCAACCTAGCTTGTTATTGACGCACTATGCATGGACAAGTGACACTACCTATGCTCATCTCGAGTGCGAGAGAGTTATTCAACTACTCTATTCTACCGACTTCTCGGTTGCGAGAGTTATTGACTAAAGAAACTTAGTTCGTGGGTAGGGCTTCAGCGTGCGCCATTCATCCATCTAGGTAAAAGTACGATCCCAGTTGAGCCAAACACGAACTGCTCCGGGAATCCTGGATTTCGACAATTTAGTATGGTCCCAACCTGCTATTCAGTTTTCCTAGAAATTTTTTGAAACCTCGCTATCATATATGCAGAACCTTGCCTGCCAACCTAGAAACATTTTTCTCTAATGTGTCGATCATGCCATGCCTTCGCCCGTCTTTCCGAAATTTTTTTATGAAACTCGGTAAGGAACCTTGCTCGTCAAGTTCCTGCATAATTCAGATGTGACAAACCCGTAGGGATTCTCTCCGAGAACTTTAGGGATGTGGCGATAAAGGATAGGTATGGTGAATTCGGGCTGGAATCATAGCTTCACGGCCATACACCAATTGGAAAGATGTTTGATCATCAAGCACTTCACTCGTTGTTCGGTAGGCCCACATTGCGCTCGATAGACGTTCATTCCAATCATCCCTTTTTTGTATCGCAAATCTTCGTCAAGCCTTTTTCGAGGATTTTTTTAAACGCTTCGAGCGCTCCATTGGCCCATGGGTGGTACTGGGGCTTCTTTTGTGATGTTGTATCATAAATGTGTCCAGCAGCTGATTCGATTTTTTCATTAATGAAGTGTGTACCTTGATCACTCGGTTAAGCTCCTTGGGCAGCCAAATCTACTAATGATGTATGTCAAAGATCAAATGGGTAGTAGTGCCAGTACAATCCCTCACCACGCTTACTGGCCCATCTGTTAGGTAGTCCATGGCGGTGATGATGTATCGGGCCTTTTAATGTCCGGCTACGAGGTGCTATGGGGCCTACAAAAGTCGATAGCCCACTTCTCGAACGATTGTAATACATTCACCGGGTGCGTGAGTTCATCTCTATGAGAGGGCTTCCTCGTCCTCTCGAAAAACATCGCATTTATTGAAAAAATATTTACCGTCGACATGGACAGGTTGGCCACTCATAGTCCAACTTCTGCGTCACTTTCCCGGCCGTGGGTTTCACCCCCACGTGTCCTCCCGCGATGCCCGCTATGGCATTCCCACGAAACGGCTTCGCGTTCATCGTCAAGGACACACTCACGTAATCTCATAAAGCCCCAAATTATGCAACGACCCCACAATCGCTGGTATTCGTAGCTTGGACGACTGGGGTGTCGTTTTCAGACGGGTATAGTGCGTGGGACGCCGCCCCGTGGTGAGGTATGTTGCATTTCGCCAAATAATACGGTATGGCTTCTACCCGGAAAAAGATCGACAGTAGGAAACCGATCATCTAGAGAGCCCTCATTTTCTCCAGATCCAATCAGATAAGTGATTGGGCCTGAGATTCAAACTCCCGAGCTTGACAATCACTTCGAAGGTGAACCTTGAAAGATTAGGAGCCATCGAGCATATCCGTCCTTCCAAAACTGGCTTATTGACTAGGTATTTCACGCAGTGATAAGTGAAGAATTTGAACTTACCTCCTAGGAGGTAGTGGCGGAACTTCCGGAGTGAGTACACCATTACAGTGCCTCCTCTCTATGGTGGTGTAATTTCACTTCGCATTAGACTAGCATAGCGCGTGGGCAAGTACACTAGGTGGTCGACCGTTGTCTCCCCGGTTGCACTAAAAATAGCCCCAAGTGCAGCACGTAAGCATCAATATCACATGGGAACCACTTTATCCGAATCCGGGTGAACCGAGTGGGCGCAGCTTCCAACTCTCCTTTAAAGTGTCGAGAGATAATTTGTAGTCATCCGTCCACCGGAACACCTCTCGACTTCCGTAGTACTTCTCCAAAGCAGAGTAGTTATCTTCGCATAGTTTCGATGAATCTCCTATAATAGCCCGTGTGCCCCAAGAGGATCTCAAACCGCTTCCACGGATTTTCGGTGCTTCCATGTTGACAATTATCAGCACCTTTACAAAGTCGACACGGACCCCTTGCCTACACACCACATGTCCTAGGAGCATTCCGAAAGGAACCGTGAAGATGCATTTCCTTCAAGTCTCAACGTAAATATGCAGCTACGACATCGATCTAACATTATGCATAGCGGTGGCATGATCCTTCAACAAAGTTGTACACTCGTCTATTCATCCATGTAGACTTCCAGAACTTATGAATATATTCCTAGAAAACAGCTATGACAATCCTACAAAAACATGGCAGCATTCTTCAACCCAGAAATGGCATCACGTGATATGCAAAGGACCCCCACTCTATTGTGAACATCATCTTCTTCTTGTCCTCTTCCGCAATGCGCACCCGATGATATCCCGAGAACCCATCGGTGAAGGAGTATGCCTCATTCCCCGCAACATTATCTAGTACTTCATTGCTAAATGGGGTGGGGAGTGGGTCATGGATACGACATTGTTCAAACTTCGGTAGTTCACGCATGCAGCATTTCTAATTTTTCCTTCTGCCTTGAATGATGATGGGACTCACCCACTTTGCTTCTTCCACGAGCGAAACATCTGGCGCCTTCACGATTTTTTCGATCTCTATTTTTACTTTATCCTTTATCCGTGGGTTCAGCTTCGGTAAGGTCGATGCTTCACTAGTCTCGGCGTCCGGCTTCAATATAATCCTCATCTCTCCAAGATCCCCTTTGATCCCTTTCAAATCCGCAATCGACGAAGGGAATAGGTCTTCGTATTCCTTGAGGAGACTAAAAATTTCCTTCATCGTCTCCTCGTCCCAGCAGTCCCCAACTATAGCTAGTTTGGGTTTTCTCCTCCATCGTCGTGTTTTCCCAGCTTTTAATCCTCGGTGGAAGTAGATGTATTCCTTCTCGCTGATAGGCTCTTCTTTGATGTTCCACTCTCCTTTTGTCTCTTCAAAGTACAGTGCCTTAGCTCCTCCAGACTGTCATCTTTGTGGCTCGCTATCAACTTTGCTGCAAGCCAACCTATGTCCGCCATCGGGGTTCAGTACCAATGGCCTCCCGTCTGCACTGACGGGTGAAAAACAATATTCCTTTTGATCGCCTGTAATTCTTGGGATATCGGGTCCGTCTTCCCCTTAAATGAGAAGCACTAAACAAATTTGTTTGTAACCTCCTGTGAAACGGGTCCCTCTTCCTTTCCTCTTCTTCTAAGTACCAGGGCTTGTAGAATGGTATCCAAGGAGTGGAAAACTGATGTACCCACGAGCCTCCTGGATATCCCACACTTCTCCACCGCTCCCGACATAATTTTCGGATGGTCTTTCGGATTGGAATTTCCTTGGTACCTTCACTTGCTTCGAGGTCCTTTTGTCTTTCTTAAACCACGCCCTCAAAAGTCGCCGTAAGACAACTCCACCACAACAGGGAGTTGCGGTGATTTTTTCCACCACCTGGGTCGAGGTGACTATAAGCTACATCCACGAGTGGTATTATTTGCTCCTCCAATATCTTATCTTCTACCTTTGCAATAAAGGCATTTCTTTATCGCTTGCACATTGGAAAAAGGTGGGGTATTCCCTTATCTCGACTCCAATCCAATGGATTCTTGCAATACCGGTGCATCTCCTTGTGGCCGGGTCTCATGCTCCGCCTTGCTAGCCGTCCTCCCAAGCCTGAGCCCTGCATCCCAGCTCGGACACTTCGCCTGACGTGAGCCGGTTGTTTTTCGTGTTAATGTAATCCTCCCTCTTCTCTCGCCGTCATCCGATAGAGGTTGTCCAATAGCCGAGCATCTTCCCCGTTATCTATTGTCTCTATATATCTCGACCTTGATATGGGTCTAGAGGTTGAGTGACTCTAACTTCACATCTTCAAAAATCATTAACTCCTTCTTGAGATCAATGATGGCATAGTTTTCAAAGCCTAGTCGATCCCTAGCAATGCGCGTAGATCTTTGTCTCCCATAATATCTATTACCTCAAAGTCTCTGTGTAGGTATTTACCCTCGCGATGTCTACCTTGACTTCTTCCCAGTTTGCTCGATCTAGCGACAATGTAGTACTGCTTTCCATCCTAAGTTGGATTGGAGAATAAGTCGTAGCATGGTCGCCCTAAAGCTCCCAAGTTTTCCGAGCGCAGGATATTGATGTCGATCCCAAATCGAGCATGGTGTCCCCGATCCGGAATCCCGACCTGCGTGTCTAACCGAAACTCTTTTCCCATTCTTCTTTTTGTTCCTCTTTACTTGCTAAACATACCGTAGTGTTGTTTCTAGATTCCCTCTCTCTGCATTCCCCCGCAACACTTCCTCCCGGTATGCTTGAATTGTTCCCGCATTGGAGTGTTGTCAACGACTCTGAGAAAGCACAGGTGGAACCATTCCCTCGATCGCAGCCCTCAGCAGCGCTCGTTCTCCCGATGATCTTTCTTCACGGGTAACTCAATACCTTTGTATCGAGTTGGGAAAAAATTTTTCTACAAATGCCCTCGCGAAAATATTTTTCTTTTTGCATTTCCGGGCCCGATGCGCTGTTTCGGGGATGTCGGCCTGATCACCCTCATCAAATCCTTCTCACGTGCATCTTCCCCCATTTTCATTTCCTCCTTGTGTAACTATGGCTATGTTCGTATTTCCGAGTCAGCTCGTCCTCTCTAGGTTCTGCAAGACTCACCCGTCATTCTTGCCTTTCTCTTTCCTCCCATTTCGATAAGTTTAGGAAATTCTTATGTCGCGTGTGTGTTCATGTGGCACTCAGGAACACCATGGTCTTCCGGGTAGGGGACGTTCTCTTGCCACATGTCCCTCTCGATCAAAATTTTAGAATCTCGCGAGACCTCGTCCTCCCCGTACGACCTCCCCCTCATACCGCCTCCTCTTCCTCCGGGAGCCTCATTCACTCCGTAGGAGGGCCGATCTGGTCGGTCCGCCGGTGCATCTGAGAGCTCTGTACTTTTTGTGTTGTGATTCATCGAAGCACGAAACTCATATTACACATCGTTCGGAACATTGGAGTACTCTCTTAAAATCAGTCACATCCAAGGTTGATGACCCACCTGCTCGTAAAATTTTCGCAATACTCTATTGCGGCTTAGGTCAGCCCGAGATTCGGGAACCCTGGGATAATCTGTTGTTGCGGTGGATGAGACCCCTTGCGAGTTTATACGCACAACTCCTCCGATAGGTGGGGCCCCTCGACCGCCATTGCTAAGTTCCACACTCTATCTTCGCAACCGAGGACACCTCTGGCCGCCACGTGTCCTTCTACAAGGCAATGTGTGCACCGGACATTTGGCCCGGGCCGGTCTTATGGGCTACATCTCCTTATGTTTTTTTGGTCGGATTGGAAATCACGTGTTGCGTCCGATGAGGGATGGGTCCGCGAGGTCACTCCTCCCTATATTTCTTGTGGGTAGCTCGCCATTGCCTCTATCTTCATAGCCTATTCCAATGCATCCCGCAAAGTTTATCGATCTGCTTTGAGTGGAGGGGGGTTCGCGTCAAGGAAAGCAGAGCCTTGATGAACGGTCCCTATGATGATTCGGGTCGATTGGGTAGACGAGTTTCCCAATTGCATCTTTGAACCTTCACATCGCCTCCCACCCGCATCTCCTCCTCTTTGCTTGATCTCCCATATTTTGAGAGACCTTGCTTTCGGTCCGTTTGGGGTAGCAACTCTCTGACAAGGTCCCACTTGACATCCGTAATCACCGGATTTCTGGTGGGCCTTTGACCACTTTATGAACCGAGCCGTAATGCCCTCGTCTCTCGTGGTTTGGAATTTGATTAGCTTTCCTCGCATCTGGCGTTTGCCTAGCCCTCCATATGGCTTCACAGAAGGTACTAATGTTGTTCCACATCGGGCCGTTACCTCGCGATTTTGGGTACTCGGGTGAATGATCCCGCCATATTCGCTTGCAGGTGTAACTAGAATGAACCCTCCGAGTCCTCGGGTTGCGTAAGTATACCACCGGCAATGCTACTATTAACATACGTTACCGCCGACAACCGACTACTATTCAATTGACTACTTAGGGGTTTATAGAGTACCAAGGGAAGGTAGGGACCCATGCTATTTGAACTTTGGAGTATAGATACCTGATAGATATGAATGTCAGTCCTTTCTTGGAATAACTACGCATCGCGACGTACCACTTGACATAGAAAGTCTTCTCGGGGGCGTGCGCGTCCGCATCTCTTTCGTTAGACATCGTCTCTCTCTTCCTCCGGGCTTGGACTCCCATGCACCCGCCGCACTCCCTCAACGATCCTTCCCATATCCCGGGGATCCACCCGGCCTTCCATGTCAACTATCTTTCCGAGGCACCTCCTCTTTATCCTTCCGACTACTCCCCGTCGTTCCAACTCCCTCATCACCCTCTCTCGCCACCTTTCGACGATCGCGCACCTCCGATGTGCACGTTGCTCCCTCAACCTCCTTGTCCCCCCTTCCAAATTTCTCTGTAGCATTTTTCCCTCGACCCTTGCCCGCAACACCGGAGGTTTACGATTCCATTCATGATTTCTGGAACTCCATCAGCCCTTCGTCCACCATCAAGGCCCTAATCCACAATGGAATTTCCTTCAACAACTTCCCTCTTAGTCCGGATCAAAATATAGCTTCTAGCTCTCGGAGAGAAGACTGGGTAGCACTCCGCCGCAAACTCCACAATATACCCATCCAAGGTAGATTCTACCCAAATATATAGCTCGGGGTTAACCCGGCATCTAGCCAATGAAAGGGGCCACTAGATCTCCGTGCACCCACTTGCGGTTGATCTTTCCATGATTTTTCCTTAGTCACTTTGGTCTGTGACCTCCGCAACTAGCTATGGGAGTTCACTGGGAACTTTCCCTAGAAGATCTCGTAGGTATCGTTGGTAGAATCGTAGAAACAGAACTAGATTTATGATCGCCTTCTCCTTTGACTTTTCATCTTAGCTTACCGAGTTATAACCGAGTCCGGTGGTTATCCCACCATCTCCTTATTTCTCCTTCGAAAGATCCTTGATACCATGATGTATTTCCCCCGATGAAGTTTATGGTCCCGACAATGGAACCATTTTTTGGTCGAGGAAATAGGTCTCGCGAGCAAGACCCGAGGTTCATGGATTAGGGCCAACAAGGGAGTCCGTGTAGTCTAGCACCACGCCGGGACATTTTCACCCTACTTCGAAGAGCAGAGTCTCACCCGAGCCGTGCCACGACCACATGAAGGAGGGGAACAGGGCCGGGTATCGTAAGATGGATCTCGCAACTCAAAGCTAATGCATAATCGTACAGCATACATAACACCGTATATAGAAGATCTATCGAACATCATGTAGATAATAAGAAATTAAAATTTTAAAGTACTACAGAATCATGCAACACATTCAAGACATACGATACCAACAACCTTTACATATATTAAGAAACATTCAACGAATCAAGTGTTACATCGCTCGACGAATGAGCTTCCCGATTCAATTACAAAGGTCCCGCAGATAGGGAGAGATACTACCGCAATAACAGATCTATGGAGACACAAGAAATACAATGATGTCGCAGACCGGGAGAGAGCTCTCTATGGCATCCGCTCCTCACTTTGTTCTACTCTAACCTCTCTAACCTTTTTCATCGCTAGGTGAGGGCCTATTTATTCACCATCAAGTGCAACCGTTAGTTTCTCCCGTGTTCTCACTCGGCTGCTTTTCGAGCTTTCCGTTGAACACGAGTTCCATTGTCATCCTTTTTCCGAATCTTTCCTTCATCCGCACTTGTCCGTGCCAACCCAGCCACCTATCTCCCTGCTCCTTCACAACCTCGATGACTCCCTGTTTTCCTACCGTTGTTGCACTCGCCACGTGTCGATCCACAACCCAAATCTGTCTTCATGCAAAAATCCAAAACAAGGGCCCCAACAAGCCATCTAGCAAAAGAAATTATTCTAGAACCAACTACCCTTTGTAAGATATGATCCACTTTTGGGTAAAGGATAGTTGTCCTTTAATGAGGCTTTGTTTAAGTTTCTAAGGTCAATGAAAATCTTTATTTCTCTTGTTTTCTTCCTAATCGATACAAGATTAGACACCACTCGAGTATCTAACAAAGACCATAATTCCACGATCATACATTTTTCTAATCTCTTTCTCTACCGAGAGGTAATTGAACAGGGTTGATTCTACGCAATTTTTGTTTAAAAGGCTTCTAGTTTTCTTTGAGGGTATCTTACTGTCGGATTATTTCCAGTATCATATGATTTTAGATCTTCATAGCTCCATGCAAAAACATCAGAAAATTCTTTAAATAGCTCAATGTATTTCAGTTTAATGTGAGCTGTGTTGTTTAGACAATTTGATCATTTTGGGCTTTTCCTCATTGCCTATGTTGCATTCTTCTACTTTAGTTTCAATAGGTTCTAGTTTTGGCTTTTTGGCAACATCATTCAAGTAAAATGGTTCTTCTAATAAGACCAGTCCTTTTGGAAAGCTTTGGGTTTTTAGATTGCGGCACTTCTAAGTCTTCATTTTCTAAATTTGTGCTACTTTTCTTTACCGTATGTTTGGGTTGATGGGTTAAATGAGATTTATTTCAGACAATCTCGAGGAGACTTTTCTTCTTTAAAAATTGTGTTTTCTTTAGTAGAAGCTCTTGTTCATACTCAATCTGAGTTTGGTATTTCAAATTCATTTTGGATTGTAGGAAGTCTTCTATTTGTTTATCTCCATCAAACACTTGCTTTAGCATTCTTTACATTATTTGGGACACCTGGCTCTATATTTGGCTGGGACGGTGCGCTTCTTGCTTTCATAAGGTGTTAGACAAGTAATAGGCGACGAAAGGCTAAATCCATTAGCAATAATGTTTTGGTCCCTTGGGATAACGAAAGGCAGTTGGAATTGCGGAATAATTTGACAAGTCCATGGCATCATCTCTATAGGCTCAGAAAGTACGGGATGTTTAGCGAGTGTGTTCCATTTACTTGCCTAATTATCAATTCTAGAGAAATCTCTCCACGAAACTCGTTATTCTTTTTGGCCCCTAATTTTTCAATAAATAGCAGGCCTAAAAAGGGAGATCTTCATAATCTCGCTATGTTTTTGTACATTGGAAGTTTAATCTATAGGAGCTGATACCCTCAACATGATTGCTCGATGTTGTGCACCAATATGTTTGCTCCTGCACCAATTTTAGAGCAAGATCCATCATGGTGTTACAGTCCAAAGAGGATTGTTTTTAGATTTGTCATTTATTTCGCTGTTGTCCTCTCTTGTCTTGTTTGCCTAATCATCCACCTAGTGTTGTCTCCCGCAGGTCCGCACTATGTTGAATTTTGTTTTGTTCCTCGAGTCTCAATGCTTTTGAGGTTTTATTCTTGATTTTCTATGATTCTCTTCGGTATACTTATGGGCTGTTTTAGGACCTCGAGACACGTGATCTTTTCACTGTGATTTTTTGAATCGTCTGACCGGCGTCTTTAGTTTTCTCCTTGTTTTCCTCTTCATCTATAGCTGGTCCCTATGTTTGGATCTGCGCGGAACACTATATTGGGTGATGTTTCATTGACTAACTTCCTGCTCATTAGGAATCTCCTCATTGTAAAGAATGAATGAGGACAAGGTTATTGTGTATGGAATAAAGAGGGGAGTTTTTTCTGGTCTTTTCAGATGGTTACTCACCATGAAAGTGACTATGTGTATTTCCCTATAGAGTCTTCTAGGTTGGTCAAGACAGGATGGTGGCAGTAAGTCATATCCATATACATAGCACCTTGCAACTTAGCACCCCATGATCTTTAAAGAAGAATGCCATATTTTGGATATGTCAGCCACTATAATGTCCAGCTAAGCTATTTTCGCTGGAATTTGGGCTAAGTATAACACATAGATCTTTTTTATTAGGCCTAGGCATCTCACTCTCGCTTGAGTCGAAAGGAATATAAATCTTTGTATTGACAACGGCTACCTCTATACCTCCCACTTCTGCATTATTACTTTAGGCATGAGATTATGTGATGCTCCCGAATCAATCATGGCATTGTGCAAAATATTATCATGTATGTTCAAAGCTGATGTAGAATGGAGGAGTAGTTCCTTACTGAAATTTTCCTTCAATCTTAGGACCACAGTGGCTACCGTGTATCATCATTCGAGTTTGATAGTATAATGAATATCTTCTATGTTCAAAGATTTCAAAACTTGGCCCTCCATATACATTTTGGGTGACTAACTCGATGAGTGGAACAAAGATTTTGATTTTGGGAAATTTCACTCTCTAGGCTAAAAGGAATGCGATTTTTTCAGAAACGTTTGATTCCAAAGTCCTTCTCTAGTCGTCGATTCAATCACCAAAAATTAGCTTGCTGATTTCTACTATTTACAGCAAATCAAAATCATGTTTTTCGGGAGCATTAGTTGAGATAATAGTGCTGCAAGTGAAAGTCACCACTCATGTTTTCATTGATTTGGGTGTTTTTTTCCCGCTTGTTTAGAAATCAACTTTCTACGCTGCTGTATTTTCTACGTTGTCTTTTTGGAGGTATTTCTGCATGTTTTTATGGAGTTTTCAGAGGTTTTCTTCTTGGGAGTTTCTTTATTACTTTTAATTCTTAGGTCATTTTCGTTTAGGTGATCCTACGATGGACTTCTTTCAGAAAGTTTGGTTCATAGTGGTGCGCTTTCTAGTCTTCTATCATCACTTAGGGTGTATATACACCTTGTTTTACTTTCATGAGGAAAATCAATATCCCTCATTTCTTACTCCCAACATGTTTATGTGATCATCCTTCATATTTTTTTCATTTGTTTCCTCATCCTCATTGACACAATCTTTCCTTGAAAAAGGGGAGGTCGTCTGCGGTGATCGGCATCTCTTTTGTCTCGTTTCCGAGGTTGATTTCTCCTAAAGATTTGGATTCTGATTTTTAGGCTGGTTCCTATTCTAGAAGCATTCTGTTTGGGCAGTTAACTCTCTCCATCATCTTTTTCCAACCTATCCATGTTCTTTGACTAGATGGTATAATTTTTGAGTCAGATGTAGGAAGGTGCGATGTCTTCCCTATATGACACCTTCTTCCAGCCTCCTCGACAAAGTCTCCTCTTCTCGATCAAATTTTTTTCCACACGAAAGAGCTCCTCTTCCGCATGTCTTCTAAAGCTAAGGGATCCCTTTCTCTTAGTTGATAGGCCATTTTAGGATCAAATCCTTTAGGTAATTTGGCCAAAGCTGAGCTTCAGGAGGTTTCAAATGCGGGGTAGTGCGCTATACACAACTAAATCTAATGCGATAATCTTGAACACTTTCCTAACGTTTCTCTTGAGGTTGCTGTAATTTGAAAGTTATTTAGGAGAGGTTCTTCCCTAACTATGTCATTTATTTATGAATGTCTGATGAAAACGTTCTGAGATCATTAACACTATTAGGGGTTAAGATTTTAAACCATTTTCTCTGCTTTCTCCCCCTAAAATTTGAGAAAATGCTCGAAGTTTAATGGTCTCATCGTCTATCTCACTTTCTATCGAAAATAATCATCCATCTTGTCCACATGTGTTTGAGTAGTAATGGAACCACTAGCATCATATAATGGGGTCTTTGGAGCTGATAGCCCTGTGGAAAATTGGCTGAAAGGTAAAGGAAGGACTAGAGGAGCATGCCATGCGTCAAGATGGCGGTAGCAGGGACAATGTGATTTACAAGTGGAGGGTTTATGAAAGGAGGGGATGGATGGAATGAGGTGTTACAGGTCCAAAATACCTCCTCATTAGTCTCGGAGGAGCAGACTATGTGTATGGAAGGAATACAAAAGACCTAAATTGAAACCTGAGCTGCGCGAGGTGACGCCTTTTCTATGACAGCAAGCAGACGTTATAATGCATAAGACGAGGAATGCGCCATGTTAGTGGCTTAGCGAAACGCTACTCAGGTTTACACCTAGAGGGTGACGGCGTTACTCGTGTTTTAAGTTTCGAAATGGAAAAACGCACGAGAGACGATCTGAATCGTCATCTTTCACTGAGAGAATCGGCTCAAAAAGGGAGACCCAGAAACACCAATTCATTATTGGTCACTACCATAAAAGGTCCAACTCCCAAGGAGGCAAAAGCACAGACATTAAAGAAAGCATCTTAGCTTTTTCTTTATCTCCCAAACTAGTGGAAAGAGAAGGGCACACAATGGCTTTCTCTCCTATAAAAAGGAGCTAAAGGCCTCTTAGTTGAAGAGTCAGAAGGATGCATAAAGATTTTTAGCATACTTGTGGAATAGAGAATAGTGTTATAGTGTGAAGGCCAAGAGTCAAAGAGGTTTCATAGAGAGCTCGGTGACTAAGAATCTCATCACTTGAGAGAGCAAGAGAGATTGGGAGACCGAGGGAGGGCTTGGAACAACTGACGGCGTGTAATCCTCCTTCTTTCAAAATCAGTAGAACTATGTTTGTTTTGTCCATTAGAAGCTTAATATTGTCATTATTGTTTGAAAATTTACATAGTATGATATGAAATGGCTCGGATGTACTTAGTTTAGAAGTTCATTATATATTGACTTGATTGATAGGACATATGATGTAGCTAGAAAGTGCATGGTGGTTTCTCACTGAGCCGTTGAGGTCAAGATTTGGAGCCGGTGAAGAAGGATCTCCCTGCTGTCATTTGCGGGTAGTGCTCTCCGAGGGCCTCGAGGTCGATGCAAAAGAGGTAATTTTCTATCGCATTCCATCAAGTTGTTTTAAGTTGACATGAACATGCCTTTCATGCCATCTTTGTGAATCCACCTGCCTAATCTTGCTATGACTGCCCCGGGCACCGGAAAGCGAGAGGGACATTCGCAAAAACCAACAAACTCCAAAGCGGCTGCGTAGCGGGGTGGCGACTCACAGAGGGAAGCATTGAATTCCGTCTTTTAAGTCCGAAAATGGAAAAAATGCGCGGATAATGATTTGAATCTCCTCGCTTTCCTCACAGAGAAATCAATTCACAAAGGAAAGCTGCAAAGCACCAATTCACAGTTGGTCACCGTCCATACCAAAGGATCGAACTCCCACGAGGAAAAAGAATAGAGATTAAAGAAACATCTTAGTTTTTCTCTATTCCAAAACTAGTGCAAAGAGAGAAAACAATGGCTTTCTCCCTCTCCTATAAAAAAGGCCCGAAGGCTCTTAGTCGATGGTCGAAAAGGATGCTACAGATTTTTGCATACTTGTGGCACAGAGAATAGTAAGCTATGGTGTGAAGGCCAAGAGTCGAAAGAGGACTTTCTGCTTGGTGACTAAGACTTCACTCACTTGAGAGATTCAAGAGCATGATTGGGAGGCGAGGAGGAGCTTGGTACACCGACGCTTTGTAATCCCTCCTTCATTTCAAAATCACAGAACTATGTTTTGTTTTTGTCCAATAGATGCTTGATCATTGTCACTATTGTTTGAAAATTTACATGAGTAGCAGTATGAATGGCCTCGGACAGGGGCGTTTAGTTTAGGTTCCACTATATATTAACTCGATTGATAGGATATTTGTTGTGCCAGAAATTACGTCGGGTGCTTTAATCGGTGATTGCGTGTGGTCAAGATTTGGGCCAGAATAGAAGGACTCTCGTTTCGACTGCCTAGTGCTCTCCCGAGAGACTCCAAGATCGTCAAAGAGGTAATTTTCTATCGCATTCCATCGAAGTAAGTTAATATGAACACGCACATGTCACGTCTCTGTGAACTACACAGACCTAATCTTACTTATGCGCATAGCACCGTGGAAAGCGAGAGGGATATTCGAAAAACCAGCAAAGCTCCAAGAGGCTCTACTCCCTATAAGCGCACTGGCGGCCTCCAGAGCGCGCAGACATCTTTAGTGTATTTTAAGTACTGAAATGGCAAAAATGCGCGGATAATGATTTGAATCTCCGGCTTTCCCTCACACAGAGAATCAGGTCTCGCAAAGCACACACAGCACCAATTCACATTATCAGCGCTTGCCATAAGGCCCGAACTCCCAGGAGAGGCAAAAGCACTAGAGATTAAAGAAACATCTTGGTTTTTTCCATTCCAAAACTAGTGGAAAGAGAAAAGGCAACCTAATGGCTTTCTCCCTCTCCTATAAAGGAGAGTCGAAGGCTCTTAGTTGATGGTTTCGAAGGATTGCTAAAGATTTTTGCATACTTGTGGAATAGAGAATAGTGTTATAGTGTGAAGGCCAAGAGTCAAAGAGGTTCCTAGAGAGCATGAGTGACTAAGACTTCATCACTTGAGAGATAGAGAGATTGGGAGATCGGGGAGGGCAGGCATGGCTAAACGGTTGTAATCCTCCTTTTCAAAATCAATAGAGCTCGTGTTTGTTATGTCCATTCGATGCTTAATATTACCATTATTGTTTGAACATTTACATAGTATGATATGAATGGCTCGGATATTGCTCGCAGTTTTATAAGTTCATTATATTGACTTGATTGATAGGATATTTGTTGTGTTAGAAATATACGGGTGCTTGCTGATTGTTGGGCCAATATTTGGGTCTGGTAGAAGAAGGACTCTCGTGCTACGCCTAGTGCTCTCAAGAGACTCCAAGATCGTCCAAAGAGGTAATTTTCTATCGCATTCCATCAAGTTGTTTTAAGTTAATATGGACATGCTCTGTCATCTTTGTGAACTGCACGGCTAATCTTACTGACTGCCTCGAACATGAAAACCCTGAGGGATATTCGAAAACCAACAACTCAAGCATTTTACCCTTTAGTGGTGGCGACGCTTATGGGGGAAGCAGTTCCCCATAGTTTTGACTATTTCTTTCCTCCTGTCTTCTCTCCTCCTTTGTTCCACGGATCCTTCGAAACGATGCTTATGCCCAGCGTATTTTAAAAGCTCACGGAGTTCAATCCTATTCTCGTTCGACCATCCGAAGAATTTTTCCCTCGGATAACGCTACATCGTAGTTTCTCCGGTGCGTTATAACACCCTGGCTCGCTTAAAAAACGGTGCGTTAGTCTGGATTAACACTTACTTTTACTCGACAGACGTGCATTACTCATTAAAACTTTAGCTCACCGTGGTGATTATGTTTTATGCGGTACAGCCATCGGTATATCTCCTTGACTGAAATCCTCGCGCTTGTTTTGCAAAGCGACATTTCGTTTGTTTGCTCTTGTCCGGAAAGTTAGTGTCAAAAAGCATTTACTTTTTAGAGAAGCATTTTTTTTAGTTTTTTCGCATCTAGACGAGTTAATTTTGAAATTTTCGGTTTATAGATTGTTAAGAAGAGGTAGATAGAAGTACCGAATCTTTAAAGATTTGAGCGAGTTATTTGAATGTTAGTGCATGGATGTTGAAAAGAAACCTCTCCTTGTAGAAATACTCTTCATTGAATTGAATATTTAGAGCATGTTTTGCATAGTTTCTTGAGTCAAAGTTTCATTACATTTCATACGTCCACTCCCCCTCGCATGAGACTAATAATCAAGTACACTAAGAATCAAGCGATAATAAAATAAATCAACTCTTTTTCTGAGCTCACACAAACGTAGTTCAAACTAGGGATCTTGGTTAGAGCTAGTGGAAAATTACCCAAGATCTCGAAAAAATTGAAACTAGAGTCATTAACGAGCGAAATCCTCCCGACTCATATTATCGGGACCGTTCCTTTACCGGAGCTCGGTAGCCGAGACAACACTTGGGTGCACAAGAAGGTAGCCGCCTTTGACTACATCACATGTGGGTGTGTTATATATTGGGGTTCCCTTTCGATTTTGAAACTAGATAGAGGGATGCAGGTGATACACCCATATAGCCTCTTGTCCTTGACGGTGGACGATGATGTCGTGGTTTGAGGTATCTTTACTTGCCATAATTTTAGGGACTTACACGAGGTAGTTTCGGGACGTTTGTCTTTGGTACCTGAAACAAAATGGAGCACTCTACTCTGTCTTCGGTCTTTAGGAGGGTACTCATCTTCACGAGAGTGCTTACACCTATCGTCCGAGGTTCGGGTGAGCTCTTGAGTGACCGTAACTATACTTAGCCAACCTCACGCGATACTATTGTGATGCTCGATTTCATCACTAGCAAACGGTAGTACTCGAACATGGCACCCTATTCGCGTGCTTGTTTGATTGATTTTAACGAGTCCTTTTTCTTTTTTAGGTGTGTGGTTACGTCGCCATCGAAACTTTATAATACATCACAATTTATTAAAATTTGTTAAAATTAAATAGGTCACCGTGGTGTCACGACACGTCGTTTGTCTAGATAATAACAAGGTCTACCTCCTCTAACTATTGAGGAAGAGCTGAACCTTGGTGAACCTGGCCTTCTACGAAAGCCGTCTCCACTAACTGATCACTGGATTGTCACATAGCCTCATATCCACTGAATTTCCTGGAGGACCCTTTCATTTGAAGGGGTTGTACCTCTATTACAATCCTCAGCTCACTGATCCATTGGGGCCTGTGATAATTCAGATTTCATCACGACGAGGATATGTCTTCGACCACACAAACATGCCCATTTCTACCACCGACGATCAACGGGTCGATGCAATGGCAACCACGGTGTTACGCCACCATCACTCCTTACCTGGGTGGTCGGGTGATATGCCATCACTGGGTAACCCCATGAATCAACATATACCTACTCCCAACCCTACGGTCATCACAGCTGTTGGGTAGTTTGCACGAATCCTTCGAGATCTGCTTCTACGGTGACCACGTTGAGACCACGGTCGCTCCTCACCAGTATGACTACTTCGATGCCTTTTAGCAACCCTTTCGGTTGGAACCCTACAGAAGTTCAAACCCCTTGGCCACTATAACAGGGGGTAGTGTTTCAGCACGTGGTAGCGAGGGGAACATTTTAGCTTCTCCAAACCTTAGGACAAATGGGACAACCTATTGTCAATACTTTCCCTTAAGTGGTTCAAATATGGGTATAGGGTCTATCTCCCAGTTGCCAAACCTATGCAAATAGTGTATGCCTTCGAAACTACAGTTTGCATCCATTTGGACTAACCAACCCCTAACCTCCATACGGAATGGGAGGCACTGTACTGGGGCAACCAACCGTTCACGTGGCTACAATATGCCCTATGGACAACAATATGTCCCTACTCCTCCACCTATCGACTTTTTATCAAAGTCCCCACTTATCCTCACGGTAACACGTTGATGGGTGGACCCTACGGTCTAAGTAGTTAGCTCCATACACCTTTGTTGGACTTCCAGGCATCCAAAATTGCCATTTTTGGCAGCTTTCTGGACATTCCCTGATATCCATAAATCGATTGACGACCCCATCAATCACAACCCGCTTTGGCCTCCGATCTGCATAAGATTCCTTACGACATCCCGAAGTTCGACGGAAACAAGGGAGACGACCCAGCAGCACACATCACTACCTTTCATCTATGGTCTATATCCAATTCCATGGTGGATGATAATCTAGCTTCGACTCTTTCCCCAGCACCCTTACGAAATGCCGCCAAGTGGTACATAGAATTTGCGCGCTCCGCCATCCAATACTTTTGGCACTTTAGCGACGGAGTTCTAAAGCAATTACCAATTAGAGTGGAAAAACGCAGAACGCAAATTGTTAACATCGTTGCACCTAAGACACCGCCACCCACATCTCCGATCATATTCATGAAATGGAGACGTAGGAGGAGGCTAGTCAAAAGCACAATCCCGGATCATCCTTTAGCCAATTGGTTTTGCAAGTCTCTTTTACCCCACATCTCTAAAGACATTGGCCTTTACGGATGCGCTACGCAAGATCAATGTATTCGACTGTATCCCAACATTTTGGTTTAATCCATTCTAATCCGGCACGCTATACGATGCTCTCATGCCCTACAGTAACCCCAAATCCTCGCGGCCACTGAAAAAGCTGCGACCACATGCCGGCGGCCTCAGTTGGCACACCTCGTGTGGCCTCGAGCGTCTCGGGGGAAAAACCTCCCGGCCATCTTGGTGCCACCACCCCTCACCAAACGACTACTCTTCCCACTCGTGCAGGTGAATTGCTGTGCAAACCTCACAAAAAACCTAGCGGGAAAAATAAGAAGAAAAAGACGTCTTCTTCGGAAGAGCATTCGGATAATCGAATAACCCTAATCAGAAAATGCTGCCAAAAATGACAAATGGGAAGGATAAACCCAATGAAATTCCTGCAAGATGCGGTTCGGAGGACCACTTAACATACAAATATGTCCTGCCCATAGGAATACACCAATTTTATTGCCAATACGGATTACGGGTGAACACCTACCATTCTTCATAATCCTTTCCCTAATTAGCGGCAGCAACATCAACACATGGTTGACAATCGCCACAACCCATCAACGGGGCAATGGCGGTTCGCATCTTGCGTGAAGGACCATCTGCCATTTATGGCATTGAGAGTGTTGAGCTTCAAACTCGAGCCAAGCTTTATGGAAATCCTACTCATAGATGCTCAAGAACACCGGAACTAGTTCAAATCCACCGCTGCCCAACGATTTGTATATCGAACGGCTTCTCGCTCGAACAGTGATTCGTCCCCCAAAGGGACACTTCGACGCATGACTCATAACACCTGCGCACGTGCACGGCCCAAAACTACAAATTATAGAAGATTTGGCGTAGGCATCGTCAGCCATGTACGCTCTCGAAGTATTATGATGCTGTCCCGGCACAAAGGAAAGCGCTTGCTTTCGGCCTTTGGTGGAATAGATACGAGGATTCCATGCTATGTCTATCTTTGACATGGAAAAGGCTAAACCTTACTCTCACACCAACTACCGCATTCCGTGTGAGGTTGTGTCGAAAGGAGAGCAATCCGTCATCTTTCGTCATAGCACGAAGGTGCTTCGACCCTGCGTATGTCACAAGCTTGCGGCTCAATTTAGGTTCTCCTACCCTCACCCCTCGCGAATCCCCTCAAAGCTTTCGATGGCCACACGTTCCTCCCAAAAGGATACCTTGCTAGCTTTCCCATCACTCTGAGTGGGAAAACAGTAAACGTGGATGTTGAATTCGTAGAGCGCCAGCTAGACTAGAATCTATTGCTTCATCTTAGTTGGTCTTATGCCATGACTGCCATTGTGTCTTCGGTCTTCCGACTCATCCTATTTCCATTGGATGGGAAAATCGTCACAGTGGATCAGCTATCCTTCTACACCCATGCGGACGTGCCCGTTACCGGCAAGACACTGTACCCCTAATGGGAAGCTTTCCGACTCTTACATCGCATCGGTACCGGTCTGCTGAAGCATCTTCCCTCTTCGGGTTGTTTTTCCTCTCCCGCCGCCATCGATCCCAAACACGGTTGCAATGATATCCACCACTTTGGATGGCTCTATCTAACCCATGGATCATTCGAAACACCTTCGGTCATTGATTCCTACGGACATCGGATACGCTCTCCTCGCCGTCGAGTTGGCTTACCAAGCCATCCAAAGTACATCTGAACCCTCCTTTGCTATGGTTTTGACCAACGATACAAACCTCCACCCATAACCATTCTCTCTAAGGATCTCCTCAATGAAGTCTTGCCTATAGACGAAGCTATTCATGAGATCATGTCTCTAGAAGAACGACCTTGGGGAGATTTTTACCATCGACGCCGATGATTGACTCGGAGGCGATAAAAACTCAAAATACCATCCTTTGACCAACCCCTGAGATGGTTCCCTCGCATGACGTCACTGTCCAAAATATCGATTCAGAAAGGAACATGGGTAACTCTTTCTAAGACAATGCTCATTGATATCTCGGTCAAAAATGGGTATCATGGAAAATATTCGATTGGAGCGATTACGATCCCGACGAAATTGCGTGCCTTCACATCCCTTTTTCAAGGAATTTCGATGTGTTTGCTTGGTCTTATGACGAAATTCCGTGACATATACCCTTCTATTGTTGAGCATGAAATCAAGATCTATGATAATTCCAAACAGTTCGACAACGACTTGAACTCGTCACAGCAGCAAAGCAAAGTAGCCATCGAAAGATTGAGGTAGAAAAAAATTTTAAACGCCTTGGTTTCATCTATCTAGTTCCTTTAATAGAATGGGTTTCCAACTCAGTTCCCATTGATAAAAAACAAGGCACCATCTGAGGTTTGCGTCGATTATCGTGATTTGAATGTTGCTTGTCCTAAAGACAATTATCTACACCGTTCATTGATCAAATTCTCGACGATTGTGCCGGATCGAATCTTTTTCCTTCATGGATGGATTCTTGGGCTATAACTGATTGCAATAAAAAAATATGACCATGACATAAAGTACTTTCATCTATCCTTGGGGCACATTTGCATATCGAGAACTCCCATTTTGGTCTGAAGAATGCGAGCAACCTTTCAACGGGCCATGGACTACGCTTTTCACGACATTCGACATATTGTACGAGCTTACTTGGATGACCTTCAAAACTTCATCTGCACAACATGATCACTCCGGCTCATCTAAAAGAAATTTTGCTAGTGACTTACAATATACGTTTGAATCCCCAATGTGTATTTATGGTTGAGTCAGAAGAAATCATAGGGTTTCATTGTCTCCAAGCACAAGATTAGGTTGATCCCGCTAAGGTTAAGGCGATTGTTGAATTCATACACCTCACAATCCATCTCTAACCTACATCAACGCTTGGTAAGGGAAGGAAAATTTTGCGCTATCATCAATAACTATGCCGAGATGACTAAAGGATTTATGCGATTACTGAAGAAAGGAACACTATATTTGTGGGATGACCAAGCTCAACGGTCATTTGATGCTTTAAAACATGCACTTGTTTCAGCCCCCACTTAGTGTCTCCGATTACTCACGCTACCTTCTCCTCTACCCGGCATTCTCTACCGTCCTCACTTGGAATGGTTTTGGTTCAAGTACGCGATGACTCCATGCTAAAGGAATGGCTGTGATATACCATTTGTCCAAAGGTCTAATTCAGACCAATTATGTTATTCACATGTGGAGAAACTTTCTCTCGGGCGGTAGTTTTTCACACTCACCCATACACTATATACACAGAAATGTACGCTGCCATTGCTTTGGAGAATCCTATGCGACATATATTGTCTAGAAAAATTATTGGAGGAAAATATTCCAAATGGATCATAATCCTCCAAAGAATTTGATTTGGTTTTCACAAATGCAAACGCAAAGAAATCCCTCATTTCGCCCAATTATTATCGGATCTTCCCCGACCAACGGAGTAGGGCAGCTTGCATCCATTTCCATGAATCCGTATACTTGGTCGATTCTTCGGACTCCATGGTATGGAGACATTTTGGTCTACTCGCAAAACTAACGTTACTGAATTTCTGTATGTCTATCGACCGTCATTGATTCACCAAGTAAAGCACTACCTCGTTAAACGATACACTATATCATCGTGGTGTTGATACTAGTCTTCCACTTGTCTCGAACACTTACGAGGCAGAATGCATTTTGAATGATCATGTACACTAAAGGCTGCAAGGGCCATCTTTTTCGAGCATAGCTATCGCCCAAAAATTTGCTACAGCAGTTACTATCAAGCCCATTTTGTTTAGTATCTATATTGCAAGAGGTCCTGTATGCCATCCCCCGTCACCCACAAAGAAAATGCTACTATCCCCGCTCTCTTCACCTAAAGTACATTCCCATTGTTCTCTTCTGTCAGAAATTGAATTTACCACCGCAACCCCACTTCAGAGCGACAAGAAAACCATCGTGGTTGGGGCCCATCATTTTAATGGTCATAAGCCCTTCTCACTTTCAAGGCCGATGGTGAAACTGCCAGCTTCTCTCTGTATTCAATCGTGTAATATGTTGTCTGCTGTACCCTTATCATCTATTGCCACAGATCATGGATCCCACTTCCGTATCCTATGATGACCAAATTAACATCCATGCTAGGAGCCACAAGATAATTCTTCATCTGATACTGCTAATGGTCAAGTTTGCTTTCTCAGAATGTATGTCCTCTGCACACACTATCATTATTGAAACCATAAAACCACTTGGCATCTAAGTTAGGTCTGCTGCTATGGGCATACTGACCAGCAACAATTTCTCTGGCTGTGCTTCTAACACCATTCTAAATTGATTTCAGTCTGGGAGGCAGACGACCGAAAATGTACCCACCACCAACTGAGCAGAACTCTGCTCGGTACCACCGGGCACAAGAGCGCTTACTGTACCGACCATTTAACAACTTATGAGATGCTAACAGCACTGGGGAGCCACCAACGCCGAGTCAAGGCTCAATATGACAACTGGTTGCTTCGGCCGCAAGAGGGCGACCAGTCTACTTTAAGGATCTTAAACATGACCTTGGGGGCAGAACACTCCAACTATTATGGCTTGGTCCTTACATCGTCACTAAAGCTCCCTCAAAGAGAGTTTATGAACTTCTGTGGATCAGAATGGAATTTAACGCGAAGCCCCACAACGGGCTCTACTTAAAGAAGTATTTTTCTTAGTTTCACACTAGGCATATGCTTTGTAATTTTATGTATATAAGTTTTGCTTATTGTTTTGATGTCTCTGGATGTTTTTTGGTTTTGAGGTGTTTTTTCTCATGAAATATTTTTCTTTCACAATGCATGTCGCCACCCTCTTTATCATACGTTGATATGCAGAATGCAAAGTAATGTCATACTTAGACGCATTGCTTCAGCTCTCTTGGGTTCTCTATACTCCCGAGTCGACCTCCTGGTTCCTCGGGGGGAATTTTCCTAGGTAGTACACTAAATAATTTTGCCGAGTAAATGTCAGAATCCAACTCACGAAGCGGCCTCGTGACATCTCCAATTTAGTGGTCGTTAGATTCCTAGTCATTACGTGTAGTTGTAAAAAAATCACTACCATGTTCGTCATCCAATCTTGTTGCATTATTTTTTAAGAGTACGACTTCTAGAACGTCATTTTCTTAAACAATCACATTTGAGCACTTTCCTAGAGAATTTAATACATTAAAGAAATTTTTGTATAAAAACTATGTGTTAGATTGGCATTTTTCACATTTACTATAAAAGATTTACTCATATGAGTATATATTTATCCTGATTGAAAATACATAAAAAACTATAAAGCACAAAATCACAAAAAAGGTATGTCTATATATATATATATATTCTCTCTATGTCCAGTAACAATAGTTACATCAAAAATCTTCCAAAACTTGGGGTGTTTTACAGTACCTACACTAAGCCACGCTCCGACACTAATACATCCGCTCCGCCGCCGAGTACCGATGATCATGGTATAGTACAATTTCTCTTAGCCATCCCTCCCCCGAGGCACCAAGTACTTCTTTTGGCACACCGACGGTATGCCGCCGTAAACGAAATGGAACCTCCCACATAGGAAGGGGTGGTATGCCTATACTCAAACTTCTCCCAGGCTTCGGAGAGTTCATGTAAAACTTGGCATCATCATCCTCGCGCCTTCTACATCATCCGCTCGGTGCGCCACTGCAATCCATGCCCTCATCAAAGGGCAGCGTAGGCCCTAACTTAGCTAGATGAAGCAGACCAGACAAGCAAACAAGCTTCATGTAAAAAAAAATAATTTTTACCCCGTTTTCAACAAAAAAAAAAAAAAAAATAAAATTGATGTAAACATCTAAGACAAAAAAAGTAATTTCTGAAACATTAATCGATCATTTTCTTTTCCACTATCGAGCTCCCCACCGGGTGCCGTGGGGCAACACTAACTTCCGATCGCTCGTGAAGTTCATCCCCGCATAGGATAATCCTTGATCATAATAATTTGTGAGTTGAGCCAATCGAAAAAATCCATCATCAAACAAGAAGGATGACCCTCTCCAGTCATGGAGCCAGGTGCTGCCCACCGAGCCCGCCTCGGCCACGGGACCTAATGGCGCCGTAACGAACTCGGGCTCTACTGGTATCCACCCAAGATGAATGAGACATTGAAATGACCCAAAATCTCTCTCGGGTACGGGTCTTACATGTGGTAAGTTTCCGGCTGACCCGACGGACAACTGCCACACTGGCCCAAAACCTCGAGGTTGCATACGCTCCGTGGCCAGGGAGCATCCGGGGCCGTGGTGGCCACATGCCGACTCTTGGCGCCTGCTTAACAACATCCAAGCACATAGACCGCAACGGTCTCAAAGTCACCTCGGGGCACCATATCCGTTACTTCATGCCCCCGAAGCGGCCGCCAGAGTGCAATGCACGAACGACCGCAGTGGAACGTGGGTCGCCCTCCGGACCCCGTCAAGTTGGGCCTCGCCCCACTCCATGACAGGCCTACTGCAAGTACACACCATCCTTTTCGATTGAGAGCTCATTGCCCCCAATCCGAAAGGCATTCGTCCCACTCGCCGGATTAGCCACCTCGTAAGGTCCTCTTGGCCCTCATCGCCTTAAGTGGGCATACTTTAGTATCCGCATCTACGAAGAGCCATCAAGCTTGCCGCATCTCCGTCACCATCTCTCGTTCTTCCCGCTCATGTTCTCTCTCGCATACTCATGATTACCGAATACCCGCAAATGCAACATTTTCTAACCAATCAAAACTTGCCTAGACCACTTTAAAATAGTACAAACTTCGAGTTGCTAGAAAACACGGTGCGCTTAACGTTGGCTCTCTTTTACAAAACAGGCATGTTAACGCGGCTTCGTTTTATGGGTTTTGCATTTAACGCGTTCGTTATACTTCGACTCGCACAGCGCAAAATTCTCGAGGGCCTCGAAATTTTCCAACGTTAAAACAAAAAGCAATTAAATGATAGCAAGAGCAGGTTCGAGCTCTTAATTCGAATTCATAGAAGGAAAAACCGTTGCCCGGATTGACCGTAACGGCTACCGAAGATTTCACCCTTTTCACCCGGTAGCTCTTTCACAAGACTCCAACAAAGGGGAAATGGAGGACTTCCAACCTTCTTATAGCAAATTTCAAAATGACTCTCTAATGCTATCGAAAAAGTCGTAATCTGCTACGCACGTGTCACAACTATTAAGATTTGGTACTAATAAAGGCTGAGTGATCAAGATTTATATGTAGACATACTCATGTTATATCGGCATTCTTTTACGGCATTTTTCTTTGCTCTCAGCATCTAAAACTCGATTTCCTCTTTGACTCGTTAAACTTATATCAAGGTTGATATCGGAAATGCTCTTTTTATGGTCTTTTTCTTGCTCGTTAATCCGAAAACCTAGAATTCTCTTCTCCTTCGACTCGTTAAAATCATGAAGAAACACTCGAGCATTCTTTTAGAACCTTTTTCTCGCTCATAAAATGGAAAAGACCCCGAGGCTGACTTTGTCGGACTTGCTGAACTACTGTACGACAGAGAGCAAAGATCCATTCTTTTCCTCTTTTCAAAAGCTCTTTAAACCGAAAAGTAACCGAGTTTTCTCCATGTGACTCGTTAAAAATTTCACTGAGGGCACCGAGTTTTTGTTTGTTGACTCGTTAAAATTTCGCCAAAAGAGTATTGAGTTTATTCGTCTCCTCAGACTATAACCAAAATGAGGTAGACGTCCATTGAACATAGATTTCTCACTTTTTCGGCTTCAATGGACTAACTCACGGAAAATGAACTATTTCGGGCTTACTATTATCCCTTTGCCGTGCCTGGTTATCAAGACATGACAAAGGTACCCCCATGGAGTTGTCTTTTATGATATTTTTCAGACTCTCTAAACATGAAAAATGCACCAAGTTTACCCATCTGGACTCGTTAAACCTAATCAGAAGGGGCATGGAGTTGTCTTTTATGATATTTTTCAGACTCTCTAAACATGAAAAATTCACCGAGTTTACTCCTCTGGACTCGTTAAACTTAATCAGACGGGGAAAAATTTGGAAAAAATGGATACTACCTCTGTTACATTTCAGAAAAGGTCGATTTGGCAACAAAATTCTTGAACATGGCACTTCCTAGAAAACTCTTTCGCAGTTAGCCGAACCCTACCATCTATGAGTATTAGCCTTCATTTCCTAGTGTCCCTGCACCGGTAAAATCCTAACACACTCTTTGGTGTTCAACAAGCTTCAGCTGCCTAGTACCCTGCTAGAGTGCCCTCTATTGTTCAAGAAGATCTCACTATCTAATGCTCATGTTATCAACCAAACCGCTCATTATGCCAGAAATTATTTGTCGTCTGACATCCCCATTCACTCTTCATTATCTCAATCATAAACAAAATCATTTGGTTTCCATTTCTTGTTGACTGATGTAGGACGTGTTGTGCTCAACTTAGTGTTCCTAAATTGAGGTCATAAATTATCAACCAGGGTTAGTAAACTGCTGAAGTGTGGTGCACTATATGTGCCTAGGTATCTGTTTCTCACTACGTTGTGTTTAGTGTTTTTATGATGTTTTTGGTTTTATGGTTTTATGTCAAGAAGGAAAAGAACTAAGTGTTGGTAAAGAGAAGTGGATGGTTACACTAAAACAAAGCAAAACCTATTCTAAACTGTGTATGACACTAAAGAACAGAAAATGCAAAGCTTGATAATGACTCCTAGTAAGGAAATAAATCACAATCATGAACTCAATAACTCATAACATGAACTCATCCAATTCATTCATTAGGAATATGTTGGAATAGTTTGAGAAAAGGACAAGTTTAGTACAAATGAGGCTCTCCTAAGTACACAATCATCTTAAAATATTACAAAGAATCTCATCCATGGCTAGAAGTTTATTGGAACACAATTGGAAAAAGACTATTTGTAACACAATAATATTTCTACTCTGAATTAAATTTTCATGCTAAGAACAATTCATTCTGCAGCTCAACTTGTCACCACTAAACCTTATTCAAAAGTTAGAGATTTTCTAAAATAGTTTTTGGAAAGAAAGGTTTAACTGTGAAATTGCAAAGGATTGCAGAATAATCAAGGCCTTAAACTGATATCACTAACTTATTCCTGTTCATATGATGATACATTAATAGAAAGTCAGAAAAAATTTATTTTGTAAATAATGAAGGCCGTGAAGTCTAATTTTGACAGTCAACACAACTCAAGGAACAATGGATGACACTAAAGTAGAATGCAATTGATCAAACTTGAAACACATTGATCACAACTAAACTAGAATGCTTTTAGCCTAACTTTGAAATATAGTGAACTGGGACTGAACTAGAATATCACTAATCTAACTTAAAGTACAGTGAACAGAGTTATACTAGAGTGCCATTATCAAACTTGAAATATAGTGACAGAATTAAACAAAAGTGACATCTACCTCCGGAGTACTACAGCTAGACTAAAGATGCAACTAATCACTAAAATTTTTCAGCTCTGTCTTATTCAGAATTTGTGGTATTTTGTAATAGCTTGTATAAAAGGACGGGCTACAACATGTTATGTAAATGAGCATGAAAGCATAAAATTCAACGAAACACAACAAAGCTCTAAAACACCACAGCTATGTCTCATCCGAAATTAGTGATATTTTGGAAGAGTTTATAAGATCATGACTAGCTGTACAACTGATGTAATTGAGCATAAGAACGTAAAACTAACTCCTAAAATACTATAGTTACACCTCATTCAACATTAGTGATATTTTGGAAGAGTACGTAAGAACGAGACTAAACTGTAGCATCCAATACAAGTGAATATAAAATGCAAAGTTCAGAAAGTCAATTGAACTAAGAATGAAACGAGACTAAGTTACTTATCTAAATCATATGAACAAATCTCCTCAGGTAGCAGGGGCCCTCCACCACCAGAGTAGCACGCAAATCTACTCAAGATTGACTCAGCTCGTGCAATAAAATGATGTTTCTTTCATTAAAGGAGAAATTCTTCAAAACAGAGTATTTACGGTCTTCAAAGATCTAGCAACAAAACAAAATATAACCAACAGTTTCTCGATCTCCTGAGTCATACTTATAATGAAATTACATAACTACTCTTTGAGAAAAATACGGATAAGTGTCTTCCCCACTTCTAATCAAATTAAAACTCTTATTAACAGTCTTGTGCTTTACTGCGGACATCTGTAAAGTCCGTGTTTTGATAGGAAACTGCTTCTCTTCTACGTGCATAACCACTTGGAGACTTTAACTCAGACTTCGTGGGGAGCAAGAGATGATGGGGAAGTGTTGTGGATTTCACCCATATTCATTTTTCTTTGCAGTGACACTTGGAACCTATGTAAACATGAGGATGGCTGCAGAATAGATGACTGGCTACGGAATGCCTGTATTCTGTAGCCGAGTCTTAGTCAAAAATTACTACACCAACAAAATCATGAAAATATAACAAGTTAGTCATTATATAAATTCTTAAAGCAAATTTAATTAATCTTATTGATCATTTAAGCCTGTAATTAATGAGGGACAAAGAAAATGAAGTAGAATGTGGTGAAAGAGAAGAACATATTTGGGGCTCAACATACCCCCACTGCAAAGTTTTTGCATGTCCTCATGCAACTACTCCATGTACTCTGAGACCTCTGCTAGGACATCCAACCCTCTTCTTCTAATTTGTCTGACAATCAATGGTCTTCTGGGCTTCCTTATGAATAACTTGAATCTTAAATTTGTAAGTGCCCTGATTAGCTTTTTGTTTTTCTTCTTCAATTTTTCACTGGTCTTGTACAATTTCTCCATTTGTAGAGACAGAGTTGAATTCATATCACTTTTTATTTTCACCTGCTCCCTCAAAATGTCATTCTCATTCTTGATATGTCTATCGAGTACTTCTAACTCATACTTATCTCTTCTTAGCACATCAATTTCAGATTTTGGTGGGTTGGGAGTTCTGTCTCTACTTTCTGAAGCTCTCATCTTTAATGACTCAATATAATTGTAAATTTTTTGTTGTGATGGGTCAATTTCTGGAGTTTCTTCATCCTCAATGTTTATGATCCCTGCTTGTCTAACCTCTGTTTTCTTTAGTATTCATCTAAGTCCGTGGCTCAGTCTTGGTTGAGATGGCCCTTCTCCTCTGTCCTTGGCATATTTTCTTATTATTCTCTCCTTCTTAAGCTGCTTCTTTATTTGAGCCAATTTCTCAGAAATCATCTCTTCACTGTCCTCTTGAATTGATTTACCAGTTTCAACTTCAATAGCTTTGGAAATTTCCCTTCTCCTACTTCTCCTTGTAGGTTTGCTTTCAGGTGGAGATTCTTTGGGTTCCTCAAAATGGTTCCTCACTAGAAATTTTTCCCAATTATCTCCCATTTTCCTCAAATGATGTTCAATTAAGATTTTGACTAAACCATGGTGATACAAAGTTGTTTCTAGAAATTGAACCCTTTTTTGAACATTTGAGGCCATTCTCTTCATACTATGAAGTAGGAAAAAGGAAAATTAATTTCCTCATCTAAGAAATGCATCATTAACCGAATATGATAAACATAGAGGGTACCAAATCTGACTTCACAAGTTATAAATTTTTGTAAAATGAGCAACATGTTCCTCCACTTATTCTTTAATGCTGAGCTAGGAATACCCTTTTTAAAAATGGAAACATCCATACCTGGAGTCTTAAGCATTTTCCTCCATGCTTCATTATGGAATTCCCTATTTTTGAACCACCTTTCTCCTTGTCTAGGTAGTTCCGTTGCCTCTGCAATGAAAGCCTTTGTAACAGTGAATTTAATGTCTCCTATTTCGACCTCGGCTCCATTGAAGGACCTTGCAAATGTTTTAGTCACCTCTTTGTGAAAACCACTAAATTTCTCCAAAAATTGCAACCAACCTGCTTGCTGTAACATTTCTCTGATTTGTGGATATCCCTCCAAGTACTTGGCTCCAACCGGTTCAGTCCTCACTATTAGACCCATAGCTTTTCTTCCAACCTTCAGTTTACTGCTCCTCTGCTCACGGTGAAAATGGCTGTTAAAGAGATATTTCTGCCCCAAAGATGTTTCCTCCGTTTTACAGAGCGGAATGGCTAAGTATTGGCTGCGGAAATGAATGATATGGAGTGGTTTTGAAACGAGTATAATGCGGTGAGGTGGTTCATATGAGTTGAAAGCTAACACGGAAGACCGCGGAGATATTTCGTTAAGCAATTCAAAATCATCATTAAATACTTTGGCCTAGTGACGTGACTGATCAAATCATTTCAGTACTTTAGTCGTTAAGTTTTTTAAATGATGATCGAATATGGTAAGATGGAAGGGTTTTTTTTTTGTTCAAATTTTTTATGATATGGTTGATAGGCATGATCAACACGACTAATTAAAATAACCTTTTTGAATCATATATGACTTAACTATGCTAAAATTTTCATGATTTGTCACCATAATAATTTCATACCTTTGCCTTTCCTTTGATTTTTTTTATGGTTTTGATATGCCTTGTCCTCAATCATTGATCTTCAGTTCCTCATAACTCCTTTGATTTTTCTTGTTGTCTTGAATATGCAGGATCAATTTGTTGCTAAATCAGATGATTACTGGATAGTGCCTTCAGGGTCTCTGGCTGCAGAATGTCTGTTTGGCTGCAGAATGTCTTCCTAGCTGCAGAATGTCTGACTGATTGTGGAATGTACCTGTAGAAGTCTTGAAACATGAAATGGAATGGTTTGAAGCATGAATGGAATGATAGAATATTGTATGAAATGAGTTAAAAATGGATCATGGAATATGGTGTGATGGAGTATGAGTGGAGTGAGTAATGGAATGAAATGAATCACAACTATGAAGTGGAGTGAAAAAGTGGCCTGCAACTTCTGATGTGTATTCTTCAATTGCAGAAAAGATCAAATTTAAAAATCTGAGATGGAAATGAGGTGGACCATGGAATGAAATGAATGAAGTATGGAATGAAATAAAGTATGAATGAATGAAGTGAAATGGAGTATGGATGAATGGATGAATGAAAATGAATCATAAGTGAACTATGGGTTTGCACTTATGATCTTGTAATAGCTGCTTGCAGAAAAAGAACAAAATGGAAAAGCTAAAGTGTTAGAAAGATTCTGATTTTCACTCTATCTTTTTTGTATAAACATGCTAATTAGTGATTAGTTTTCATGTTTATACTTTATTATTATTATTATTTTTTCAAATATCTGACTTCAGAAAATTCAATTAAGTTGATGAAGAAGAAAAATTCTTCTTCATTAACTTCACATCACTGTTTTCCTGGAATCTTTTGACAAATTCTTCTCTTGAAAGTGGCTTGTGATACAGCTTCAATCTATGACCATTCACAAGAAAAGTGACCTTTTCTTCATCTATTGTCCTGATTTTTATTGCTCCATTGTCAAAAATTCTCATAATTTCATATGGTCCAAGCCAATGTGTTTGGAATTTACCTTGAAAATCCCTGAACTTTGAATCAAACAAGAGAGCCCAGTCACCTTCTTTGAACTTATTTTCCTTGATGTACTTGTCATGCCATCTAGTCCTTTGTTGTTGGACTATACTTGTTTTCTGAACTGCATCTTGTTTGATCTCATCCAATTCATTAATCTGCTCCAAACTGTGCTTTTGTGCCTCTGATAGATCAAGTCCTAGCTGAACTTCCATTTTGAAAGTTTGAATCTGGAACTCTATGGGAAACAAAACTTGCTTTCCATAAACAAGTTCATAAGGAGTATGGCCTGTTGTGCTTTTACATGTAGTTCTATAGGCCCACAAGGCTTCAGGAAGCCTATCTGCCCAATCTCTTCTATGCAAATGAACAGTCTTTGTTAGGATCCCTTCAATGACCTTATTAGTAGATTCCACTTGACCATTTTCTTGTGGATGATAGGGAGTAGATTTTCTGTGTTTGATTTTGTATTTCTCCATCATTTGTTCGACTAGCCTTGATGTAAATTGAGCTTCTTGATCTGTAAAAATTTCCCTTGGGACACCAAAACGAGTAAAAATATCCTCAAAAAGAAAATTAACTACAGATGCTTCAGTAGCAGAAAGTAATGGCTTGGCCTCTACCCATTTGGTAACATAATCAGTGCAAACTAATATATATTTCTTTTGTCTTGATGGAGGACTAATAGGTCCTACAAAATCCAAAGCCAATTTTTCAAAAGGTTCAATATGTACCTGAGGCTGCAATGGCATCTCACCTGAAGGAGAAGGTTTCCCTACCCTTTGGCAACTGTCACACCTTTTGACATACTCTTTAGCATCTTTAAAAATGGATGGCCAATAGTATCCTAAATGAAGGACCTTATAAGTTGTCCTCTTATCAGCAAAGTGTCCGCCACAAGGTTCATCATGACATGCTTTGAGAATCTCAGGCATCTCATCTTCCCAAACACATCTCCTAATGATAAAATCTAGACCTGTCTTGTACAACTCATTAGCAACCCATGAATATTTTGCACTGTCATAAATGATTTTTCTTTTATCTCTTGCATTCATTATTGAAGGAAATTTTCCTGAAACTAAACAATTAGCAATGTCAGCAAACCAAGGAGTTTGAGTAGAAATTGCAAAAAGATATTCATCAGGAAATTGATCTTCAACTGGAGTGTCATCTTTGATGTTTTGGAGTCTAGATAGGAAATCAGCCACTGTGTTTTGTTTTCCAGGCCTATCTAGAATGGTAATGTTGAATTCTTGTAAAAGAAATAACCATCTTATGACTCTGCCATTAGTAATTGATTTGTTCATTAGATATCTAATTGCAGAGTGATCTGTGTGAACAAAAGTTTCATAGTCTGTTATATAGTGTCTGAATTTGTTTATGGCATGAACAACAGCTAAAAACTCTTTTTCAGTTACAGTATAGTTTAACTCTGAAGGAGTCAAATTTTTACTGGTATAGTAGATGGCATAAGGAATCAGGTCTTTTTGTCCCAATACTGCTCCTAGAGCTGTATCTGAGGCATTTGTTGAAATATGAAAAGGTAACTTCCAGTTAGGTCCCCTTAAAATAGGTGCTTCAGAAATTTTTGTTTTCAGGGTCTCAAAGGCTAACTGGCAATCAGGATTCCACTTGAATTCACAGTCTTTGGTAAGTAATTTGAAAAGTGGAGATGCTATCTTGGTGAAGTTTTCTATAAACCTTCGATAATATCCTGTAAATCCTAGAAAAATCCTAACATCTTTTTGACAACTTGGAATAGATAAGTTAGAGATGAATTCAACTTTTGACTCATCAACTCTAATCCCATCCCCTGAAATGTGATGTCCCAAAACAATTCCTTCAGTAAACATCATAAAACACTTTTCATGAATTAGTGAAAGATTTGATTCTTTACATCTCTTTAATACTTTTTCCAAGTTTGCTAAGGCTTCTTCAAATGTGTTTCCATAAACTGTGAAATCATCCATATATACCTCTACACAATCATGTATTAGATCTGAAAAAATTCCTAGTACTGCCCTTTGAAATGTTGTTGGTGCATTACATAATCCAAATGGCAATACTCGGTAAGCATAGGTACCCCAAGGACAGGTAAATGTGGTTTTGTCTTGATCTTCCAGTGCTACTTGGATTTGATTATAACCACTAAACCCATCTAAAAATGAGAAGTAATTTTTGCCAGCTAATGTGTCTAACACCTGATCTATGAAGGGTAAGGGAAAATGATATTTAAGAGTAGCTTTGTTTAATTCCCGGTAGTCAATACATACCCTCCATTTACCATTTTTCTTTGGCACAATTACCAAAGGAGAAACCCACTGACTATCTGAAATGGGATAGATAAAGTTAACATTTAACAATTTATGCAATTCTTCCTTAACAATCTCCCTAAGATTTGGATTCATCCGTCTCTGAGGTTGTCTGATTGGTTTACAATTTTCCTCTATATAGATGTGATGAGTGCAAGTCTTGGGGCTTATCCCTTTCATATCAGTGTACTCCCATGCATATGCAGAAGAATGTCTCTGTAAGATCTTGACTAGCCCCTCTTGTTGAGATTTCTCTAAGTTCTTGTTTATGTTTAAAGTTTTGCCTGGAAATATCTCAATTGTAGAGCTGCCAAATTTATCCATGGAATAGAGAGACATCTGCCTTGATGACAAAAACTCAATGTTGGATTCTTCTTGAAATTGTTCATGTTTATATTCCAAAGAGGATTCAAAATTTTCCAAGGTATTCAGAATCTGGCTATCTTCACTAATTTCTGAAATTGTGAAGAGAGGTTGTAAGTCTTCTTCATCCTCTATCCATTGAGTATCATCTAATTCTGTAATTGTTCTTGCTAGAGGATACAAGGTAAATTTATTAGTTGAACTACCATCAGAGATGTACATATCACCGGATCTACAGCTAATGAAAGCATCAGCTGTAGCTAACCAAGGTCTTCCTAATATAATAGGATGTCCTCCTAGATTATTCTTAGGAGTTAGGATCATAAAATCCACAGGATACTCCCAAGAATCTAGGGACACTAGAATGTCTTCTATTACCCCATCAGGTTTGATCACAGATCTGTCTGCTAATTGTAATAATGTGGGTGTAAAAAGAAGGTTAGGAAGTTTCAGTTTATCCATGATTTGTCTACTCATGATATTTATTGCTGCTCCTAAATCAATAAGTGTGTTTTGGATCTCAATTCCATTGATGTGTATTTTAACAACTGGATTTCCTGGGTCTAGATACTTTGGAATAGCAATCTTACCCATCATGATGTCTGCTATTTTTCCTGCCAGTTGAATTTTCTTTGTCTCTTTTATTCTTTTTCTTGTTTTTTTCATGCTCAACTCCTTTATTGTCTTTGCTAAGATTGGAATTTCCTTGATAGATTGTAATAATGGGATCTTAATACAAACATTCCTTAGCTCATCTAGGAAATCATAATTAGGCACCATAATTTGTTTTTCTACACCCCTATCAATTTGTAATCTTTCTGGAAAGGGAGGTGTAGAGGTGGATGTTGATGGTTGCTCTAATATAGGAGTTGAAATTATTGGTTCTTTTTGTTTTGATTTTTCAATGTTTGGGTCTTGAAAAGATGTGTCTTCTTCAAGACTTTTATTTACCCGTAGAGAATCTTCCTCAGAGTTGTTTTGTTCTTGTATGATTACAAAAGGTTTCTTCTTTTCAAGTATTCTTCTAGACCTAAGTTGAACATCATTAAGGTCTAAAGGAGTGATCAAATAGGTTGGAAACTGTTGGCCTTCTATCATGTATGTGTTCTGAGGATTTTTATTGTTGGGGTTTGGTATGGGTTGGGCAGGCAACTGATTTGTTTTATGAGGAAATGGTAATGGAAGTGGTTGATTTTGATGTTGTGGATTTTGAGAATTTTGTTGAGGATTTTGTTGAAAATTTTGTTGAGGAGGGAAATGTGGATATGGTGGATAGGATGGTGGATATTGGTAATACTGAGAGTATCTTCCATAGGGATTTTGTGCTCCTTGTGCCCAAGCTTGAGATTGATTTTGAAATTGGGGCCAAGGTTGCTGCCAAGAATTCCAATTTAGTGGAGGTTGGTTATACATTTGATCATGGAATCCTTGTGTTTGAGGTCCTTGCCAAGGCCTTCTAGAGACAAAATTGAGAGATTCTGTGGAACTTGTAGGAGTATCTTCTTGAAAGATAGCTTTAAGACCAGGAAGTGAAGGACAACTCTTGGTCTCATGTTTTTCTAAACAAATTACACAAGTCTCCACAACTTTGGCATCCAAAGGGCACTCTCTCAGGGCATGTTTCTTTCTACATTTGGGACAAAATATTGCTAAGGCATCAGATTCAGCTTTTTGCTTGTTTTGTAACTTAAGGGTGTCTATTTGTTCACTAAGACTCCCCAAGATATCAGATTTAAACTCATCAAGCATATGTCCTATTTCTGCCCTACTTACTGTCCCAGAAGCAGACTTACTTGCCCTTGCAAGAGCAGGGTCTCTTGGTCCTTTCACAGTTTTAGATTTCCCTCTTGAAAGGTTGATACATAATTCAGCTATCTCAGGTAATGTGAGCTGAGATATATCCCATTTTCCCATCATGTTAAGGATATCTAACCATTCATCCCTAATTGTTTTCAACAAAAGAGCTTTCAAAGTGTCTTGGTCTAAGTTTTCCATTTTTGCTCTTTTGATGTTGTAGTGAAATCTCTCCAATAAATCTTCCAAATTTTCATCTTCTTTTTGTAGAATTTTAAACACTTCCTCCTTATGGTTGACTAGCATACAGTAATCCAAATACCTCTCTAGAAATGCTTGTTTCATGTCTTCCCATGTCCTAATAGAACTGTTGATCAAACTCATAAACCACTTCAGTGATGCTCCATTCAATGTTGAAGGAAATAGTTTAAGTTTTTGAGCATCTTGTAAGTAGTCATAGGTTCTACATAGGACTTCAAATTCAAATAGGAAGGTTTCAGGGTCTTCAGTTTTAATTCCATACAAGTTTGGAAGGATAGAGGGTGAAATGTTTTTCATAGTTGTATTGGTTTCTTCATCTACTATAGGAAACCCAAAAGAGCTTCCCATTTCTCTTCTTCCTCTTCCTCTGCCTCCTTCTGCATCTCTACCTCCTTCTCTTCTACCTCTACCTCTACCCCCTCCAAATAGTGTGTTTTCTACATTAAAAACTCCTCCTCCCCCTTCTTCTGCCATAGTTGATTCTTCTGTGGAAGTTGAAAGGTTTAAGTCCCTAGCAAGGGTTCCTGAATCTTCTTCCAAGATAGGTTCAGTGGGTAAGGTGGAAGGTCTTTCTGATGGAATATTTGATCTTAAGTCCTCTGGAAGTCTAGGATCAGTAAAGGATGGAATGTGGATTTGAGCTGGAGGTGTGCTGGCTCTTGGTCTTGGTGAAACAAGTGGTGTTCTAGGAATAAAGCTTCTGCTTTTTATAAATCTACCCCTTGAGTCTCTTTCTCTACACATATCATTTTTTTTGGGTGGTAAGAAACAAGGCTACCTAGCTACACTTCCCTGGAAACAGCGCCAAAATGTTGTGCTCAACTTAGTGTTCCTAAATTGAGGTCATAAATTATCAACCAGGGTTAGTAAACTGCTGAAGTGTGGTGCACTATATGTGCCTAGGTATCTGTTTCTCACTACGTTGTGTTTAGTGTTTTTATGATGTTTTTGGTTTTATGTCAAGAAGGAAAAGAACTAATTTTTGGTAAAGAGAAGTGGATGGTTACACTAAAACAAATCAAAACCTATTCTAAACTGTGTATGACACTAAAGAACAGAAAATGCAAAGCTTGAAAATGACTCCTAGTAAGGAAATAAATCACAATCATGAACTCAATAACTCATAGCATGAACTCATCCAATTCATTCATTAGGAATATGTTGGAATATTTTTAGAAAAGGACAAGTTTAGTACAAATGAGGCTCTCCTAAGTACACAATCATCTTAAAATATTACAAAGAATCTCATCCATGGCTAGAAGTTTATTGGAACACAATTGGAAAAAGACTATTTGTAACACAATAAGATTTCTACTCTAAATTAACTTGTCATGCTAAGATCAATTCATTCTGCAGCTCAACTTGTCACCACTAAACCTTATTCAAAAGTTAGAGATTTTCTAAAATAGTTTTTGGAAAGAAAGGTTTAATTGTGAAATTGCAAAGGATTGCAGAACAATCAAGGCCTTAAACTAATATCACTAACTTATTCTTGTTCATATGATGATACATTAATAGAAAGTTAGAACAAAATTAGTTTGTAAATAATGAAGGCCATGAAGTCTAATTTTGACAGTCAACACAACTTAAGGAACAATGGATGACACTAAACTAGAATGCAATTGATCAAACTTGAAACACAGTGATCACAACTAAACTAGAATGCTTTTAGCCTAAATTTGAAATACAGTGAACTGGAACTGAACTAGAATATCACTAATCTAACTTAAAGTACAGTGAACAGAGTTATACTAGAGTGCCATTATCAAACTTGAAATATAGTGACAGAATTAAACTAAAGTGACATCTACCTCCGGAGTACTACAACTAGACTAAAGATGCAACTAATCACTAAAATGTCTCAGCTCTGTCTTATTCGGAATTAGTGGTATTTTTGAATAGTTTGTAGAACAGGACTGGCTGCAACATGTTATGTAAATGAGCATGAAAGCATAAAAATCAACAAAACACAACAAAGCTCTAAAACACCACAACTATGTCTCATCCGAAATTAGTGATATTTTGGAAGAATAATGTAAGAACGAGACTAAACTATAGCATCCAATACATATGGAATATAAAACACAAAGTTCAGAAACAATTGAACCAAGAATGAAACGAGATTAAGTTACTTATCTAAATCATATGAGTAAAGCTCCTCAGGTAGCAGCCCTTCTACCACCGGAGTAGCACGTAAATATACCTGCTAAGATTGACTCATATCAATAAAATGATACTTTTCATTAAAGGAGAAATTCTTCTAAAAACAGTAGGTGTATTTATACTTCCTTTCAAAGATCTAGCAACAAAAACAAAATCTAACCAACCAATTTCTCGGTCTCCCGAGTCATACTTATAATGAAATTACATAACTACTCTTGAGAAAAACATGGATAAGTGTCTTTCCCACTTCTAATCAAATTAAAACTCTTATTAACAGTCTTGTGATTTACTGCGGACATCTGTAGAGTCCGTGTTTTGATAGGAAACTGCTTCTCTTCTACGTGCATAATCGCTTGGAGACTTTAACTCAGACTTCGTGGGGAGCAAGAGATGATGGGGAAGTGTTGTGGATTTCACCCATATGCCTTTTTCTTTGCAGTGACACCTGGAACCTACGTAAACATGAGGATGGCTGCAGAACAGACGACTGGCTATGGAATGCCTATATTTTGTAGCCGAGTCTTAGTAAAAAATTACTACACCAACAAAATCATGAAAATATAACAAGTTAGTCATTATATAAATTATTAAAGAAAATTTAATTAATCTTCTTGATCATTTAAGCCTGTAATTGGTGAGGGACAAAGAAAATGAAGTAGAATGTGGTGAAAGAGAAGAACATCTTTGGGGCTCAACAGGACGCCTCAGTGCCTACCTTTCAACAGATCTCTTCCTATCGACTTCAACATCTTATTTAGGAAGTTGATCCAGAAACCCATCAGTACCCAGATACTTGTAAACATCAGTGGTAGGTAGTCTTGTGTTTGATCAGGGGTCTTCATCATTGGCTCCTGGTCTAATGATTCTACGAGTGTTCAACTTCAACTTATTTTTCACACTCGCTAGATTGTACTGTGCATCTTAGGGACCATCATCATTATCGGTGGCCGCCTTCGCGTCTGTTAACAGTTTTCATTATCGAATAGTAATCAGATGATTTCTCACATGTTCGATGACAACTTCTTCATTCACATGTTGAGAAATATGCAGTTTAAGTGAATCGGCGGTGAAGACCTTGGGGAAAAGGCTACATCATTAAAGTTGTGTTTCCTTCCCCAAGCTGCGATAATTTTTTATGGAGACAGCTTCTTCAACCTGATCCTGCTATGACAGACACTTCCACATTGTGCTTATCGGTGGATAGATTCTTCATATCTCTATTCTAGAGAAATCATGTTGCTTAAGCTACTGAGCATGGGAATCCCCGACTCAAGGCAGATACTATATTTTTTGACATATGTTGTTGTTTCAAGTTTTCCTCATTCTTTCAATCTCTTTATCTCTACACAAAGTATAAAGTATTTTGGCCATCGTCTTTGTCTCTGACCTCACACTTTAGGGGGCATCTGTTACAGGTCAAAATACCTCCTCATCAGCTCAGAGGAGAAGACAAATATGGAAGGAATACAAAGACCTAAATTGAACTTATTTCTGCCAAGGTAACGCCTTTCTATAACAAAGCAGGAGCATTATAACGCATAAGACCGGTGAATGTGCTGTGTTAGTGGCTAGGGAAACACTCTGTTTACACTAGAGGGCAGAGTTACCCATGTTTTAAGTTTTAAATGGAAAAAATGCGCGGAGAATGATTTGAATCTCCGACTTTCCCTCACAAGAGAATCAGTTCACAAAGGAAACTGCAAAGCACCAATTCATTATTGGTCATTGCCATAAAATACTGAACTCCCAAGGAGGCAAAAGCATAGAGATTAAAGAAACATCTTAGTTTTTTCTATTCCAAACTAGTGGAAAGAGAAAGGAAACAATGTCTTTCTCCCTCTCCTATAAAAAGGAGCTAAAGGCTCTTAGTTGAAGGTCGAAGGATTGCTAAAGATTTTTGCATACTTTTGGAATAGAGAATAGTGTTATAGTGTGAAGGCCAAGAGTCAAAGAGGTTCCTAAAGAGCTTGGTGACTAAGACTTCATCACTTGAGAGATAAGAGAGATTGGGAGACTGAGGAGGGCTTGGTACAACCGACGGTTGTAATCCTCCTTCTTTCAAAATCAATAGAACTGTGTTTGTTTTGTCCATTTGATGCTTAATATTGTAATTATTGTTTGAACATTTGCATAGTATGATATGAATGGCTTAGATGTGCTTAGTTTATAAGTTCATTATATATTGACTTGATTGATAGGATATTTGTTGTGTTAGAAATTACGCGGGTGCTTTGACTGATTGTAGGGTCAATATTTGGAGCCAGTGAAGAAGGACTCTCGTTTCAGTGCCTAGTGCTCTTCAAGAGACTCCAAGATCATCAAAGAGGTAATTTTATATCGCATTCCATCAAGTTGTTTGAAGTTAATATGAACATGCTCATGCCATCTTTGTGAACTACACAACTAATCTTACTATCTGCCTCGGGCACCGGAAAGCCCTGAGAGGGATATTCGAAAACCAACAACCCAAGCAGTTTACCCTATAGCATGGAGTAGTTTGAACTGTGGGTGTATGGATAAAAGAATTACTTGGACCAGAAAAATATTGTTGAGCAGATCTAGGATGAGAAAAACCAAAGTTATGAATGAAATGAAGGTCAGGTGGAGTGGTTTCTCTGCTATCAGTATGTTCACCACTATGTTGGGGTGAGTGTGGAGGCTCAAGGTCTATCTGATCTATATCACCAAGTGACTTAGTTCTGTATGGGTTTCTTAAGTCAACTTGTGTATCTTGTAGAGCTAAGAGATTTTCAGGGACAGAGTTAGCTAATTGGTCTGACAACAGTTGAAGTCTTGGATTTAGGAGATTTCCTAAGGATACTTTATGGATTATCAACTATCTCAGGAGGATTTGGGTCAGGATAGGCTCTATTATAAATTCTTCTAGAAGCCACTATGTGGTGTTTTTAGACCCAATGATGAGAAAATTTCAACCAAGTATGGCATTATTTTAAAGGCTAACTAATCTTTTTCAAAGAAAACAAAGAATTTCCCAGTGGAGTCTTAGGAAAAACCAGTGGGGTCAGTAGGCATACTAAATACCAATGGAGTCGCCAAGTGAAGGATTTTTACTTGTTTTCAAGGTTTGGTTGTTGTTCACCATCAAAAATCAATAATAACTAGTCTTGGTGACACTTGTTTCATTCAGAAATAGGGGTTCGTTGAGTTGTGAAGCTATCTATCACTCAATAAATCTCCCCAGCGAAGTCACCAGTATGTTAGGTCTCCGTAGTTTGCAAGATTGGAAAGAACAAACGTTGTAGAGCCTACATCAAAACCACTTTGGAATCCTAGGATGTAGCCCTCCTGGATTCAGAAAGGGATCTCTCTATATAATTGTTTTCAAAAGATATATCTTTAAGGCTTATGATATGATATTAGGCTAGTTATGAAGTACAAGGGTTTTGTTTGTTTTGGTTGGGATGGATATCATCAAAATGAAGGAAGTCTTTTGAGGGGTAAAGGTGTAAGTAGGTTGAAATAATGGTTCAGCTGATAGGATAGGTAAAAAAACAGTATCAATCCATTGGGCTATGGAGTCCCAAAAGGATTTAGTTGCACAACAAGTTTCAAGTGTGGTCTATGGGGCAAGTCATCTATGTCAAAAGATCTCTTTAAGTAGATTTTTTGGTATGGAACATTAAAAGTGTTGTGAAAGAAGCAAAGCTAATAACCATTTAAGAATCTATTAAATTTACTAGACAGGAAAAGCCTTTCAAAGTAACTGTTTGAAGCAAGCCAAAGGATAGGGAAAACCATAGACTTCTTTGGGAAAACTTTTAATAAAGCACGCTTTTCAGACAACAATCCAGTAATCTAACAAATTACCTTCAGAAAGTAGAAAACATATAAGAGAACAAAAGAATAGCCTAAGATCAAGTAAGGACTTTGAACCTATCCTAATTTTGGCATACTCTCAGGGATATTTTCAAAGCAACTATTGGAGATAAACTAGAGGATAGGGCAAACCATAGACTTCCCTAGTTTAACTTTTCTTAGCAGACTTTTCAAGAACTTTCAAAGACAATATCTCAAGTTGTACTCAGGAAACATGGGCTCACCACACACTTCACTGGTTATACTCTATTGAATTATCCTCAAAGAAAAAATTAGCAGAAAACATAAAGATAAATATTTATCAGTGAGAAATAGGGTACTTTGCAGTAAATCCTAATCTATATTTGTTGTTCTTTATCATAGAAAGTGGACACTATGGAAAACATGAGAAAAATAACAATTACAGTAAGAAAAACATCGCCATTGACATAGACCAGGATCCCATAAATTAGCTTGTATATTTGATGTTCAAACTAGTTACAATCTTCAAGTCCAGTAGGTCTTTACAGCTTCAAACTTCTCATCTCAGCCTATCTTTCTTCAATTAAAAAACAGAGCTTCAACAGCCTCAATAGCTATTAACATTCAATGAGCATTAAAACAACAATAATACTAGACTCCTCATATGATATATATAGGTAAATTGAGGAGGTGGAGTGAAAAGAGGGTCGAACTAATCAGTTAATGCACAGTAAATGCTTCTCGACCTTTGGGAGGCCTTATGGAGAAGATTTCAGATGTTTAACTCTGTTTTAAATCAATTTTACATTAAATTTCATCAACTTCAGTCACTTTTGTTGACTTTTGAGGCTTTGGTAGGCTTGTAATTACTTTCTGAGTTGTCTTTGGCAAATATCTCTGACCGTGCATTCAATTTGTATTATTTTGAGGAAATAGGCCTGTAGGTGGCATTTATGAGGATTAATTTCCTCACTAATGTGGCATTTGGATGCTCTCTTTGTTGATCTGTCTACTTTGTGGCTTTAAACATTGATTTGCCTTTAATTTTTGTTTTAAGGCCTTATAATCATCTTCAAGATTTTTTTCCTTTTTTGCTGACTGTTTTATCCTTTAAATATTTTTCTGATTTATTCACTATGTCTTTATCCTTGTAAATGATTGGTTAAGTCTTTTAATATTCAGTCCTTTGACTTTAAGCTTCACTATTTTTTCTTATATTGCTGTTGTGGATAGATGGCTTTAATACGCGGAGGGTTTTATAATATGACCAACGCTCATGAAGCACTGGTCAAACCATCAAATAAACCCTGGTAACTCCTTTTTTTATGATTTTTCCATTGTTTGGGCCATGAAAGTTGTCACCTCTGACCCTGTTTTATTATGAAGCATGAGAAGGCTTTTTGGCCTTAAAACTGCCATCGAATCCTGCATCAAACAAATAAAAACATTAATAAAACCTGCGAGGGAGGGTTTGAATGCTATCAAAGATCAAGCAAAGGAGGAAGGAGCAGTGAGGTAGAAGGAAAAATGCATGGAGGAAGCAAAAATACGAAGAAAATGGTTTAAAAATTGAATTATGGCGCGGAAATGTGACAGTGGTTTTGTGAAAACTGCCGGCGGTTTTCGCGCGGCATCCAAGTGGTAAGTGGTTTTGACGCGATCGAACATGATACCACACAGGGTGCAACACCTGTCCACCCTGAAACTGCCTATTTAGCATAGATTCGGGTTGTTAAACCCTAACAGCAAATTCTATGCGAAATTGAATGTGGGCCGTTGGATCTAGGGGTGTAGATCCAACGGCCACGGGGGAGCACAATAGGTGGAAGGTGCTCGAGCGGAAGGTGGATAATGGAGGCCAAGTGGCATCCAGAGATTGGACGGGCAATTGAATAATGGGGGGTGGGACCAATGGTGACGTGGGCTATTTTTTTTGATAGCGAGAATGTTGTGTGCAATGGGTTACTGGATCGGGTTAAGAGGGAACCGTTAGATAAAGAAGATCTACGGTGGGGATTGATTGAAGGGGTGAAAGGGCAAGGGATGGTCGGGCGATCGGAGGGTGCAAAGGGAGTGCAATGACCGTCAGATCGATAAGATCAACGGTCAAGATCATTCAAGGGATATGCATAGCGTGGGGAGAGTAATAAAAGAAAAATGAAGGAATCGCAGCATTCCAGGTCACCATGCACAACGTCCAAATCAGAGCACACAAGGATAAAGCCTGGGTCTCACTCCCATATATGGCTGCGGATGAGGATATTGATCGTGTAGTTGCTACATGGCCTCTGCAATGGAAGATTGGGTTCAAATCTAGTGCAATGGCCACCGCAGGGGCTAGTGCTACAAAAGCCACCCCCACCACAACCAGAGAAATTGGATGCTCGAGCAAGGAATTGAAACAGTAGGGAGTGTCGACTGGCAGAATGATGCAGAGCCAAAACCGACCACTACACAAGATGCACAGCAGAAACAGACCACTGAGAAGGATGCAAAAGCAGAGACTCAGATGGATTCATAGCCAGACCTAGGTACAAAAGGATTGAATGTGGGAGGAACTGACTCCCCCTGAGGCACGAAGCGAACAAGTGAGCCTATCAGAGGGCCATGAAAGAAGCAGTTCTCTCAGCGGATGAAATGTGATGAGACAGTTACACTGACCGAAGGGTACCTCGAGAAAATTATTGACGCGATCACTTTGGCCACAGAAGACATATAACTAGCTCTAGAAGAACAACAAAAAGCAGTGGTCGACACGCTTCAGGCTGAGCTCCACGCTCTGCAGTTGAAGATAGACACGATGCAGACTAGTATGATTCTGGTACGAACGCCCTCAGAAACCAGCAGTGCATCACTAGTTACAGCAGAAATCCACCTCTGTTCCTTGCGAGGTGCAGCCCTCACAATAATTCCACCAGACTTAGGAGTGTCGGTCCAGGCATGCACAGACGTACAGCTGGATCTCACCAGGTTGCCTCATGAAGCATTACAGGTTCTCCACACCTCCTTGTTTGAGGAAATTCAACACCAAGACCATCAAGTACACCAGCAGCTCAATGTAGCTGAGCAGACAATCGAAGAGAATAACGTTGAAGTTTCCTAAGTGCAGGCTGCCTACACCTTCGTCACTGCGCAGCAAATGAAGCTGGAACAATTGATTAACATACTATGCGCAGATGTTATAGAATAAATCCCAGCCATAGCCACCCCACATGCTAAGATTGAGGGGATTTGTTGAGCCCCAAAGATGTTCTTCTCACTCACCACATTCCACTTCATTTTATTTGTCCCTCATCAATTACAGGCTTAAATGATCAGTAGGATTAATTAAAATTTCTTTAAGAATTTCTATAATGGCTAACTTGCCATGTTTTCATGATTTTGTTGGTGTAGTAATTTTGACTAAGACTCGGCTACAGAATACAGGCATTCTGTAGCCAGTCGTCTGTTCTGCAGCCATCCTCATGTTTCTGTAGGTTCCAGGTGTCACTGCAAAGAAAAAGGCATATGGGTGAAATCCACAACACCTCCCCATCATCTCTTGCTCCCCACGAAGTCTGAGTTAAAGTATCGAAGTGGTTATGCATGTAGAAGAGAGGTAGTTTCCTATCAAAACACAGACTCTACAGATGTCCGCAGTAAAGCACAAGACTGTTAATAAGAGTTTTAATTTGATTAGAAGTGGGAAAGACACTCATCCCCATTTTTCTCCAAGAGTAGTTATGTAATTTCATTATAAGTATGACTCGGGAGACCGAGAAACTATTGGTTGGATTTTGTTTTGTTGCCTAGATCTCAGAGAACCGTAAATACTCTGTTTTGAAATATTTCTCCTTTAATGAAAGAAGCATCACTTTATTGCATGAGATGAGTCAATATTGAAGTAGATTTGTGTGCTACTACGGTGGTAGAGGGCCCCTGCTACCTGAGGAGCTTTGTTCATATAATGTGATAAGTAATTTAGCCTCGTTTCATTCCTAGTTTAATTGACTTTCTGAACTTTGCGTTTTATATTCATTTGCATTGGATGCTACATTTTATGCTCATTCTTACGTATTCCAAAATATCACTAATGTCAAATGAGGTGTAACTATAGTATTTTAGGAGTTAGTTTTATGTTCTTGTGCTCAATTACATCAGTTGTTACAGCTAGTCATGATCTTATAAACTCTTCCAAAATATCACTAACTTCGGATGAGACATAGCTGTGGTGTTTTAGAGCTTTGTTGTGTTTTTTTTAATTGTATGCTTTCATGCTCATTTACATAAAAATTTGCATCCAGTCCTGTTCTACAAACTATTCCAAAACACCACTAATTCCGAATGAGACAGAGCTGAAACATTTTAGTGATTCGTTGCATCTTTAGTCTAGTTGTACCACTTCGGAGGTAGATGTCATTTTAGTTTAATTCTGTCACTATATTTCAAGTTTGATAATGGCACTTTAGTTCAGTTTTAATTCATTACATTTCAAGTTAGATTAGTGGCATTCTAGTTCAACCTTGTTCACTGTATTGCAAGTTAGGTTAATGGTACTGTAGTTTAGTTGTGGTTACCGTGTTTCAAGTTTGATCAATTGCATTCTCAGTGTTATCCATTGTTCTTTAAGTAGTATTAAATGTTAACATTAGATTCCACGACCTTCATTATCTACAAAAATTCTTTTGTTCTAACTTCATATTAATACATCATCATCTGGACAGAAGCTAGTAATATCAGTTTAAGGCCTTGATTATTCTGCAATCCTTTGTGAAGTCCTTTCTTTCCAAAAACTATTTTAGAAAATCTCTAACTTTTGGATGAGGTATACTAGTGACAAGCTGAGCTGCAGAATGGAGTAATCTTAGCATTACAAGTTAATTTAGAGTAGAAATCTTATTGTGCTACAAATAATCTCTTTTCAATTGTGTTCCAATAAACCTCTAGCCATGGATGAGATTCTTTGTAATATTGTAAGATGATTGTGTCCTTAGGAGAACCTCATTTTTATTAAACTTGTTCTTTTCTCAAACTATTCCAACATATTCCTAATGAATAAATTGGATGAGTTCATACTATGAGTTATTGAGTTCATGTTGTGATTTTTTTCCTTACTAGGAGTCATTATCAAGCTTTGGATTTTCTGTTCTTTAGTGTCATACACAATTTAGAGTAGGTTTTGCTTTGTTTTAGTGTAACGATCCACTTCTCTTTACCAACACTTAGTTCTTTTCCTTCTTGACATAAAACCATAAAACCAAAAACATCATAAAAACACTAAACACAACGTAGTGAGAAATAGATACCTAGGCACATATAGTGCACCACACTTCAGCATTTTACTGACCATGGTTGATAATTTATGACCTCAATTTAGGAACACTAAGTTGAGCACAACATTTTGGCGCCGTTGCCGGGGAAGTGTAACTAGGTAGCCTTGTTTCTTATCACCCAAAAACAATGATATGCATAGAGAAAGAGACTCAAGGGGTAGATTCATAAGAAGCAGAAGCTTGATTCCTAGAACACCACTTGTTTCACCAAGACCTAGAGCCAGCACACCTCCAACTCAAACCCACATTCCATCCTTTATTGATCCTAGACTTCCAGAGAACTTAAGATCATATATTCCATTAGAAAGACCTTCCACTTTACCCACTGAACCTGTCTTAGAAGGAGATTCAGGAACCCCTGCTAGGGACATAAAATTTTCAACTTCTACAGAAGAATCAACTATGGAAGAAGAGGGGGGAGGAGGAGTTTTTAATGGAGAACACACACTATTTGGAGGGGGTAGAGGTAGAGGTAGAGGAGAAGGAGGTAGAGGTGTAGAAGGAGAAGGAGGTAGAGGAAGAGGTAGAAGAGAGATGGGAAGCTCTTTTGGGTTTCCTATAGTAGATGAAGAAACCAATACAACTATGAAAAATATTTCACCCTCTGTCCTTCCAAACTTCTATGGACTTAAAACTGAAGATCCTGAAACCTTCCTATTTGAATTTGAAGTCCCGTGTAGAACTTATGACTACTTACAAGATGCTCAAAAACTTAAACTATTTCCTTCAACATTGAAAGGAGCAGCATTGAAGTGGTTTATGAGTTTGATCAACAGTTCTATTAGGACATGGGAAGACATGAAACAAGTATTTCTAGAAAGGTATTTGGACTGCTGTATGCCATCCAACCATAAGGAGGAAGTGTTTAAAATGCTACAAAAAGAAGATGAAAATCTGGAAGATTTGTTGGAGAGATTTAACTACAACATCAAAAGAGAAAAAAATGGAAAACCTAGACCAAGACACTTTGAAAGCTCTCTTCTTGAAGACAATTACGGATGAATCGTTAGATATCCTTAACATGATGGGAAAAGGGGATATATCTCAGCTTACATTACCTGAAATAGCTGAATTATGTATCAACCTTTCAAGAGGGAAATCTAAAACTGTAAAAGGACCAAGAGACCCTGCTCTTGCAAGGGCAGGTAAGTCTGCTTCTGGGACAGTAAGTAGGGCAGGAATAGGACATATGCTTGATGAGTTCAAATATGATATCTTGGGGAGTCTTAGTGAACAAATAGACACCCTTAAGTTACAAAAAAAGCAAAAAGCTGAATCTGATGCCTTAGCAATCTTTTGTCCCAAATGTAGAAAGAAACATGCCTTGAGAGAGTGCCCTTTGGATGCCAAAGTTGTGGAGACTTGTGTAATTTGTTCAGAAAAACATGAGACCAAGATTTGTCCTTCACTTCCTGGTCTTAAAGCTTTCTTTTAAGAAGATACTCCTTCAAGTTCCACAGAATCTATCAATTTTGTCTCTAGAAGGCCTTGGCAAGGACCTCAAACACAAGGATTTCATGATCAGATGTATAATCAACCCCCACCAAATTGGAATTATTGGCAGCAACCTTGGCCCCAATTTCAAAATCAATCAAAAACTTGGGCACAAGGAGCACAAAATCCCTATGGAAGATACTCTCAGTATTACCAATATCCACCATCCTATCCACCATATCCACATTTCCCTTCTCAACAAAATTTTCAACAAAATTCTCAACAAAATCCTCAAAATCCACAACATCAAAATCAACCACTTCCATTACCATTTCCTTAGAAAACAAGTCAATTTCCTTCCCAACCCATACCAAACCCCAACAATACAAATCCTCAGAATACATACATGATAGAAGGCCAACAATTTCCAACTTATTTGATCACTCCTTTAGACCTTAGTGATGTTCAACTTAGGTCTGGAAGAATACTTGAAAAGAGGAAACCTTTTGTAATCATACAAGAGCAAGACAATTCTGAGGAAGATTCTCTATGGGTAAATAAAAGTCTTGAAGAGAACACAAATTTCCAAGACTCAAACATTGAAAAATAAAAACAAAAAGAACCAATAATTTCAACTCCTATATTAGAGCATCCATCAACATCCACTTCTACACCTCCCTTCCCAGAAAGATTACAAATTGATAGGGGTGTAGAAAAATAAATTATGGTGCCTAATTATGATTTCCTAGATGAGCTGAGAAATGTTTGTATTAAGATCCCATTATTGCAAGCCATCAAGGAAATTCCAATCTTAGCAAAAACAATAAAAGAGTTGAGCATGAAGAAAACAAGAAAAAGAATAAGAGAAACAAAGAAAATTCAACTGGCAGGAAAAATAGTAGATATCATGATGGGTGAGATTGCTATTCCAAAGTATCTAGACCCAAGAAATCCTGTTGTCAAAATTCACATCAATGGAATTGAGATCCAAAACACACTCATCGATTTAGGAGCAGCAATCAATATCATGAGTAGACAAATCATGGATAAACTGAAACTTCCTAATCTTCTTTTTACACCCACATTATTACAATTAGCAGACAGATATGTGATCAAACCTGATGGGGTAATAGAATACATTCCAGTGTCCCTAGATTCTTGGGAGTATCCTGTGGATTTTATGATCCTAACTCCTAAGAATAATCTAGGAGGACACCCTATTATATTAGGAAGACCTTGGTTAGCTACAACTGATGCTTTCATTAGTTGTAGATCTAGTGATATGTATATCTCTGATGGTAGTTCAACCAAGAAATTTACCTTGTATCCTCTAGCAAAAAAAATTACAGAGTTAGATGATACTCAATGGATAGAGGATGAAGAAGACTTACAACCTCTCTTCACAATTTCAGAAATTAGTGAAGATAGCCAAATTTTGAATACCTTGGAAAACTTTGAATCCTCTTCGGAATATAAACATGAACAATTTCAAGAAAAATCCAACATTGAGTTTTTTTCATCAAGGTATATGTCTCTCTATTCCATGGATAAATTTGGTAGCTCTACAATTGAGATATTTCCAGGCAAAACTTTAAACATAAACAAGAACCTAGAGAAATCTCAACAAGAAGAGCTAGTCAAGATATTATAGAGACATTCTTCTGCATATGCATGGGAGTACACTGATATGAAAGGGATAAGCCCGAAGACTTGCACTCATCACATCTACATAGAGGAAAATTGTAAACCAATCAGACAACCTCAGAGAAGGATGAATCCAAATCTTAGGGAGATTGTTAAAGAAGAATTGCAGAAATTATTGAATGTCAACTTTATCTATCCTATTTCAGATAGTCAGTGGGTTTCTCCTTTGGTAATTGTGCCAAATAAAAATGGTAAATGGAGGGTATGTATTGACTACCGGGAATTAAACAAAGCTACTCTTAAAGATCATTTTCCCTTACCTTTCATAGATCAGGTGTTAGATACATTAGCTGGAAAAAAGTACTTTTCATTTCTAGATGGATTTAGTGGTTATAACCAAATTCAAGTAGCACTTGAAGATCAAGACAAAACCACATTTACCTGTCCTTAGGGTAGCTATGCTTATCGAGTATTTCCATTTGGACTATGCAATGCACCCGCAACATTTCAAAGGGTAGTACTAGGAATTTTTTCAGATCTAATACATGATTGTGTAGAGGTATATATGGATGATTTCATAGTTTATGGAAACACATTTGAAGAAGCCTTAGAAAACTTGGAAAAAGTCTTAAAGAGATGTAAAGAAGCAAATCTTTCACTAAGTCATGAAAAGTGTTTTATGATGTTTACTGAATGAATTATTTTGGGACATCACATTTCAGGGGATGGGATTAGAGTTGATGAGTCAAAATTTGAAGTCATCTCTAACTTATCTATTCCAAGTTGTCAAAAATATGTTAGGAATTTTCTTGGATTTACAGGATATTATCAAAGGTTTATAGAAAACTTCACCAATATAGCATCTCCACTTTTCAAATTACTTACCAAAGACTGTGAATTCAAGTGGAATCCCGACTGCCAGTTAGCCTTTAAGACCCTGAAAACAAAAATCTCTGAAGCACCTATTTTAAGGGGACCTAACTGGAAGCTACCTTTTCATATTTCAATAGATGCCTCAGATACAGCTCTAGGAGCAGTATTGGGACAAAAATACTTGATTCCTTATGCCATCTACTATACCAGTAAAAACTCGACTCCTTTAGAGTTAAACTATACTGTAACTGAAAAAGAGTTTTTAGCTATTGTTCATGCCATAAACAAATTCAGACACTATATAACAGGCTATGAAACTTTTGTTCACACAGATCACTCTGCAATTAGATATTTAATGAACAAATCAATTACTAATGGCAGAGTCATAAGATGGTTATTTCTTTTACAAGAATTCAACATTACCATTCTAGATAGGCATGGAAAACAAAACACAGTAGCTGATTTCCTATCTAGACTCCAAAACATCCAAGACAATACCCCAGTTGAAGATCAATTTCCTGATGAATATCTTTTTGCAATTTCTACTCAAACTCCTTGGTTTGTTGACATTGCTAATTATTTAGTTTCAGGGAAATTTCCTTCAATAATGAATGCAAGAGACAAAAGAAAGATCATTTATGACAGTGCAAAATATTCATGGGTTGCTAATGAGTTATACAAGACAGGTCCAAATTTTATCATTAGGAGATGTGTTCAGGAAGATGAGATGCCTGAGATTCTCAAGGCATGTCATGATGAACCTTGTGGCAGACACTTTGCTGATAAAAGGACAGCCTATAAGATCCTTCATTTAGGATATTATTGGCCATCCCTTTTCAAAGATGCTAAAGAGTATGTCAAAAGGTGTGACAGTTGCCAAAGGGTAGGGAAACCTTCTCCTTCAGGTGAGATGCCATTGCAGCCTCAGGTACATATTGAACCTTTTGAAAAATGGGCTTTGGATTTTGTAGGACCTATTGGTCCTCCATCAAGACAAAATAAATATATATTAGTTTGCACTGATTATGTTACCAAATGGGTAGAGGCCAAGCCATTACTTTCTGCTACTCAAGCATCTGTAGTTAATTTTCTTTTTGAGGATATTTTTACTCATTTTGGTGTCCCAAGGGAAATTGTTACAGATCAAGGAGCTCAATTCACATCAAGGCTAGTGGAGAAAATGATGGAGAGGTACAAAATCAGACACAGAAAATCTACTCCCTATCATCCACAAGAAAATGGTCAATTGGAATCTACTAATAAGGTCATTAAAGGGATCCTAACAAATATTGTTCATTTACATAGAAGAGATTGGGTAGATAGGCTTCCTGAAGCCTTGTGGGCCTATAGAACTACATGGAGAAGCACAACAGGCCATACTCCTTATGAACTTGTTTATGGAAAGCAAGTTTTGTTTCCCATAGAGTTCCAGATCCAAACTTTCAAAATGGCAGTTCAGCTAGGACTTGATCTAACAGAGGCACAAAAACACAGATTGGAGCATATTAATGAATTGGATGAGATCAGACAAGATGCAGTTCAGAAAACATGCATAGTCCAACAGCAAAGGACTAGATGGCATGACAAATACATCAAGGAAAAGAGATTCAAAGAAGGTGACTGGGCTCTCTTGTTTGATTCAATGTTCAAGGATTTTCAAGGTAAATTCCAAACACATTGGCTTGGGCCATATGAAATTATAATAATTTTTGATAATGGAGCAATAAAAATCAGGACAATAGATGAAGAGAAGGTCACTTTTCTTGCGAATGGTCATAGATTGAAGCTGTATCATAAGCCACTCTCAAGAGAAGAATTTGTCAAGAAATTCCAGGAAAACAGTGATGTGAAGTTAATGAAGAAGAATTTTTCTTCTTCATCAACTTAATTGAATTCTTTGAACTCAGATATTTTAAAAATATATATATATATAAAAATAAAAATAAAAAGTATAAACATGAAAACTAATCTCTGATTAGCATGTTTATACAGAAAAGATAGAGTGAAAATCAGAATCTTTCTGACACTTTAGCTTTTCAAGTTTGTTTTTTTTCTCTGCAAGCAGCTATCATAAAATCATAAGTGATTCACATCCCACTTATGATCCATTTCACTCCATTCATCCATATTCCATTTCATTTCATACTCCATTTCATTTGATTCATCCATACTTCATTCATTTCATTCCATGGTCCACCTCATTTCCATCTCAGAGTTTTAAGATTGATTTCTTTTTGCAATTGAATAATACAGATCAGAAGCTGCAGGTCACTTTTTCACTCCACTTCATAGTTGTGATTCATTTCATTCCATTACTCACTTCACCCATACTCCATTGCACAATATTTCATTATCCATTTTTAACTCATTTCATACAACATTCCAACATTCCATTCATGCTTCAAACCATTCCATTTCAAGACTTCTACAGGTACATTCTGCAATCATTCAGACATTCTACAGCTAGGAAGACATTCTGCAGCTAGATAGACATTCTGCAGCCAGAGACTCTGAAGGCACTATCCAGTAATCATTTGATTTAGAAACAAATTGATCCTGCATATTCAAGACAACAAGAAAAATTAAAAGAGTTATGAGGAACTGAAGATCAATGATTGAGGACAAGGCATATTGAAACCAGAAAGAAAATCAAAGGAAAGGCAAAGGTATGAAATTATTATGGTAACAAATCATGAAAATTTTAGCATAGTTAAGTCATATATAATTCAAAAAGGTTATTTTAATTAGTCATGTTGATCATGCCTATTAACCATGTCATAAAAACTTTGAACAAAAACCCTTCCATCTTGCCATACCCGATTATTATTTAAAACTTAATGGTTAAATTACTGAAGTGATTTGATCAGTCACATCATTAGGCCGAAGTATTTAATGATGATTTTGAATTTCTTAACGAAATATCTCTGCGGTATTTTCTTCCGTGTTAGCTTTCAACTCATATGAACCACCTCAGTGCATTATACTCGTTTCAAAACCACTCCATATAATTCATTTTCGTAGCCAATACTTAGCCATTCCGCTCTGTAAAATGGAGGAAACATCTTTGGGGTAGAAACATCTCTTTAACAACCATTTTCACCGTGAGCAGAGGAGAAGTAAACTGAAGGTTGGGAGAAAAGCTATGGGTCTATTAGTGAGGACTGAACCGGTTGGAACCAAGTACTTGGAGATATATCCACAAATCAGATAAATGTTGCAGCAAGCAGGTTGGTTGCAATTTTTGGAGAAATTTAGTGGTTTCCACAAAGAGGTGACTAAAACATTTGCAAGGTCCTTCAATGGAGCCGAGGTCAAAATAGAAGACATTAAATTCACTGTTACAGAGGCTTTCATTGCAGAGGCAACATAACTACCCAGACAAGGAGAAAGGTGGTTCAAAAATAGGGAATTCCATAACGAAGCATGGAGGAAAATGCTTAAGACTCCAGGTATGGATGTTTCCATTTTTAAAAAGGGTATTCCTAGCTCGGCATTAAGGAATAAGTGGAGGAACATGTTACTCATTTTGCAAAAAATTATCACCTGTGAAGGTATATTTGGTACTCTCTATGTCTACCATATTCGGTTAATGATGCATTTTTTAGATGAAGAAATTAATTTTCCCTTCTTCCTACTTCATAGTTTGAAAAGAATGGCCTCAAATGTTCAAAAAAGGGTTCAATTTCTAGAAACAACTTTGTATCACCATGGTTTAGTCAAAATCTTAATTGAACACCATTTAAGGAAAATGGGAGATAATTGGGAAGAATTTCTAGTGAGGAACCATTTTGAGGAACCCAAAGAATCTCCACCTAAAAGAAAACCTACAAGAAGAAGCAGGAGAAGGGAAACTTCTAAAGCTATTGAAGTTGAAACTAGTAAATCAATTCAAGAGGACAGTGAAGAGATGATTTCTGAGAAATTGGCTCAAATAAAGAAGCAACTTAAGAAAGAGAAAAGATATGCCAAAGAAAGAGGTGAAGGGCCATTTCAACCAAGATGGAGCCACAGACTTAGAGGTATACTAAAGAAAACAGAGGTTAGACAAACAGGGATCATAAACATTGAGGATGAAGAAACTCCAGAAATTGACCCAGCACAACAACAAGTTTACAATTATATTGAGTCATTAGAGAGGAGAGCTTCAGAATCTAGAGACAGAACTCCTAGCCCACCAAAATCTGAAATTGATATGCTAATAAGAGATAAGTATGAGTTATAAGTACTCAATAGGCACATCAATAATGAGAATGACATTTTGAGGGAGTAGGTGAAACTAAAAAGTGATATGAATTCAACTCTGTCTTTACAAATGGAGAAATTGTACAAGGTCAGTGAAAATTTGAAGAATAAAAACAAAAAGCTAATCATGGCACTTACAAATTTAAGATTCAAGTTAGTCATAAGGAAGCCCAGAAGACCATTGACTATCAGGCAAAGCAGAAGAAGAGGGTTGGATGTCCTAGCAGAGGTCTCAGAGTACATGGAGTAGTTGCATGAGGACATGCAAAAACCTTGCAGTGGGGGTATGTTGAGCCCCAAAGATGTTCTTCTCACTCACCAGATTCCACTTTATTTTCTTTGTCCCTCATCAATTACAGGCTTAAATGATCAGTAGGATTAATTAAAATTGCTTTAAGAATTTATATAATGGCTAACTTGCTATGTTTTCATGATTTTGTTGGTGTAGTAATTTTGACTAAGAATCGTCTACAGAATATAGGAATTCCGTAGCCAGTCGTCTATTCTGCAGCCATCCTCATGTTTATGTAGGTTCCAGGTGTCACTGCAAATAAAAAGGAATATGGGTGAAATCCACAACACCTCCCCATCGTCTCTTGCTCCCCAGGAAGTCTGAGTTAAAGTATCAAAGCAGTTATGCACGTAGAAGAGAGGCAGTTTCCTATCAAAACACGGACTCTACAGATGTCCGCAGTAAAGCACAAGACTGTTAATAAGAGTTTTAATTTGATTAGAAGTGGGAAAGACACTCATCCCAGTTTTTCTCAAAGAGTAGTTATGTAATTTCATTATAAGTATGACTCGGGAGACCGAGAAACTGTTGGTTAGATTTTGTTTTGCTGCCTAGATCTCAGAGAACCGTAAATACTCTGTTTTGAAATATTTCTCCTTTAATGAAAGAAGCATCGCTTTATTACACGAGCTGAGTCAATCTTGAAGTAGATTTGCATGCTACTCTGGTGGTAGAGGGCCCCTGCTACTTGAGGAGCTTTGTTCATATAATTTAGATAAGTAATTTAGCCTCGTTTCATTCCTAGTTTAATTGACTTTCTGAACTTTGCATTTTATATTCATTTGCATTGGATGCTACAGTTTAGGCCCGTTCTTACATATTCCAAAATATCACTAATGTCAAATGAGGTGTAACTGTAGTATTTTAGGAGTTAGTTTTACGTTCTTGTGCTCAATTACATCAGTTGTTACAGCTAGTCATGATCTTATAAACTCTTCCAAAATATCACTAACTTCGGATGAGACATAGCTGTGGTGTTTTAGAGCTTTGTTGTGTTTTGTTGAATTGTATGCTTTCATGCTCATTTACATAACATGTTGCAGCCAGTCCTGTTCTACAAACTATTCCAAAACACCACTAATTCCGAATGAGACAGAGATGAAACATTTTAGTGATTCGTTGCATCTTTAGTCTAGTTGTAGCACTCCAGAGGTAGATGTCATTTTAGTTTAATTCTATCACTATATTTCAAGTTTGATAATGGCACTCTAGTTCAATTTTAATTCACTGCATTTCAAGTTAGATTAGTGGCATTCTAGTTCAACCTTGTTCATTGTATTGCAAGTTAGGTTAATGGTACTATAGTTTAGTTGTGGTTACTGTGTTTCAAGTTTGATCAATTACATTCTCACTGTTATCCATGGTTATTTAAGTAGTATTAACTGTTAACATTAGATTCCACGTCCTTCATTATCTACAAAACTTCTTTTTTTCTAACTTCATATTAATACATCATCATCTCGACAGAAGCAAGTAATATCAGTTTAAGGCCTTGATTATTCTGCAATCCTTTGCAAATTCACAAGTAAACCTTTCTTTCCAAAAACTATTTTAGAAAATCTCTAACTTTTGGATAAGGTTTACTAGTGACAAGCTGAGCTGCAGAATGGAGTAATCTTAGCATTGCAAGTTAATTGAGAGTAGAAATCTTATTGTGCTACAAATAATCTCTTTTCAATTGTGTTCCAATAAACCTCTAGCCATGGATGAGATTCTTTGTAATATTGTAAGATGATTGTGTCCTTAGGAGAACCTCATTTGTATTAAACTTGTTCTTTTCTCAAACTATTCCAACATATTCCTAATGAATGAATTGAATGAGTTCATGCTATGAGTTATTGAGTTCATGTTGTGATTTTTTTCCTTACTAGGAGTCACTATCAAGCTTTGCATTTTCTGATTCTTTAGTGTCATACACAGTTTAGATTAGGTTTTTCTTTGTTTTAGTGTAACCATCCACTTCTTTTTACCAAAACTTAGTTCTTTTCCTTCTTGACATAAAACCATAAAACCAAAAACATCATAAAAACACTAAACACAATGTAGTGAGAAACAGATACCTAGGCACATACAGTGCACCACACTTCAGTAGTTTACTAGCCCTGGTTGACAATTAATGACCTCAATTTAGGAACACTAAGTTGAGCACTACAGGTTGGTTGCAACATTGAAGGCCTCCAGGATGGAGATTCAGGTGGTCAAAGCACAGATGGAACAGTAGATCACAGATTTGCAGGCTAAGCTGTAGCTAGAGACACCACCGGAGGTACAGGCCCAGCGAGCTGCACTGGTTACTGAAGCCACAACTGTGATTATAGGATAGATTGCTCAGGGCACCTAATTGTTGGATACATCCATGCAGTTATGGACTATGGTACAATGTGACCCGATCCTGTGTGAAATCAACTAGGACTTGTGACAGAAGGAAGAAGCATTCGAGTAGCTAGAAGCCATGATGCCCTCTCTAGTTCCTACTCAACACTTGGTGCGACTGCGAACTAGCCATGCCCTTTGGGATGATATCAACAACCTCTGCCAGAAGAAGAAGACTCTTAATGAATGTCTAAAGCCATGGGATGATGAATCCCTTAAGCTCACCCAGGATATCGATGTTTCTGTCAAATAGCTAAACCAGACTCTGGAGAGTGTCATCGTTGCAATAGAAGGCCCGACTTCGCAGAATTTGGTAGACATTACGAAAAATACTGCTGCTCAAAGTGAAGGTGTGCTACCCCCACTGGTCGAAGTGATCAGACTGCTGCAGGTGCAGGTGGATAACCCACCATCACAGTGACTTGGAATGAGTCACAAGATTGTGTTGGGGGACTGTTGGAGCAGGGTCCCCAAAAAGCTACGAATTTTATATATTTTTTTATATTTTTTGTATTATTTAGTCTAGAACAGGGGTTTTGGGGTGGGCAAAGCCCCAAATGCATTGTAATGGGTCAAGGGTAGACCAAGAGTCTGCAAACCACAGTTTGTGGACCATTGGAAGCGTAGGCTAAATCGATATAAATAGATGAAAATTTTTAGTCTTAAGGTAGGCAAGAATTAAGATTGATGCTAAGCATGAATTGTTAGATCTTATGTCAGGTTTTTTGGGTAAGGACTCTTGTTGGCTGTGTGCATGAAGATCCTTAGTCCTGTTGTGTGCGGACTTTGCTGGCTATGTTCTCAGGTGGTATTTTAGGATTGTAAGTGGATTTGGATATTAATATATATGCGAAGTACTGTTGGACATATGATGCTATCTGGATCTATTTTGTTATGATTAATGTGAAACTGAGCTATATGATTAAGTTGCAAAAGTATCTATTTAATTGTTGTGAAGTGTGAAAATATCTATGTTTCTGGTATATGTATTTGCGATCTGTTAATTGTTACAATTATAGTGTTTTATGATGATAATTGGTATTATGCATGTGGATGCGAAGGTATTGACTAGATCTTTGCATGATAATAGCTCAGTTATACTATGGATTTTATTGTCAATAAACTTGCAGATAGATCTGTTTAGTGCGAACTTGATATGCTATGAACACAGACCTACTTGACTTACCTACTCTCTCTCAGGGTGTGGAAACTTGGTTCTAGCACCCTCCCATACTGCTTCAGGTGAGACTTTGGCCTGTGCAAGCAAGTCACTATTGAAAGGGCCAGTAGTATAGGGTTTTGTTGGCAAACCTTAACCTCCAAACCTGGGCCAGGACCCCTCGAGCCAACACCAAGTTACAATTACAACAAATATACTATGCCTTGTTCACCTAAGAACTTCCTATAACTCATCTTAGGCTACTCATTTCCAATCTCAAATCTTCCCACTTAATAAGTTACCAATTCAAGGCTCACATCCAACCATGGCCATAAAACAACTAAGAAACATAGTTTACATCTTGACATTCCATAACACCTAGCACATTTAACACTCCCTTAGCACTATGTGGCATGTGTTAGCATCCCCTACATTTATTGGCATGTTTTTCACTCCCTATCACACCCTAGCACTCTCTGACATTCCCTAAAACTCTAGCATGCCTTGGCATTGCCTAACATATAACCTTGTCACTCCCTCCTTATAAGACTTGGAACTCACTAACACTCCCTATCACACACTCTTATCCATTCATTTCCATGCATTTTGAACTAGTTCTACCTTTTATTTTTGTGGAACTCCCTAACACTCCTTGGCACACATTGGCACACCCTGACATCTGACACATCTTGGCATTTCACGCTGACACTCTATCATTCCTTGGAACTACCTAGAATTCCTTGGAACTACCTATCATACCTTTTCACTCCCTCCATAACACACCTATAACTCACTGACACTCCCTGTCACACACTCTTATTCATTTCCATTCATTTGAAGCTAGTGCTCCCTTGAATTTCCTTGGCACTCCATAACACTCCCTGACATGCATTGGCACACCTTAGAACCTGGGACATATTGGCATGTTTCCCGGACCTCTAGCATACCTTGTCACTCCCTCCTTAGCACACCTGGAACTCATTGAAAATTCATGTCACGAACTATTATTTTTTCATTTCCACGCACTAATTTTACCTAGTGCTCCCTTGTGTTTCCCTGACACTCCCTAACACTTCCTAGCACATGTTGGCACACCCTGGCACCTAACACATCTTGGTTGCATGCCACCCTGGCACTCTAGAATGACTTAGCGCTTCCTAGAAAACCTTGCCACTCTCTCCTTAGCACACTTGGAACTCGCTAACAGTCCATGTCGCACACTATTATTCATTCATTTCCATGAATTTTAACCTTATTCTCCCTTGTAATTCCCTATCACTCCCTAACACTCCTTAGCACGCATTGGCAGACCCTGGAACTTGGCACATATTGGTATGCTTCCCAAAGACTTTAACATACCTTGGAACTGCATAAAATAGCTTGCCACTGCCTCCTTAGCACACATGGAACTTTTTGATACTTCATTTCCATGCATGTGAAACTATTTCTCCCTTTTGTTTCCCTTGAACTTTGACCTAACACTCCCTAGCCTGATTTTGCATCACACCTTAGCACCTAACACATCTTGGCATGCCTTGATAGTTTCTTTGTCTTGGCATGCCTAACATGCCTTGGAATTTTCTAGCATGTGTTATTACTTCCTATAATTCTCTGGCACACCTTAGCACTCCCTAGTTTTCATGCCCTCATAGATAGCACTACTTTTTTTTCGACTTGGGAACCCAACCAAGTGATTGGCAAAACAATATTGTGCCCAACCCAAAGTCTCTGTTTATCTGAAACTGTTTTGACCAACCCCTTATTGTAACCATAGTATTCCCTCATACAAGTCCTATTATGAAATTCTCCTAACACACTTTTTTCTTGAAACACCTGGAATTCATTGACACTCCTTAGCACAGACTCTTATTTGTTCATTTCCATGCATTTTCACCTAGTTCTCCCTTGTGATTCCCTGACACTCCCTAACACTCTTCAGCATGCATTGACAAGTTATAAAATGTGTTAAAATTCCTTTTCATTCCTTTCCATTCCATGGAAATCCTTAGCTATCATGCCCTCACAACTACCCTTAATTTTTTTGGTACTTGGGAACCCAACCAAGTCTTCTCTTGACTACACCAACTTGACCAAGGTATAATTACTACAACTAGACTATGCATTTTTCACCTAAGAATTGACTATAAATCATATTATGCTACTCATGTACAATTTAAAATTAACCCACTTAACATGTTACAAGTTACCAAGTCAAGGCTTATGTCCAACCGTGGCCATAAAACAACTAAGCAACATAGTTTACATATTGACATGCCATAGCACTTGGAACATATAATAATCCCTTGGCACTATGTGGCATGTGTTAGCACCCCTTGCATTCCTTGGCATGCTTTGGCAGTCCCTAGCACACCCTACCACTCCTTGACATGTTGTGGCATGCTAGCATGCCTTGGCACTCCCTAACATATAACCTTGTCACTCCCTCCTTAACACACCTCAAACTCACTGACACTTCCTATCTCTCACTCTTATTTGACTTTCATTTCCATGCATTTTGAAATAGTTCCCCCTTGTGTTTCCATGGAACTCCCTAACACTCCCTGGCACGCATTGGCACACCCTGGAACTTGGCACATATTGGCATGTCACCCTCGCAGTCTAGCATTCCTTGGCATTGTTAGCCCAAGTATGTCAGTGATCAAACCCTTTTGGTTGTTTTCCATAAAGTCAGGTCAAAAATTTTTCTTTTTTGAACCAGTTCTCAGAAATAATTTTGGTCATTGAAGAAAAAATAAACCATGTATACTACTTATTTATTTAATTTATCATTATCATTGTCAAGTTCATCACCATCATTAGTTTCAAGGTCATCATCTCATCATCATCATTCAATAGTTCTAGGGTTATGTCATTTCATTTCATTTAGGTCAAGTGTAGGTTCAACTCTGCCTTTGAAAAAATCATCAAATTTTCACTAAAATAAGGCAGTGGCCCTCCACTTCATCCATAAAACCCTAGCAAAGGATAATAAATTTATATGAATTTCAAATAAATCCATCTCTCTTGTTTCATATGGCTCAAATTTCGAGAAAAAGTTTCAAATATAGTTTCACTATCTCACTGTTTCATGAAATCTAGTTTCATTGTCTCACTGTCTCTTTTAAAGAATCAAAAAATCATCATCCACTACCAGAGCTCCGAGAGAGGTCATTTTGACCTAATTTCCTTGTCAAATGCAAAAGACTGTCATTTCAAGCTTCAAAAACATCCCAACTGTGTTAAAAATTCATGATCAATGTGAAAGTTCAAGGGTCTTCAAAAGTAGTCTCAATGTCTCAAGAAAAGGAGAAAATTTGTCTCAAGATTACATTTCAATAGCCTAAGAAGGTCATCTCAAATGTCATGGAATGAAAAAGAGGTTAAATTCATCTTTCTTATGTTTCTCAAAGTGCCAAAGAGTCATGTTTCATATCAAAGAGTTCAAAAAGTACTTTTTTGTTTTCTTACCTCATTTGGAAAAGCCATCATCTCATCCTCCAAGTTCGAAAAAAGGTTTCAAAAGGTTAGTTCAAAGTAAAGAAGAGTGAATGAAATCACATTTTTCTTCTTTCCATTAGAAAAATTCTCTGCTAAGTCATAAGTTCCCTTTTTATTAATTTCTAGCTTTTAGAATAGAACCTAAGCCTCAAATTCCATTAGAAAAATATTTTTGCTATCCTTTGAAAAAATCGTGTTTCACTTATTAAAGTCTGACCTTTATACTGTTGTGGTGTTTTATTCTTGAAAAACCCTTTAAAAAAACTTTGAAGTATGAACTTTTTTTCCTTTGGTTTTAAAAATTCTGAAAAAATGATAAACAAAGGAAAAATCCCCCCCCCCCCCAATAGCCATATCATATACAATAACGCAATCACATTACATTACCGCAATAGAAAAATCTACTCGTGAATGCGATATTATTATATAATATTTGGTAGGACCCGCAACTCTACTACGTCACCTATCGCATATCGTATAATCACAGTTCCACTCTCCTTATCACATTTACTTGCCCACTCCCAATTTGTGATTGTGATAATGTATTCACTTTTTCTTCCCCGTTAACCTTTCCTCCTTACTCCTTATCGCTATCATAATCTAAAAATTACTTTATTACTTGTGTTTCCTGCTCAAACCCTGATGCGATATATTAGTAGGACCCACCTTACTGCCACATCATATCGTAATCGCATATCAAAGATTATTTGTTACCATGTCTTGTTGCTTTCTTCGATACCCAATTTCGATATCCTCTTGTGATTGTGAATTGTGAATTGTGATTGAAATTGTGATTTTGATTGTGAATTGAGATTGTGATTATTGATTGTGATTTCGATTTCGATTCCCCGATTGCAATTGCGATAAATTGCATCGCAAATTCTGCCCTCGATAATGAATTCACTCCACTCCACTAATCTGTGATTGCGATTGAGATATATGAAAATGTGGTTTTATCCCGTTGTCCCCACGTCAATGTGTTATTCTATTATCATTTTTCACCCCCCCCTTTCAATATCATAAACCATCTCAACCCCCCTCCGAAAATCGTCAAAATTACCCTCCTTTCCCACTATTTTTTCCCATTATTCACTTCATTCCCCTACTACCATGCCTCCTGCTTACCGTTCTATTCTTGCACACTCCCCTCCACTTTTATCTTGACATGTAGCTAAAAAAAAATTAGTCGATTCAATGACTATCCAGGGTAACCCTTCAAGCTTATAACAAACCCGTGCCCACCACCATCACCATCGGTATCAGTAAAGCATGGGGAAGGTTGAAGATTCGAGATCTTCCATATATCAGCAATTGTTGGAGGTTGTATTTAATAAAAATACATGGTTATTTAAAAACCATAAATGTGAAGAAAAAAATCAGTATAAAAAGGAGCAGTATGTCAGAACACTTAGTAATTCAGCTCAGATTTCTTCTCTTCTTTCTTCTACACTTGTTATTTCAGTTGGATTTCGATGGGATGAGGTTTTAATGCATTATGACACATATGTAATGTGAGGAGTAATGTTTCCTTGTTTTTATAAGAGGTGGATTTAGTGTCTCTCTTCCCATATATACCATTTTGAAATACCATTTCAGGGTTGGATAGTTGTTATTTGCAGTGGAGCTATTGTACAATATTTTGCTAATGAAATCAAGGATAGTGTTGCCGACATAGTGTTGAGACTCCAGTAGTATGGCTTTTAGCATTTGTTTTTATCTGTAAACTCATGATGTTGAATTTTATGTTACTCATCTTCCACATATATGCTTCTTCATGCTAATTCTTATCAGTTTATTGACAAAAAACATGCTTTCCATGCTTTGTATTTCATAAGATTTTCATGAAATTGTCTTTCTCTTCTGATGAATGAACTCAGTTTAACGATCATTCTGAATCCTTCTCATTTAAATCTATACATAATGGAAAATTAATAATGCTTATTAGCTTACTTACCGGCCCTCACCCTTACCTCTACAACTAAACCTTTGAAATCAGATCAATACCCTAGACCTAGTCTTCTAAATGTCATTCCTATCCAACAAAACTCCAAAAAAAAAGAAATTTAATCTATTGAGCATCATAACTAGCCTAAATAATTATATCCAGCCATCCCTTTGACTACAAAGTGACATAGAGAGAGCCCTCTCTGGTCCAGGTAGGGCTAGCTACCTCGCCAAAATTTTGTATGTGGTTACCTTTCTATAATCCTACCATCAGCCTTAGGAATTTAGGGAAAGTGATAAAAATTTTGGCACCGTTGCTAGGGAACGATTGCTAAACATTCCCGAGGAATATTTATTTATTCCTTTGAAAGCTATACTTGTAGGTGACAAGCTCTATTTTTCAAAATAGGATGAATTCTAAATCTTGAGCCAAAGTCTAAAATTCCTATCTTAAGTTGGCTCCTAAAAGACATACCAGGTCAAATACAGACCCAAATCCCTCACTAATTGTATATGATCCTGAGAGTATTTTTATAAGACATAAGACCAAGTCTCGAAAGGTTAGAAGAGTTGTTCCTCCACTTGTCAAATCAAATTCTCTACCTACGATATTTTTTCCAGAAGATTTGATATATAGTCCAGAATCTGAAAAATATTTTTTTAGAACCAAGTTTGAAAATTTTATTTCAGAAGCCACCTTTGATCCTTTTGATTTCGAGTCCTTTTCACCATTTTTTGAATCTTTTGAGTCCAAAATTTATAGTCAAGTTTGGTCTAATTTTCATAAACTCAAGGGTTTTGTAGACAAATTTCAAGAAAATTAAAAGAAGGCCTATTTTCAATATCAGCAGCAGACCTTTGCTCCATCTTTCATTTCACCTTCTTATACAGTTACATCATCAATCCCTCCTTTCATTTCATCATTACCTCTGCAATTTTTCACTCCATCATCACCTCCGCCACCTCATCCATTAGTCATGTCTAGATTTGCTCTTCTGATCCTACCTCTTCAACTTACTCCACTACCTAAAAATTATGGTTAGAGGCTTCCTCTTTTCGATGGAACATAAGAGGTTACAATCTATTAGCATGTTGCTCAAGTGATTGAATTCATATATCTTGAAGAGATCGACAATGTGTTAGGTCCCTATATTACTAGTATAGTCCCTTATTGTTGTTAGTGTAACCCCCTTATTGTTATTATTGTACCCTTGTAACCCCCATATTGTTATTATTGTGCCCTTTAATTATTATTGTTAGGTCGGAAAGGATTACATTGTGGCCCCACTAGGATTACATTATGGCCCCATGGACTCCTATATATAGAAAGGAGGTTTTGTAATTTGAATCATCCAAGAATTGTTCATTCATGTAATTTATTGGAGGTTTCCCCCTCGAAGTGTCTTATTTCTAAGGCGTTGATATCTCTTTTCTTATCTTTTTGGAGCTGGTTTCACAACATTTGGTATCATATATTTGACATTCTAGGGTTTCGCTGCTCCAAACAGGTCATCGTGGCATTTTCGCTATAAATTTTTTCTACGAAGGTTCAGAATCTGAAATTTTTAGAGTGCGAAGCCAAAATCCTGAGGAACATTGTCACAAAATTTCAGAGTTTGGTTCAGAATATTTTTGGGATTATGATTTGAGGAACATCATCATAAAATTTCAGATATTGGTTCACAATATTTTCGGAGATATGATTTGTCGAAGTTAGGGCTTTTTGAGGCTTCTGAATTTCATCTCAAAGAGGTGATCGTGGGAAAATATTCATAGCTCTCTCTCTGAGCATCGGATTGGAATGATGTAAAAAGTTTCTGCAAGTACACGGACTGTAGTTTTCGGTCTATCAATTTTAGATCCAAAGGAGGAAACAGTGACACATGGCAAGTCATACAATTTCGCTCTACTGAACTAGTCCAAAATTGGGTCATTGTGGGAGATTGGACATAAATTTGACTTGAATAATCCAAATCAGATCAGAACCGTGGCATTTGAAAGAAGCTTCAAAGGGCTACTACAGGGTTGAATTTCAGATATTAAGGATCCACAATTATAGAGATAATTCAATTTCAATATGTAGCTCCTCAAAAGCAAGTAAAAGGTGTGTATTTTTTTTTCTGAATTGCATAAGTCTTGTTTGAAGAATCAAGTTGAATTGATTCCAAGGGAATATTGTAGAATAGATTTCAGTATTGGATTCTAAAATGGCCCCTAAAAAGAATTCAACACCCATTAAGACTTTAGATAGCTTTACTATGAATCATGAAGATGAAGAATGGAAACATGACATATCAAAATTACAAGAGCAAGTGCAACAAATTTCACTCTACAAAGAGCAAAAAAAAATGACATGGAAGTTTTGAAGAAAGGCATGGAAACTAAGATGGATGGTTTGAAGAAAGGCGTGGAATCTAAGATGGATGGTTTGAAGAATGGCATGGAATCTAAGATAGATGGCATGTAAGCTGGCATGGAATCTAAGATGGATGACATGGAAGCTAAGATCGATGAGAAAATGGAAAACATGAAGAATGATCTAAAAGAAGACATGGAAGGTTTAGCAAATTTGATACAAGAAATGTTTCCTAATGGTGAAAGGATAGTAGAGGAAACTCATGATGAGAACAAAATAAATGTTAATTGTGATTTCATAAAATCTAATGTTGGCAGGAAGAACCACCATATTCCAAAAATGGATATGAGGAAGTTTGATGGAAAGGATCCTGTAACATGGATACTACAGATGGAGCAATATTTTGATTTCCATAATGTGAAAAACACACAAAAGGTATGCATTGCAACTTTACATTTAGAACAAAATACATTTGTATGGTATCGATGGCTTTGCTCTTGTAAAAAAAATTGTCACTTGGTCAATTTTTACAAAGGAAATGATAGCACATTATGAGGATACAAAGAGCAACACCTTCTTTAGCCAATTGATAAATCTAAAACAAAAGGGTTTAATGGGGGAGCACATTTAGGACTTCCAAAAATTTAATATAAGGTAACTGATATTCTAGAGGAACACAAGATTGATCTCTTCATAGGTACTTTAAAGGATAACATCCAACATGAAGTTCATATTTTGAAACCTGATTCATTGGAGAAGGCATTCAGGTTGGTAAGAAAAATTCAATGTAAAATTACGGCAACAAGGAAGCCTACCACTCACTTCTATAAAGAGGGAAGTGTTGCTACTCCTAGATTTCCACAACCTACAAGGTTGACACCACAAAAATTGGAAGAAAAAAGAGCAAAATTTCTTTGCTATAGTTGTGATAGAAAATGCATTAAAGGTCATAAGTGTGCTGAGAAGAAATTATTTTACATAGATTGTGAAGAGGAAGAAGAAAATGAACAAGAAGAGGATATACACCAGGAACCAACCCAAGAAGAGGAAGAAATGAGTCCAACCATATCATGTAATGCATTGGCAGGAATTACCACTCCTAAAACTCTCAAGATAGAAGGATATATCAAGAAGAAAAAGGTAATAATGTTGATTGGTTCAGGTAGTACCCATAATTTTATTCATTGTAAGGTAGCCAATGAATTGAATTGTTTCCTATACCCAACACCAGAATTTATAGTGATGGTTGCAAATGGAGGAACTATAAATTTCTCTGGAAAATGCCATAATATCAAGCTAACCATGGGGGAATATGTATTGAATAGTCCAATGCTTTCCATTCCTATGGGAGGTGTTGATGTTGTACTAGGATTACAATGGTTACAATCTTTGGGGATGGTAGCTTTTAATTTTCAAGAACTTTTCTTGAAAAAAATTTCAGAAGGAAAGGAAGTCGAATTACGGGGTATTGTAGGGAAGCCGGGAAAGATAATAAGCTCTAATGTCATGAAAAATCTTATAAATAAAGAACAATGAGACATAATTTCACAATTATGCTCACTAGAAGTTCCAACATCAAAATCATCTATTTCTGCAGATCTCTAAAAAGTCTTGGAAAATCATTCCAAGGTTTTTGAAACTCCAAAAAGACTCCCACCTATTCATGATCATGATCATGCTATTCATTTGATTCCAAGAAGTGTTCCTCCAAACATCAGGCCTTATAGATATCCTTATGTCCAAAAGAGCGAAATTGAATGTATGATTGCAAAAATGTTAGAGGCGGGTATAATTCAACCGATTCAAAGTTCTTTCTTTGCTCCTATAGTATTGGTACACAAGAAGGATGGATCATGGCGCATGTGTCCGGATTATAGGGAGCGCAATAAGCTCACCATTAAAGATAAATTTCCCATTCCTGTGATTGAAGAATTATTGGATGAATTACATGGAGCACTTTATTTTACCAAATTGGATCTTCATTCAGGGTATCATCAAATTAGAATGAAGACTGAATATATTCTGAAAACAACATTTCAAACTCATGAGGGTCATTATGATTTTTTGGTCATGCCTTTTTGCCTTACCAATGCACCTTCTACATTTCAATGGTTGATGAATTCCATTTTCAAACCCTTCCTTAGAAAATTTGCGCTAGTATTTTTTGATGATATAATAATCTACAACAGGTCTTGGAAGGATCATGTTCAACATGTTGACAGGGTGCTCAAACTATTGCAGGAGAAACAATTATATGGAAAAACATCCAAATTTTTTTTTGGAGTACAAGAGGTGGAATATCTGGGTCATATTGTATGTCACGAGGGTATTAAGGTAGACCCTAACAAAATTAAATCCATTAAGGAATGGAAATTCCCCACAACCATAAAGCAGTTGTGAGGATTTCTTGGGTTAACAGGGTATTATCAAAAGTTTGTTAAGAATTATGGGAGAATAGCAGCACCTCTAACAACATTATTGAAGAAAGATGCATTTTCATGGACTCCTGAAGCAACTAAGGCCTTTGAACATCTTAAAGAAGCAATGTGCCTAGCACCGGTCCTAGCTACGCCAGACTTCCCAAAAACCTTTATTGTGGAATGTGATGCCTCAGGAAATGGAATTGGTGCAGTTTTAATGCAGGAAGGAAGACCCATTGCTTTTGAAAGTCGTCCAATCAAAGGAAAGTATTTACAGAAACCTATTTATGAGAAGAAAATGTTAGCAATACTGCATGCACTAAAGAAATGGCGAACTTACCTAATGGGAAGACACTTCAAGGTAAAAACTGATCATGATAGTCTTAAACACTTTTTTGGAACAAAGACTATCTTCAGAAGAGCAGCAAAAATGGGTCACAAAGATGTTGGGTTATGACTTTGAAATAATCTACAAAAAAGGAAAGCTTAATGTTGTTGCAGATGCACTCTCAAGAAAGAATGAAGAGGTGGAAGCATTGCTTTGTACCATTTCTATTATCCAACCAGATTGGATAACCGAAGCAAGAGATGAATGGAAGAAGGACAAAGATGTATGGACACTCATTCAAAAGTTGCAGCAAGATCCTAGTACATCTGATACATTTAGTTGGAAAAGTGATTCCTTATGGTACAAAGATCGCTTATATCTTTGTAAGAATTCCCAACTAAAACAAAATATTCTTCTGGAATTGCACACTTCTCCTTTAGGAGGACACTCGGGATTTTAAAAAACTTACCACAGGGTGAAGAAAGAATTTTTTTGGGATGGCCTTAAATCTGATATTCAAAAGTTTGTGGCGGAATGTTTGGTTTGCCAGCAAAATAAAGTTGAGACAATTAAGACCCCGGGTCTTCTACAACCTTTATCCATTCCAATTCAATGTTGGGAGGAGATTTCAATGGATTTTATCATAGGTTTACCTAAGTCCGAAGGAAAGAGTGTCATCATGGTGGTAGTTGATAGACTTACCAAGTATGCATGCTTTTGTGCATTATCTCATCCATTTAAAGCAAGTACAGTTGCTACTACATTTATGGACACAATTCAAAAGCTACATGGAAACCCAAGGGTTATTATGAGCAACAGAGATCCCATTTTTACTGGAAATTTTTGGACGGAGTTATTTTCTTGTTTGGGTACTCAATTAGCTCATAGCTCATCTTATCATCCTCAATCTGATGGTCAAACTGAGATAGTAAATAAATGTTTGGAAGGACATCTTTGTTGTTTTGTATCTGATAAACAAACACAATGGGTCAAGTGGTTACCTCTTGCTGAATGGTGGTATAACACTTCCTTCCATACTGCAGCAAAAATGACCCCATTTATGGCACTTTATGGATATCATCCACCATCCATTACATCATATTTAAGAGAAAATTCGAAGGTTCAAGCAGTGGAAGATCACATCGAGCATCAACAAGAAGTTCTCCAACTCTTAAAGGACAACCTGAATTTGGCACAAAATTGAATGAAACAACAGGCAGATCAACATCGCAGTGAGAGAAGTTTTGATGTAGGAGACTGGGTATTTTTACGGCTACAACCATACAAAAAAATTTCCCTCAAGCAAGCTATGAAGGATAATAAATTATTTCCAAAGTACTATGGTCCTTACAAGGTGTTGCAAAATATTGGTACTATGGCATACAAATTGGAGCTTCCTGCTTCTTCACGAGTGCATCCAATTTTCCATGTCTCATGCTTAAAGAAGGTTATACGTGAAAATCTTCCAGTTCAAACAATATTGCCAGAACTTGATGAGGAAGGAAAAATCATATTGGAACCTGAAGCAGTCACGGAAACAAGAACTCGACAGCTACAGAATCGATCAATTTCAAAGTATCTCATCAAGTGGAAGAACTCACCCACTGAAGATTCTACATGGGAGGATGAGAATTTTATACAGAAGCACCAAGAGCTACTCAAGTGTTGAGGACAACACTTTTTTGAAGGAGAGGGGCATGTTAGGTCCCTATATTACTAGTATAGTCCCTTATTGTTGTTAGTGTAACCCCCTTATTGTTATTATTGTACCCTTGTAACCCCCATATTGTTATTACTGTGCCCTTAAAATTATTATTGTTAGGTCGGCTAGGATTACATTGTGGCCCCACTAGGATTACATTGTGGCCCCTTGGACTCATATATATAGAAAGGAGGCTTTGTAATTTGAATCATCCAAGAATTGTTCATTCATGTAATGTATTGGAGGTTGGCCCCTCGAAATGGCTTATTTATAAGGTGTTGATATCTCTTTTCTTCTCTTTTTGGAGCTGGTTTCACAACAGAATGACGATGCCAAGATGCAGATCATTGCTCAAAGTTTCTCTAGAGAGGTAAAGAAATGGGTTCGCTCACTTACGAGTGGTTCAATTGGTAGCTCACAACAACCGATTGGTTTTTTTATGGCGAAATGGGAAGAAAATAAAAATCCATTATAGATCCGAGCTTAGTATAATGCCTTAAAAAGGAATCCCAATGAGTCTGTCCAAGACTTTACAACTATATTCAACAAAATATATGATTCACTTCCAAAGAATATTAAGCCTCCTCCATGCCTTGATTTCCTTCATTATCCTGATGGTTTCGACCCCGACATGGCCTATTATTTGAGGGAAAGAAACCCATAAACACTTGAAGAAATGCAGAGAAACACAGTGAGCCTGGAAGCCAATTTGATCACCAAGAAATCTAAAATTAAGACAGAAAAAAGAGTCACTATAAAAGAAGAAACGTCCAATTCATCATAAGGGAAATTAGATACCTTAATCAATACCATGGAGAAGATGATGGATAATATTTCCATCACTGATCGATAATTTGAACCCTCCAATGTCCATTAGAAATCCCAATTTCAGGGGTTGAAATCAACAACCCCAATACAGGATCAAGAAAACGGAACAGAGGGGTCAAGATCCACAAAGTCGGTAGAGATTTCACACCCCGTTTCAACAAAATTATATTAAAGGGCCTGATGATGATGAGGAAAAAATTTCTAGCGAGAATAATTTATTTGAGGAAATTCAACAACCTATTTTCCTCACTGAAGAAGATCAATTTTCTGCAGAAATTTGTGCACCGAATGATCAGAAATTTGTCTTGTCTAATGATGGCATATTATCAGTGCATCCAAAAGATTATCAAAGGGGATATCAGAATGCTCTTTCTCAAGTGCAAATAAAATATGTATTGAGAAATATAAATTTTCCTATATCCTCTAATCAGAAAAACCAAAACACTCAAGTAGATGCTCATTCCAAAGAAGTTTTTGCTTCGAATCAAAGTAAAGAAAAGGGACTTGTTGTCCCTAATCATGTTAAAAGGAAAAAAAAATTCTTCTAGTGGTCAAAGGAAAGATAAATAGTCCAATAAGTATGACATAAGAAAGAGTCTTCACACAAAGATCATCCCGAGAAAAAAGATGCATCATTCAAAGAGGTAGCAAAACATTCCACTCTTTTTTCTCTTGAAAATGAAATTGCCAAGTTGAAAGTCCCATTCCTGTAACTAAAATAGTTAAGAATGATCAGTATAAGTTGAAGTTACTAAGTTTCTTCTAGTTGATATAATGTCAGACATGGTTAATGTTAGTGATGATCATCTTGAGATTATTTTTGGTCCTACTGTTGATGGCGATTTAGAAGATAGTAAAGTCCTTCCATTTTACCTAAGCCTCAAACTCCCATGAATTTATCCTTTATAACACCATGCTTGATTTCGGAGCCTCTCACAACCTCATTCACAAGGCCATTATGGATATATTAGGACTGAACATCACAAGACCGTATCATGATATTTACTCATTTGATTCAGGGAGGGTGAAATTTCTTGGCCTCATCAAGGACCTAGTGGTGTCATTAGAGAAAATCCCAGCCAATAATGTCCTTATGGATGTTTTTGTGATTAATATCCTGCCTAGATATGGAATTATACTTTCTCAGTCATGGGGAGTGAAGCGTAGAGGTACCTTACATCTTTAATTTTATTATGCTACCATTCCCGTCTTTGGACAGCTCAGGAAACTATACCAAGAAAGTAAGATGAAGTACACGATCAGCAGCTGAGAAAAGCCAAATAACCATCCTATACATGTTTTTCATACATATTTAGAGTCTTTTATATTGTTCAATGATGAATGTTCAACATCTTTTGAATATTTGGTTGAAGAAATTGTAGACATTTCTGAAATTTCAAATTCTGTTTCAGAATTGTCAAATGCAGAAATTTGTAAAAATTGCCAAATGGTTTGGAGCTAAGTGCATCATGTCAAAAAAGTAATGAAACAATGAAAGAATCAAAATTTTTTGGTACAACAGAGGTCTCTCAAAAAATTAAAGTTCAACCATCCAATTTGTTGTTTACGGATGAGGAAAATAGTTTGTGGACAATGGACTTTGACGAAGCTTTGGGTAAAGAAGGGGCTGGAATTGGAGTGTGGATTCACAATCCTATAAATCAGTCATTAAAAATCCCTCCCAATGTTCGAATTTCCTCCTACAAGTTTTCATTTGAATGATCAAACAACGAGGCTGAGTATGAGGCTTTGATAGCCGACCTGAAAATTCTCAATAAGCTGCGTGCAAAGAATATTTATGTATATGGTGACTCCGAGTTAGTGATAAATAAAATCAAAGGGGAATACCAGGCCAAGTATCCAAGGATGCGAGCTTACCGAAATGCAGTGCTAGAAATTCTCAAGACATTTTATTAGTACATTGTATCTTTGATTCCAAGAGAAAGCAACACTATTGCTGATTCTCTAGCCACTTCAGCCAGCATATTCAAAATTCCATTGTATCCTAATAAGAAGTATGAGATAAATGTAAAACATTGCCCTGCTGTCCTAGATAGTGTTTAGTATTGCCAAGTATTTGAAGATGATAAACATATCAACAACTTCTTGCAGACAGAAGAAGAGTTTGTAAATTCTCAAATGGACAACCAATGCTATGAAGACGATCAAGAAATCCATGCAACACAGATGAAAGTGCTTCAGCTGAAAGATAACTCCATTCCAAGAGGTTTGGTACCTTTGGAAGAGATTTTTGATCAAGATGATGTTGCACGCAAACTGATTATGTTACCAACAGAAATGGGAGTAGAAGATCTAAATCTTGGCACTTCGAAAAAGCCAAAACTGGTAAAAATTTCAAAATATTTGAGTGCACAAATGAAAGATAAATATGTAGCACTTATGTCTCAATTTTCTGATGTATTTTCTTGTGAATATTCTGATCTGTAAGTCTATGACAAGAACATAATTTAGCATACCATCCCCTTGAAGCTAGATTAGAAACCTTTCCGTCAGAAGAATGAATCCCAAGTTGATGCCCTCTATCAAAAAGGAGGTAAATATATTATTCACTGCTAGTATCATTGCACCTATGCATTTTCAAATTGGATTTATAATATAGTACCAGTAATAAAGAATACAAGAGAGATTCACTTGTGCATTGATTTCAAAAATCTTAATAAAGTGTCATTGAAAGACAATTACCCACTATCGAAGATGGACCATATTCTGCAAAGGGTAGTTGGATATTCTAGACTTTCATTGTTGGATGGATACTCCAGTTAAAATTAGATTCTTATTCACCCAGATGATCAACAGAAGACAACTTTGACCACACCTTAGGGTACTTCCATGTACGCCAAAATCACTGAAAATGATGTATTTTTGGTCATTTTTCTTGACGATATCACTGTTTTTTCCAAAACATATGAGAATCACTTGCAACACTTGAAAAAAATCTTCCAGAGATGCAAAATTTTTGGCATATCGCTGAACCCAAAGAAAATTATTTTCACTATGGAGGAAGGTAAATTTTTGGGCCATATCATATCAAAATATGGAATTAGGATAGATCCTTCAAGAATTGAAGCACTTCAAACTTTGGACTATCCTAGGAGGAAAATGAAATTCAATCATTTAATGGCAAAATCAATTTTTTGAGGAGGTTTGTTCCCAATCTTACTGAACACTTAAGGTAAATTACTGACATGTTGAAGAAAGATAGTGAAGTAAAGTGGTCTGAAGAGGCTAAAAAATAATTCAATCAAGTCAAATTGGCTTTGTCTCATGCTCCTATTCTTATTAGTCTAGATTATACACTTGATTTTTTCATTTTTTCATTTTCCTCGGAACATACTCTTGTTGTTGTCCTCATGAAAAAGAAAAATCATAATATAGAGCAACCCATCGCCTTCTTCAGTAGAACCATAAGAGATTCAGCCTTGAAGTATAACATCATTGAGAAAAAAGCCTTGCATTATTCAAAGCATTGAAGGGCTTTCAGATCTACATTTTACATTCTCATGTGATTGCATATGTTCTAAACGTTGTTGTCAAAGATGTGCTTACACAAAATGATCTTAAAGGGCAGTGAGGTAAATGGATTGCTGCTATGTTAGAGTATGACATGGATATCAAGCCCACAAAGCTGATAAAAGGATAGGGCATGTTGAAATTCATGGCAGATTGAAATCTTAATGCCTTGGATATCGATTTCATCGCTGTATTATCTGAAGAACAAGATGCTGAAACATTACCTGAGGTAGCTGAAATTTTCTCTTTATCGCCTTGGTATACTTATATAGTACATGTTTTGCAACATTTAAATCCTCCTCCTGACTTTCCAAGAAGTAAAAGATATTTAAAGTTAAAAGCTCTCAATTATTGTATTCTCAATGGTGTCTTATTTTGGAAAGATTTGGGTGGAGTTTTTCTGAATTGTTTGGTCGAAGGAGAAGTTGAAAAATTCATGACAGATTTTCATAAAGGTGACTGTGGTGGTCATATTTATTGGAAGACTACAACTAATAAGATCATGAGGGAAGGTTTCTATTTTCAAAGCTTATTTTTTTATGTTTATAAAATAGTCATGAGTTGTCATGAATGTCAAATATTTTAGGGAAAGAGAAAGCTCTTGCCTTTCCCTCTTAAACCAATTGAAGTCCAAGCTCCATTCCATCAGTGGGGACTTTACTTCATTGGAAAGATTCATCCTCCATCATCAGCTCATCACAAATGGATTCTCAATGCCACATATTATTTCACAAAATGGATTGAAGCCATCCCCACGAGGCAAGTTACCAACACTGTTATTATTCAATTTATTGAGAAAAATATTCTGTCTCGCTTTGGTTGTCCACTCAAGATTATCCCTGAAAATGAAGTGGCCTTCAAGTCTAAGAAGATGATCTATTTTTTGGACAAGTATCACATTATAATTGGTCATTCAACAAAATACTATCCTCAAGGCATCAGGCTTGCTTAATCATCAAATAAATATTTAGTGAACATAATTAAAAAGATGTTGTAAGAAAACAAGAGTATTTGGCACAAGAAACTAACCAATTCTCTATAGGAAGATATTGTTAGCACCAAAAGATCAATCACCATGTCACCTTTCCAGCTCGTCTATGGTGTTGACACGGTGTTCCCTTCTTCTCTAGTTGTACCTATGATGAAAATTATGCAAGAAATTGAAAGTGAGCCTAATGACATTCAACAAAGAATCAGCCAAATGATCCATCTACAACAGTCAAGAGATGGAGTTTTCAGTCATACTTCAAAGCTTCATGAGAAAATTAAAAATATTTTTGATAGGAAAACCAAAGTGAATGATTTCAAGCTTGGGGATGTTGTTCTTCACTGGGATGCCCGAAATGAAGACACGAGTAAGCATGGGAAGTTTGAAAATATATGGAAAGGACCTTACAATATTGTTGCATTCAAAGGAAACAAAGCATTTTTACTAGAGGATCAATTGTAGGTTCCTCAAACACTATATAAATTGATCATTAAAGAATAAGTTCACTATCATTGTACATATCATTTTAAATTTGATGTCCTAGCCACTAAAGAAGTTGTTGCAGTAGTTTGAAGCCCGAGGAGAAGGCCATGAGACTTTTTTGAAGAGGTAAATCACCTCTACGGACAGTGGAAATCCCTACTAGCCTATATCGGGTCTAGCAACAATCAAGTCACGCAATGACACTGGTTCCTAGTTACAAAAAGACCAATATTGCGATAAGTAGCCTACCTCAAATCCCACACAGTTATTGTTGAAGAAAAGATGATTTTCCCATCCCTCGCTCGATAGATCACACTCCTTCTGTTTGACACTTCCGGACACCTGTACACATGCAAGGAGACAAAAAAATACAACGTAAAATCTAAAGAATGTAACCATATATCAGTTAGAGAGGATATAATTCATTGCATTACATAAAGAAATGAACACATGAATGGAACCATAATCAGAGTCGCTTATATTAAAATTGACAAAAGGGAGATTACAACCATATGCTCTGACCCTATGATCTTCCTTCGGTGGAGCTGACAGTGGAGCATGTCTCAAAAAAGCCTGTCAGGGATCTAGATGAAGCTCTCTCTCTTCGGCTTGGCTCTCAAAGGTTACCCGGCTATAGTTTCCTTCCTACAAGTTCAACTAGCTTGCTAATGGGGAAGGCAAGCTTTTATAGATGGAGGAAAGGAGGTTGGGATCCCTATAATCATGGGATAGGCCCTATCTCTAAGGAAGATTCCATGATAGGTGGAAAACTACTCCCTATACATGGAGATCCGGAGCGAAACCACTTAACTCCTTCTGATGATTCATTCAGGAGTTTGTTGACATAAAACTTTCGCCTTTTATTTTTTTTAAACATACCTTAATAAGCTTGGCACGAGTGAAACACAGAGATAGGGTGCCAGTTGGTGCACCCTCTATGGAGGATTTCCCCCATTAGCGTGAGGGTTGAACTCGCTAGTCACGCCAAGGCTAAAAGATTTGTTTTTAGGGTTTTTTAGAGGAAATGTTCTTCAGGGGAATGTTTGTCCTTATGCAAGGGGATGCCATGAAGGTGGTTTCAGGTCATGTCACTTCTCACAGGTCACGGGAATAGCCCTCCAATGTGTGGCACGAGGGATTTCAGGGATGGTGAAAAAATGCTGTGTAAAATACTTCTATAAACAACTCATGTTTTCTTTCAAAAAAGTTAAAAAGTTTCAGTCAATTTTCAAGTCAGAGTGAAGTCAGTGTTTTTTAGTCAAAGTTTCTAGTTTGTTCAATTTTTTCAAAGTTAATTTTGATTCCCTCACCCAATGATAAGGCTACATGATCTATGGTGTTCTTAACACCTCCTGAAGGAGCTTCCATCCTCAGCTGGAGCCAATGTTAGCCTAGGTATGTCAATGATCAAATGACTCTTTCAGATCTTTTCCATAAGGTCATAGGTCAATTTTTTTGCTTTTTCGAACCAGTTCTCAAAAATAATTTTGGTCACTGAAGAAAAGCTAAAGCATGTATGTTGATCCTTTATTTCATTTATCATTATAATTGTTAAGGTCATCACCATTATTAGTTTCAAGGTCGTCATCTTCATCATCATCATTTAATAGGTCTATGGTCATGAAATTTCATTTCATTTAGGTCAAGTCTAGGTTCAGCTTTGCCTTTGAAAAATCATCAATTTTTCACTAAAATAAGGCAGTGGCCCTCCACTTCATCCATAAAACCCTAGTAAATGAGCAGATATATTTATGAATTTCAAATAAATCCACCTCTCTTGTTTCATATGGATCAAATTTCACTATCTCATTGTTTCATGAAATCTAGTTTCACTATCTCACTGTCTCTTTTAAAGAATCAAAAAATCATCATCCACTTCTAGATCTCCAAGAGAGGTAATTTTGACCCACTGTCCTAGTAAAATGTAGAAGAGTGTCATTTCAAGCTTCAAAAACATCCCATCTGTGTTAAAAATTCATGATCAATGTGAAAGTTCAAGGGTCTTCAAAAGCAGTCTCAATGTCTCAAGAAAAGGAGAAAAAATGTCTCAAGATTACATTTCAATAGCCTAAGAAGGTCATCTCAAATGTCAGGGAATGAAAAAGGGGTTAAATTATGCTTTCTCATCTTACTCAAAGCGCCAAAGAGTCACCTTTCATATCAAAGAGTTCAAAAAATATTTTTTTCGTCTTCTTACCTCATCTGGAAAAACCAACATCTCATCCTCCAAGTTCCAAAAAAGGTTTAAAAGGTCATTTAAAATTCAATAAGAGTGAATGAAATCAAATTTTTCTTCTTTAAGTTATTACAGTTCTCTGCTAATTCATAATTTCCTTTTTTATTAATTTCTAGCTTTTAGAGTAGAACCTAAGCTTCAAATCCCATTAAAAAATTCATTTTTCTATCCTTCAAAAAACTCATGTTTCACTTCTTAAAGTCTGACCTTTATACCATTGCGTTGTTTTATTCTTGAAAAACCCTTTAAAAAAAATTCAAAGTCTGACTTTTTTCCTTCGGTTTTAAAAATTCTGTAAAAATGATAAAAAAAGGAATAAGCCCCCCCAGCAGCCTTATCATATATAATAGTGCAATCACATTACATTACGCAATTGCAAACTCTTCTCAGGAATGCGATATTATTATATAATATTTGGTAGGGCCCGCAGCTCTACCACATCACCTATCGCATATTGCATAATGGCAGTTCGACTCGCCTTACCAAATTCACTTGCCCGCTCCCAATTTGCGGTTGCAATAATCTATTCACTTGTTTTTCCCTGTTAACATTTTTTCCTTACCGCTTATCGCTATCATAATCTTAAAATTACTTTATTACTTTTGTTTCACACTCCGAACTCGATGTGATATATTAGTAGGACCCGCCTTACTGCCACGTCATATCGCAGTCACAGATTATTTTTTACCATGTCGTGTTTCCTGCTCTAATACCTGATTTTGATATCCTCTTACGATTGCAAATTGCGAATTGGGATTATGAATTGCGAATTGCAATTGTGATTGCGATTGTGAATTGCAATTGAAATTCCCGATTTCGATTTCGAATGTGATTCCTCGATTACAATTGAGATATATCGCATTGAAAATTCCACCCCCGATAATGCATTCACTCCACTCCACTAGTCTGCGATTGCGTTTGGGATATATGAAAAATAAATTCTCTCCCACTGGCCCCACATCAACGTGTAAGTTTATTATCATTTTGCACCTCCCCCTTTCAACACCACAAACCATCTCAACCCCCCTCTGAAAATTGTCAAAACCACCCTCCTTTCCCACCATTTTTTCTCACTCTTCACTTCATTTCCCTACTACCACGCCTCCTTCTTACTGTTCTATTCCCACGCACTCCCATTCACTTTTATCTCGATGTGTAGCCAAAAAAACAATTAGTCGATTCAATGACTATCTGGGGTAACTGTTCAAGATTATAATAGACCCACGTCCACCACCATCACCATCGATATCAGCAAAGCATGGGGAAGGTTGAAGATTCCATTTCCCCCATATATAAACCATTGTTGGAGGTTATATTTAATAAAAATACATGGTTATTTAAGAACCAAAAATGTGAATAAACAAATCAGCAGAAAAATGAGCAACATGTCAGCACACTCAACAGTTCAACCCAGATTTCTTCTCTTCTTTATTCTACACCTCTTATTTCAGTTGGATTTCGATGGGATGAGGTTTTAATGCATTATGAAACATATTTAATGTGAAGATTAATGTTTCATTTCTTTTAGAACAGGTGGAGTTAGTGTCTCTCTTCCTATATATACCATTTGTAAATACCATTTCAGGGTTGGATAGTTGTTATTTGCAGTGGAGCTATTATACAAGATTTTTCTAATGAAATCAAGGACAATGTTGCAGACATAATGTTGAGACTCCAGTAGTATGCCTTTGAGAATTTTTTTCTCTGTAAACTCATGATTTCGAATGTTATGTTACTAATCTTCCATATATATTCTTCTTTATGCTAAGTCTTATCAGGTTATTAACAGAAAACATGCTTTCCATGCTCTGCTTTTCACAATATTTTCATGAAATGGTCTTGCTCTTCTGATCAGTGAATTCAGTTTAATGCTCATTCTGATTCCTTCTCATTTCACTCTATACAAAATGGAAAATTAATCATGCTTCTTAGCTTACTTACCTGGCCTCACCCTTACCTCTGCAACTAAATCTTTGAAATCATATCAATACCCTAGACCTAGTCTCCTAATTGTCATTCTTATCCAACAAAACTCCAAACAAAAAAAAACCTTAATCTATCGAGCATCATAGCTAGCCTAAAATATTATATCAAGTTATCCATTTGACTATAAAGTGACATAGAGAGAGCCCTCTTTGGTCTAGGTAGGGCTAGCTACCAGGCCAAAATTTGGTTCGTGGTTAACTTTCTCTAATCCTATTTCCAGCCTTAGGGATTTGGGGAAAGTGATAACAGGAACTACCTAGCATACCTTGTCACTCCCTCCTTAACACACCTAGTACTCACTGACACTCCTTATCACACAAGCTTATTCATTAATTTCCATGCATTTGAAACTAGTGCTTCCTTGTGTTTTCGTGGCACTCCCTAACACTCCCTAGCATGCAATGGCACACCCTAGCACCTAGGACATGTTGGTGTGTTTCTGTGGCCTCTAGCATGTCGTAGCACTACCTAGAATATATTTTCACTCCCTCCTTAGCACACCTAGAACTCACTGACACTTCCTGTGACAAAATATTATTCATTAATTTCAATGAATTATATTGACCTAGTGCTCCCTTATATTTTACTAGCATTTTGTAACACTTCCTAGCACGTGTTGACACACCCTGGCACCTAGCACATCTTGGCTGCATGCTTCCCTGGTGTTAGGGTCCTACAATAATAGGGTTCATAAAATTTTGAATTGAATTTGATAGTTTTGTAAATATGTACATACTTTTCTTTCTAAAAGTTGTTTTCCCATATTTTGAAAAATGAAAAAAGAGGGTAAAAATTCCTAAAAGAAAGATCAAAGGACTTAGAAAAATACAGACCCCAAAAGAAAAAGAGATAAAAAATAAGACCTAAAAGTGAGCAAGTCCAAATGCCACTACTTTTACTTTTATTGCAAGAATAATGATTATGTGCAGAGCGTCATTAAATGCCATAATCCATGATGAGTTAAACTGTTCAAACTTAACTTTTCATGTTTTCAATTTCATGGTTTAGATAGTAAATAAAGATTTATCAAACAGTATAATCTTGATAAATCAGTAGATAGGTAGAGAATAATAAGGAGCTCAATAGTTTAATCTGAGCCCTTTGATGAAATAAGGTAGATTTAGATAGTTTATGCTTTAAAAGAATAAATGTTTTAAGGTTGCAAGCCTAAATGCACCTGCAAAAATGAAGAAAAAAATGTTAGAATAAAGCTGGTTAGGTAGAAAGCAGTGGAGCAAGCATGTAATAAATGATCATCGGGCAAAATCACTAATTTCCCCTCCCTTATAAGTATTCAGTATTCTAAGCTATCAATCAAATAGGCTCAGAGCATTTCTCTAACTTTTGTTGGGATTGGATCCAAGGCTAAAGGACTGGTTAGTTAAAAATATTGAGTTCTTATGTTAAACCCACTTCTATCATAATTCACCCTTCATTCATACATTAAAACCCCTTTTTACTAAGTAAAGACACATTCTTACTTAGCAAAGCTAAAATCCCATATAATTAACTTCATCCCTTCAGAAACATTCATAAAACCCTCAAAATTACATTTTATCCTAAGTATTAGTGAACGAAATATAAATATGAGCAATGCTTGATTTTATACTATACTTCGAGATAAATATGTATTTTTCTTTACATTTCACTCCCCTTTCCTGTTAACTTTTAACATATTTTATTAAATCCCTAAGAAATACCCTTTCCTAGTTATTAATTCCCTTATATTTACTAAACCCCAAAAAACCCACTATTATAATAGTTAAGACCAAATTCTATTATCCATGTGCGCAAATGAAAAATCCCAAGTTAGAAATCCCTTTGGTCTAAACTATCTTTATCTGTTTTACCCCGCCCATATAGTTTAAAAACCATTCAAAAAGGTTAAAAAACTATATAATATAACATACCATTATGCACATATGTGAAACATTTTTTTTTATCAAATGTTTCAAACCCAACCCGCCATATATATGCCAATGGATAAGGCTTAAAAAACCTTATTTAAAAAGCACCTTTGCAACGATATTTTATCCCGCTGCTATGTATAAATAAACCATTATATAGATGTGTTAAACCTTTACCCTACAACCATATCATAAAGGTTTAAATACATATTAACCCTTCCGCTGCATATGACCAATCCCGGTCCCACATCCCATTTCAATGCAACTTCCGAACCAATCCTGGCCATTCGCGTTCAACCTCTTGATCTGATGGTTGGTGGATGATATCACGTGAAAAACATGCCCGACCCTTCAAACACCATATCCATGCGAAATTGGTGTTACCCATTTCTCTCTCCTTTATGTGGCATTCCCTCATTCGATTGTGTTCGTCAAGGTTAAAACAACTTACCACCTAAATCCTGCATGATAACTGCCGGTTTTCAAATCCTTTGCAATCAGAAACCGACTCCCGCCAGACAAGACCTGCATTCAATGTGATTCAGACATTTGATAAAACATTTCGTAAATGTGTTAATTCATTTATCTTTCACATTTAACCATAGTTTCGCTTCCCCTGACTGTATAAACCTGTTAAAGCCCCCGGTACCCATTTCTATGTCCAAAAGCCTCCTAATTCAGCAAAAGAAACTGTAAAGACTATTTAGGCTGCTCTAGATGAACCGCTGAAGTTATCAAATCAACCAGAAACTGAAGAAACCCTCTAAAGATGATACCTGCATTCAAACAGGTATTCTTATGAGTTTTAAACCTGCAACCAAATTTAGAAACCTTTTTTAAAGAAAAAGAAAACATTTCAAAGTTAAGAAATTGAATAATCAAATTGCCCAAATGTCCCAAAAACTGGTCAAACTCTGGAAATTTTTTTCCAGAAACCCTATTTGTTTGCTACGCGGTATTTTCAAGGAAATTTATCAATTTTTCACTGTCTAATGATCAATTTCAAGCTCTGAAATAAACCAGAAAACCTCTGCAGGTACCCTAAGCCTCTGTAACCCTTTTCAACAGAGTTTTAGCCCTATTTCTTAGATAAATACTTAGAAAACCCCTGTTTTCTGTTTTAAACCAATTATAAAAACTCTTTGACAAGTTTATTTGGACAAAAAGCTCAAATAAAAGCCATTCTTAGCCAAATTTGTCCCAAAATATCCTCTTCTAAGAGATTACTCCTGCAAACAGTTTAAACTTGCAGAAGTAGCCCTAAGATGCCTAAAAAGCAGAGCACCAGCAACCCTATAGGTTCTAAAGCTCCTAAGCCTACCCCTTCCATGACTCCAAATACTACAATTGTGGTCAATCCATTACAACCCCCATTTGTTGATATTTAACATATTCCCTTGGTTGATACTGATTACAAGATAGTTGATCCTATTGTAGAATTTATTCTGATAGATATCCATAACTAGTTTTTTGAAAAATTTCTACATAAAGAAGCTGAAATCTATCTTTGGGATTCCCATTTACCAACGTATGTGGTTCCATTAACTCACCCTTGTCAAGAAATTATCAGATTGTGTCAGCAATACTATGTTCCAGAACAAAGATCCGTTGTTAATTCCAATAAAGAGGTCCTATTTACCATCACTGCAGAGTCAATAAACCAAATGTTGCAGCTCCAACCAGACCCCCAAGCAGTCCCTTTGTCTATTGAGGCCTTAACCCAGCTGTATCTTGGCCTAGAATTTCCTAAGAGATTTATGATCTTTCAGACATTTGTACCTTCCCATGTAGAAATTCCAAAGATAAATCCTCCATATTCTACTGAAAATTTCCCAGAAGGATCAAGACATATAATCTCCATGCTTTCCTTCATTCTTGGGTATTTCACTAATGAGCACACTAATGAGTCTATCTTGGGATGTTTATCCACCCTTTCTCCAGCTCAACCACCCTCAATTATATTTGAGTATGCTAGTTTCATTGCTGATAGTATTCATTATCAATTGACTAATTTACAGCTTGAAGGAGTATTCAGATATACCTCCTATATTTTCCACATGTTCCTATTTTTTCAATCAGATAAGTTTCCAATTTCCCTTAAAAAACTTGATATTGAAGAGAATCCTCTGTTTGTCATATTTTGGACATCCATGCTCAGAAAAGAATGCACAAAATTCAGTTATTCAGAGTTTTCAGAGTTTTTTGTACTTCCAGTGATTACCATGTTGACCAAAACAGAGCAGCCTAGAATAAGTGAAGAGATGAAAAAGATACTGAAATTATTAGAGCAAAACAAAGTTGGTGACTAGTATTTGTATGATAAATACACTGAAATCAGAGTCTTTGGGGCAAACCTGTTACTGTATAATTTTCCTAAATATCCCCTAATGAGGATATTTTCCTTGGAATACATCAAGTAGATTTTTAATTATAACTCTATTAACTTCATGGAAGCCAAGAAGAAGACCCAATTCAAGTTGAAGAATGAGATAGGGCCATTTATATGCAACCACAGAGATGCAAAGACAGAAGTAACCAAGCAATTGTTGGAATTTAAATTTGAAGAAATTTTCCCATCGAACTATGATCCACAAGGGATCTTAAGTAAACTAAGGGTAAAATGTAAATTGACACCCTTTATCCATCAATCAAAGGCAGAAATAGAAAATTTTTCCAATCAAATTAAGTGGGTTGAAAACACTTTAACAGAGGCAGTGAACCAAAGGAATACTAGTCAAACTTTGGAAATTGCCAAATAGCCAGAGACATCCACTAAAAGAATCAGATAAGAGGGAGCTTATACTGCAGAAACCACAACAGAAATAAAATTCAAGATAATTTATAACAAAAGGCCCAAATTATATTCAACAAATAAAGAAAAAGTGACAATAGATGTGGAAAAAACAGAGCCTTTGAACACCAATACAGATTTTCCAGTTACTAATGCGGCTACTGTGATTATCAATGAGCCGAATTAGAATGAAGAAAGCAATAAAGAGAAACAATTAATGGATAGGCAGCAAAGTATGGAAGCATCTTCGTCACATGCAGCTGAGGAAAAGGACTTTGATATTAAAGAGAAATACAAGAAAATCAAGCTTAAGAATGAGGAAACCAAGACTGAAATATATTCTCAGTTCTTAAAGAAAAATCCAGGTAATCAGAACAGATTTCTATCAGCCTTTGACTACTCCAGTAAAAAATTGATTATGTCAGTTTTGTAGCCTAAAGTAGCAGTGCCAAAGATAGTGTCAGTCTATAGGAAAGTTGATCTTGAAGTAGATACAAAGACCATCCATGAATTGGATCAGATAGATTTCCACAGGCAGAGCTCATAGATGCTATATTCTACTGTGGAAAAAAAATCTATGAGTGCTCACAAGCTACAAAATACTATCTTCAACATGCAAGATCAAATGAATATGGATAAAGCCTCATTGTATGCAAAAGATCTAAGGATAAAAGCCTTAGAAGAGCTAGTGTTACAGGTAGGATATGATCCTACTAATATCAAAGTAGCTGAGTTATTGATTAAAAAGAAAAATGAATATATAGTAGCTTTGAGGAAACAACTCAAACTTCCTCAAAGTGAGCATCCTCAAACAAAATAGGTCCTCCAAGAACAGAGTGAAAAATATGAAATGATGAGATTAATTCTTTAGTTGACAACTCAGATTAAAGAAATGGAAATATAGATGGACAAGCTTGTCCAACAAAAAGAGACTGTGAAAAAACCAGAAATTCCCACATTCGTTCCAATTATCACCATAGTAGTGCCTTCAACTTTAGGAGAAAAGTTGGCACCCAAAAAGCCACTAGCCACTGCAGTTCCAATGACTTCTTCCACAACTTCATGTACTAAATCTTCTACAACAGCATTGCAGCCTACAAATGATAGCAGTCAATTAGTAAAAGCAATGGAAGAGATGTGTTTGAAGACAACTGAGATAAACATATTGACAAAAACAATAGAGAATCTTGAGAATTCTACTAAATTGGCTCAGATAAATTCCAAGACACATGAAAAGAAAGCCATAAGATTAAGTGAACAGCTCAAGAAATTGCAAAGTGAGTTGGCTTTAACTGAACAAATATCATTTATCAAGAATTACCTGTGGAACAATGTAATTGAAGCCATTCATGATGTTTGGCCATCAATTCAGGTCATTTTTGAACAAAGAGAATTACTGCTAGAAGCACAAGCTGAGATTCAGAAAACACAAGATGAATTGGACAATAAACTAGAACAAGCTATAAAGCTTATGAATTTCTTGAATAGCAAGACTAGACAAGAATTAGAAGAATTGAAGATTAATGACAGGACAACAACTGTCCTAGAAATTAGGAAAGTTACCACAAAAAGAAATTTGATGAGACAACTTGAAGAGAAATGTGAAACTATGAATACCGCTATAACAAGATTCATGGTTAAATTCAAAAATTTGAGGCAAAAAGGATTGCCTGATATCATGGTTCTTAAAGACAAGCTAATGCCTCAAAATGATTATGACAAAAATATCAGGGGATTTTCCAAAGAATAGGTAAATAAGCCACAAGGGGGAGGCATTGCAACAGGGAAAGTCTTATTGAAGAACTTTGAAGACTTGTTTTACTTGCAGCATGAAATCAAACATTTATTTGTTATCAAGCCAACCTTTGTTCAGTATATTGAAGCTGATGAGAATTTTGGGAAACAAAAAATATTCAAATTCCTAAAAATGAGGAATGGCAAGCATTTACTGACTTATTATGAAGAAGGAAAGACAAACAAATGCAAAAGGAAAAAATATGTTTTCTAAATTTCACTGTCAAAACAGATTGTACAACAGTAAAAGCAGTTTTACTAAAGGTTAAAGAGTATCCGAATTAAAGATTATCAGTGTGAAATAGTATAAGTGAGAAAAAGTATCAGTGAAGGCAAGTCAGAGTCCTAAAAATATCTAACAGCCAGCAAGCAGGACACATAGGCAACTAGAAGCCTCTTGTCATCAAAACAGTTCTATTTATTTTGAATAAAATAGGATAACTTGCTGATTTGTTAAGCAACTATCCCTATTTTTGTTGTAAAGATATTTTTTTTTCCTAAGTTAATTCCTAGAATTCATCAAGGATATTTTGTAATACATTATGTATAAATACTTCAATCTTAGAAGTATTTTTGTGTGGAATAAAATCGTTGGAGATTAATATAGATATTTTGTTGACTTGAAGGCTTTGTGTTTCGATTTTAAGTAGCAGACTGGATCAAATATTTGGCATCATACTTCAGGATACCTATGATAAGCTATCTGGAGTGAAGTACTCTCTAAACTTGTCATTTTTAATCTTGCTTTGTTACATGCATACATCTGTGTTTTAATTCTAAATCTGAATGTATAACTAGGAGTATTACTATAGGACATGTTAATAGCACCCTGTTTTTAACTAGTTATCATTTCTTTTTTTTCTTTTGATTTCCCGTGTAGGGAGCCCTTAATTTCTCCCCATCCCATTTGACCTCTATCTACTACTTCCCTTTTCCGGATCAAAGGATCCTTAAGTGCCCTTTATCTCGATCATATCACCTCAAAAAACAATTTTCCATGATCTCCAAGGGTTATCTATCTTGCCCTGAAGACATTTGACCTTTTAGGCCCTGATCCTAGTTCTTCTAGCTTGATTTATACTCCATAGCCCAATGGCCAAGCATATTTTCCTCTATTCATCACTTCAAGTGATTTATTCCCACCAAAACAATCAATCAAAACCAAACTGCCCATTCATAACTAGCCTAACATTTACAAATCAAACAAAGATAAATTTTAAAGAGAGAGCCCTCTCTGAACCCTAGGAAGGCTAGATCCTAGAGTTTGAAATAGGTTTGTGGTTACCTCTAGTGTTCTTTGACTAAAAACCAAAATCCCACAACTTAAGAAATTACTCGAGTGATAACATACTGGTGACCATACTGGGGAACTAACCAATCCTCAGTCATAAATTTAGTCTTAAAGAAATCATTTTATTCATCCTTTTTCTTTAAGCTTGATTTTATAGGTTGTGGGTATTGAAAAATTGTAATTCTGGCTTCTAGGAAAACCTACTATACCAGGTCTAACCCAAATCCTAAGCCTGCTGTCATAGTATATAACCCAAACTGAATTGGAAAAATGAAAAAACAAACAGAAAACTTAGAAGCTGAAGTATCATTAAGAAGATTCAATTCATTACCTCAAGAATTAGTAAGTCTGCAAGATATTGATTTTGATCTGAAATTTGAGCATTTCTTATTTAAAAATAAATATGAAAATGATTTAAAAACTACTGTTTTAGACCCTGCTTTTGTTTCACTTTTTAATACAAAACACAAAATTATTACAACAAGTTCTAAATTAAAGAAAGCTGAATATCAGACTAAATTTGAAGAAATTAATGTTACAATTCTTAAGGATATTGATGAGGCTATTGAATTAGCTCAGTTTTTTACTTATGCAAATAAACCTCCAGTTTCTCAATTACACACCACAATAATACCAGTTGTAGATTCATCTCTATATGTTGTTGCATCATATATATATACCACTACCAACTCATCTACAGGTCCATTTATCCCTAGACTGCCTTTGTAGCGTATAATACTTTTTCCACTATCCACTTCATCCAACATACCCACTAGTTTACCTTTTGATTTTGCAAATACATCATTCTCATTTCCTAGTAGTTCCACTCATATCCCAATATCATTTCCCAGGACTTCTACTACAGTTTTCAGTTCATCAGCTATCATTTCCAGCACATCTCCAAGCTCTTCTACTTTACCCATTAGCCCAGCTAAACTTCTAGCCATGGCTACTAGGTATGCTCCCCTAGTCTTACCACAACAGCTACATGACATGCCTCACGATTATCAAAATAAAATACCATTGTTTGATGGTACTACACAATATACTGCTCAGCAACACATAACTAAAATGACAGACTTCTTTGAAATTTATGAAATAGATGACTCAGACGTTCAAATGAGATTGTTTGCTCAAACTTTGAATGGAGAAGTTAAGAAATGGTTTAAAGATCAAGTTGTTGGTAGTATAACAAATTTAGCTATATTTTATAGATCATTTTTGAATAAATGGGAAAATAAAAAGAACCCCCTATAGATATTGTCTGAATTTGATGCATTGAAAAGAGCCCCAAATGAGTCAGTTCAGGATTACTGCACTAGGTATAATAGTGTCTATAATTCTATCCATGCAACTCTTAAACCTACTCATTATTCTGTTTTGCTCAAATTCCCTGATGGATTTGACGCAAATATGGCTCATCAATTAAGGGAAAGAGATGCAAACACCTTAGAAAAAATGCAAATAGATGTTGTTAGTGTAGAAATAAACATATTAACTAAAAAAGCTAGACTCAGAAGTGAAAGAAGAGTGACTATCAAAGAATAAAATTCAAATTCAGATGAAAAAATAGATAGTCTAGCTAAAACCTTAGAAATAATGATGGATAGACTAGATAATATAGAGAAAATACCCCAGTGGGATAATCAACAACAGATCAGAAATCCCAACTTTAGAAAAAACATAAATCAAGGAAAAGCAAAAGAAACAACCCCAGACCAAACAATAAGGCCACCATTTCAAGAGAACTATGTTGAAAGTTCTCAAAATAATGATGAATATGAGGATTCAGTGAATCATTTAATGGGAATAGATGATGATAATACTATTTTACTCACTCAGGAAGTGTTGGAAATATGATGCAGAGTGTTGTCCTTGATGGCAACCCACTGAATGAAGATGAAGACATGCAACTGTTGACATGTGTTGTCCTTGATGGCAATCCACCTGATGAAGTTATTCTTGACTTGATGGACTTGGTAAATGATGTAAATCTGATGTGATATAATGTTTGTTGACAATATGATGCTGAGTGTTGTCCTTGAAAGGCAACCCACTTGATGAAGATAATGACAACTTACTTGATGAAGTTGTGCTAGAGAGAATATGTTCTTGATGAAGAAAACATGATGTATCTACAGTGTGTACAGAAGGCAATGAAGAAAGGATTTCAGCATGTGCTAAATTCTATGATGAAAAAGAGTATGTCTCTAGGTATACGCGGATTGGACTAGGGGAAGTCGCGTATGCACGCGGAAAAGAACGTGCCAAGTCGCGTATGGGCTAAAGCGCTCAAAAAGTGCAAAACCAAGGGTAACCCTCATGGTATTGTTTTGGTTCATGGTATTGAAAAAGGGGCTCGTGGTATTGAAAAAGGGTAAACCTATATAAGGAGAAAAAAATTCATTGTGCAAATCATGAGTGTGGAAGCAAGATGTCTGAGCTTGAATGAATACTTCTCTATGAAGTATATCTAAATGGAAAGGGTAAAGGTTTGATAATAGATCTGAATCTATGTTGCACCTATGAAGAAATGATGAAGCGGAAGATCTAGATCTGAAATGTGTTTGTATCTGCTAGATCTGTTTATGGAAGGCTTAGATCTGAAATAAGGCGAACATCTATCTGAAGTAAAAGGGTTGAATCTGAACTAAATGTCTGATCTGAAGAAGCATGCAACTCTGTAATGATTGAAGATCCATACGCTACTTCGCCGCAGAGGAAGCGTGTATATACGCGGCTTCGCTGAAGAAAAAGCGCGTATGCGCAATAAAATATACACTGAAGTATACGCTGGTTTGTGTGGACGGAAGCACGTATATACGCGACATCAGTGAAGGGAAAGCGCGTATGCAAACTAGGGTTTGCTGAAGCAAGGGGTATGAAATATCTGATCTGTTATACTGTGTTTCTGCTATCTGATCTGTGTTGATAAGTATCTGTTGGTGATGTATGTTTGTTCTTAAAAGTATGGAAAGGGTCCAGTCTGAAAATCTGATGAAACGTGGCCTGCAAGTGTTGTTCTATTGAAGTTGTTGGATCCAGTGTGAAAATTGATGAAACGTGGTCCAAGGTGGTGCTGAAGGTTGTAGCCTTCAGTCAGGGGGTTGTAGCTCCCTTCCAGGTGAGGCTGGTAAACGAGATCGGGGGGTCGTAGCTCCCTTCCAGGTGAGGCTGGTAAACGAGATCGGGGGTCGTAGCTCCCTTCCAGGAGAGGCTGGTAAACAAGTCAGGCGGTTGGAGCTCCCTTCCAGGAGAGGCTGGTAAACGAGCGCAGGTGGGTGCCTGCGTGCTGGTCAAGTCTGCGCCAGCACATATGTTGTAAGATGTTTTCTCTATAATAAAATATTGAAGGCTGAGCAACTGCAGCGGTGGTTTTCTCCCGACTTGGGTTTCCACCTAAAATTCTGGTGTTCATGTGTGATGCTTTGTGTGATGATTTATTTTGTTCTTACTGCACATGTTTACTGCTTATTGAATATCTGATGAATAAATGAAGGAATGATTTAAGTGAAGAATTAATGACATAAATAGATATCTGTGTATACGCGAGTTTCGTAAAGGGTATCCACGTATATACGCAAGTCTGGTTCAGGAAAGTAGCGTATGCGTTTAGAAGCAAGAAAAAGTGAAAGTTTTGAATATGCAGTAAATACTGATTCACCCCCCCCTCTCAGTATTTTTCCCAACGGAAAGGATGTGGAATTATTTGAGCTTCAATAGCTTAAAATAGAGTCCAGTGAATCCTTTGATTATAAACAGGGATATGATTTTACCATAAATGAAATACATAGTCAATATAACCTTATAAATAAGAAAAACGATGAGTCTTCTACCAAAAAAACTTCCAATCTCAGAATAAGGAAATAGTAGAAGCTCCAAAAACAAAATTTTTGCAAATTCTCCCAAGGGAAAACAAGCAAAGCTCCAATTCTCCCCAAAACATTTCTAGTCCTAAAAAAGCATCAAGTCCTAAAATTGTTGATATTACTTATGAAGTGGCTCAAGGCTCAAAATACACACATAAATCTGCTACAGCAAAAGCCTCTAACTCTATTAAATCAGAAAATTTAGATCCTAAAACACCTTCTGCTAATCCTAAATCAGTAGATCCAAAAACTGATAATTCAAAAACATCTGTTGATAGTTCTAAGTCTGAAAAAACTTCTATTGCCTCTCAAACAACACCTGAAAAGAAGATTAGAAGCAATAAAAAACAGGAAACTCAGACAGAGAATATCAAACCAATTGAAAATAAAAACATAACTATAGAAACTCAAGACAACCCAAGCTAAACTACAATAACTAAAGAAGAATTAATTCAAATCAGTAAGTCTCAACCTTCATTTAATATTCAAACAGAAATTTCTAAGTTGAAAATACCAATTCCTTTTACTGAATTGGTGAAACATGACTTATACAAATCAACTATAACTAAAACACTAAATATGAATGATGGTAAAGATTCTATTAATTTGAATGATGATCAACCAGAGTTGATCTTTGGCCTAGATGTGAATGGAAAACATGCTGATGGAGTAGTCGCTCCATTTTATATCAGTGTTACCATTCATGATCAAAATCTACATAACGCTATGCTAGATTCATGAGCTTCCCACAATTTGATGCCTAAAGCCATTATGGAAACTCTAAATTTAGAAATAACAAGGCCTTACAAAAATTTGTTTTCATTTGACTCAAGTAAAGTTAAATGCTTAGGATTAATCAAATATTTATGTGTAACACTAGTTCAGTACCCTGTTAAGTGCATATTAATCAACATTGTAGTAGCTGATATCCCTCCTAAATATGGAATGTTACTTTCTCGCTCATGGTGTAATGTTCCAAAATTTTAGCCTCAAAGCTAAATGGATCATTAGAGTTAGCAGCAGCTCTAACCGGTGAATAAATGGGTAGAAAAGCCCATAACTCTCCTAAGGAGGATAAAAACACTCCAACTGTGAAAGGGGACACTCTTTCCAGCTTAATAAAACACCTCCATGTGTGAACAGGGTTAAAACCAAGTTGATTCAATCCACTTTGACTATGTCAACAGTGCAGTTGTGGAGGAGGAGGAATCTAAGAAGGAATAACGCAGTTTTTGAGGGAGATGTATATTTGGATAGAGATGACCTAATTGAGTGGGGCCAAGGGAAAGAAAACTCATGTTTTATTTAAGGAAGAGTATGGCAGCATTATTCTATATGTTTTTAGATAATTATTCTTGTCTACTCAGACTTTTTCTTCCTCTTTTTGTTTAGCAGGGTAGCAGTGTTGTTTAGCACCGGGTGTTCCCGAGCAAGAATCCCACCTCTCTACTTGAGGAGCCTCATTGGGAGAGTTTGAATTCATCATTCTACATCAGGTTTTCAGGCCAAGCTTTATCCAACTTCATCAGCGTAGTTTTTGCTGGAGATTGTGCAGTGTTGCTGGGTGCAACAGTGGAAGGGATTGGAATCATGGTTTCTGAGCTAGTTTCTCATTGGAGGAAGGTTTCCTTTACTTGAGGGACCTGTTTGGAGATCTCTAGAGCTTATTTCAGATCTGTGGTATCATACCACACATTTCCCCTACATTCCCAGCGTTGTTCCAGCTAGGGAATGTGTTATTTTGGAGGAAGCATTTAGCAGATGGTCTAGTGGCTTCATTGCAGTGTTTTCTTATGATTGAGAGGTCCAACCTTTCATGGGAGGAAGACCTTGAGGGATCTACATCAGATCAGAAATATTTCATCCTTCTTCACTCTTATGCTTCAGTGTTGTAGTGGTGATTTAGTAAATTTCTGAATATCACATTTTGTATGCAGAGTGTTTGACAAGAAACCCTTGCAGGGTTCTCTTGTATTTTGTATAAGGAGACTAGATCTCATTTCTCAAATAATTATTGTCTAATATATGAATAGATGTATTTTTCTCCTATTTTTTGAGTTAAAAACCTCAAAATACTGCACAGTCTCTTTTATGCATTATTTCTGAGTAGCAGTGTTTGGGGTTTTTAGTCATTTTCAGCTACACTAGTGTGGGAGGTATGTTTACCTCACCTAGTTTATTTATTTCTGGTCTCCTCTTGGAATTAGATGCTAGATGGATGTATCTATGGGATCCAAGTGATTATTTTCATTTTCTATGGCCTATATTTCAGAAAATGTGATTTTAGTGCATGTATGTTGAGCTGTTACAGATTTGGGATATTACAGTGGTATCAGAGCATAGTCTTGGCACAACATGTGGATCTTAGGCCATTATACTTCAGAGGAAGGAGAGATAGAAAGAAATCAGAAAGCTTCAGTATGTGAAGGGAGAAAGGAAGACAAGCTTACAAAGCTTCTTCCAAAATATATGCAAATATTTCAAGGAGAGTTGAAGAGAATGAGAATGGAGATGGGATCTCCAAGGGAAGTTGAATCTAGATTTTCACATGGTGAGTGTGAGCATGCAGCTACACACCATGGTGCCTAGCGTAGTAAATTGCCCAGATTTATCTTGAGATGGATGGGAGGAGGAAGAATGCCTAAGAGGATAACTCTTAGTGATTTGTTGTAGGAGTATGAATCTCAAACTGAGAGGTTTAGAAATCATACTAATTTCCAAGAGTTCTGCAAGATCCAGGTGGAGAAGAGCAAGTAGCAGGATGTAGGTATATTTCTTCTATCTACTTTTTCCAGATCACCTACATGTTCAGCTGGATCTTGGGTGAAGGAGCTAGACTCCCATTTGTAGCTGCACCATATTTTTGAAGATGAAGCCATCAGAGTTGCAACCCTGCATTTTAGAGGTAAGGCTCATGCATGGTGGATTTTTGAATCTTGTTCTTTAAAGAATGCAAACACTTCCTCTTATGTAAGATTCATAGAGACATTGGTGGGGAGGTTTGGTGAAAACTTCCTAAGACACATGAACACAGAAAACTTGAGAGGACAAAACCCTTGCATGTTATAGAGGAAACCCCACTTCAGAAAACCATGGGAGAAGTTGACATCTTGCATTAAACATTTCCGGAGACAAGACCTCCAGTTCATATTCTTGAACAAGAGGGCATGAGGATCTCTTTTTCACAGGGGGATCCAACTATTGAGATGTTGCCCATTGAGGGAGATGAGGGCAACAACGCTGTCACATCTAAATCACATCCAGTACCTCATGCAGAAGGAGGAGGAGCACATGATCCAAAAAGAGGGATTCGTGTATCCTTACAAGAAGTTCCCTAGGATCTCATACATGGAGGTCCAAGAACAATCAGTGAGCAGCATGATTGTGCAGCATTGCAGCTATAAGGAGGTAGGGAGGAAGAGCAGCATCACTTGATGAGAGGCACACACTCTTCTCTATTTCGAAGAGCCAATGCGAGGAAGAGCCAGACTGATTTGCATTGTAAGGGTAGGGGCGAGGTTTCCCAACCACATGAGTAGTCTACTCTTGACATTAATGTCTCACTACATGGAGGCATTCCACCTGGGAGGCCACCTAATCGAGAGTTTATGGAAGACATCTTGTCTTTGGATTCACCACTCTTGGATTTTGGAGAGGTGAAGAGTTTAGAGGGAGACTTTGGCATGGGGGATGTCAAATTAGCAGGTAGCAACATGAGGAGAGCTTAACATGCTAGATCACCAGTGCTGTCTCTTAGGAGGATTGATCCTTATTGGAGATCTCAGCTCTTGGTAGAGTACTCCAAGGATATTGGTGGATGCATGATTCTTGATGACCCGAATGGAGATGATAGATACATGGTGGATTATGTGGTCATCTATTCCTATGGAAGGATCTTCTTGACTAGGTCTTCTAGTCTCAAGGAGAAGCTGCTACATGCAGCACATGAGAACTTCTCTTCGATGCACTTTGATGCATATTTCCATTTGATGGAGGATTTCACTTGGGAGTGCATCCAACATGACATATTTCAGCATATGGAGAGATGCATAGCCCAGATGATGAAAGACAGGAGGACACAACCACTTCCCTACTCATTATAGGTGAGGGAAATATTGCAGTTGAGCCATCTCAACTCAATATCTCAAGTACATAACGGAGGAGGTATAATTCCACATTTTGTACTGTACTTCTCTTCCTTGTTTGAGTAACCTGATGTATCAAGAAGAACTATCACTTCTTACATATTGTATGATGATGTACTTGCAGCTACTTGTAGCATTGATTTTGGCTATATTTTTGGTGGTTTGTGGGGGAAACCACATGTATCTCGGTGTTCACCATTGGCACCATATTGTAACTTCATGATTCCATCTTATGAGATGATTGTGGCAGAAAACAAGTGGCTAGTAGAGAACTTGTTATTTCTTATTTTGAAGCAGGCAAAGGATGCACTGTGCTGGTTCCGTGAGTGGAACTATGATTCACTCTCTCGTTGCCATTTGGAAACTTGTTCTCATTGTACCTTGCTTCCATATATTGCTGATATGTTTATGTTCATGGGGAGCTTTGTTTGGAGAGTGGGCTTGAGATGGAAGATACCCATTGGGAGCATGATTCTCCCCACTTTATAGGTTGTACATTTCAGGAGGAACCATGGGAAAACTATGATTGCCACATCACACTTTTTCTCTTCCTATGGGAGGAACCACTTGGAGAACTTGAGGAGGCACTTCGTGGCTGAATTGTTTGTTGGGACATCATACAAGTTGGCCATCATGATATTACTCCATGGCTTGTATGAGGGAGAGATGAGGAAGTAGCAAAAATTTTTGTTGCTGTGGTTGCACTTGGGAGAGTATGGGCAGAACTCTTCCCATACTTTTCATGAAATTTCTAAAGAGGAGGAAGGCACATTGATGGTGCAAGGAGGCTACCCTTCATCATTGAAGGATCATGAGAGACTTCCATGTAGGAAGAATATCTTATCACATATCAGCATGATGGTGGATGGCTTTGGCATATGGAATTTCAAAGAGAGGAGTCATGGAGCCTTATTTCTAAGGCCTACAGCACTATCACATGGGAGTGTGTTCTTATTGATGGAGTTTTCCAAGGAGTATATGTATCCCTTCTTCTTGCAGATTTTTATGAGGGGATCCTCATGGGGGAACTTATACATGGACCTCACTTTCAGCCTACTCACCATGCATGGTAAGAAATACATTTATGTACTTTTTGATTACTCCATTGAGTATTTGTATCTTCTCACCATATATGAGCAGTGCATTGCTCCACAAGAGAGCAAGAGTATTTATGGGTTTCATGGTCACTTTAGGGCCAATGTTTGTAATGATAGTAGCCCATCTATACATGACTTTGGGAAATTTCATTTTTATCTTACCTATGTACAGCTGATAGACACTGATGCTTACTTCCCCATGTTGGAAGAGCAAACATACACAACTTATAACTTGTTGCAAAACCACTTGCCACATGACATTCTCAAATAGTAGTTGGGGATACAACATAATAGCCACCTGGAGAACCTTTGGTACCATCCAAAATTGCACTTAAATTTCAGCATTTTTCTGATTTGGATGCCAAATGGTGATGATGTGCCATTCATCTTGAATGGAATGGTTTGGGTTGGCATGTCTCATGATTTTGGAGGAAGAGTATTTGGAGACTCAATATTCTTCTTGCCATTGGAGGGAAATCATGTTGTAGCCCAATATCAGCATGCCCTCTACACTTATCATAAGTGGAGAGGAGGATAGTGTGGGATAGTCCCTCTTGCCTGTCATGTTCATTTATTCAGCCCACCTACATTTCAGGAGCCAAAGGTGGAGGAGATTTTTCATGAGTTGCCATGTTGGAGGGTGACTCACTGCATTTGGATGATAGCATGGGTGAGGGAGGCACTCATTCACCATGTTGGTCATCACCCCTACTTTGTGGAGGCCATGAGATAGCAAGCAGGTTTCCATTCACACTTTCCACTTTTTATTGATGTAGACCATTGGTTTTGCACACTTGGGAGGAAACATTGGATGACAGTTTATTTGCAGTTTCTCTTGATGCAGTGATTGAGGTTATTGATGGGAGGCCACATGAGGAGGAGGGGAGAAATTTTTCTCTCCCTATAAATTTTCTTGAGGAAAAGAAAATATTTTGGAGGGGAGGACTGTAATGTTCCAAAATTTTAGCCTCAAAGCTAAATGGAACATTAGAGTTAGAAGCAGCTCTAACCGGTGAATAAATGGGTAGAAAAGCCCATAAGTCTCCTAAGGAGGATAAAAACACTCCAACTGTGAAAGGGAAACTCTTTCCAGCTTAATAAAACACCTCCATGTGTGAACAGGGATAAAATCAAGTTGATTTAGTCCACTTTTACTAAGTCAACAGCACAGTTGTGGAGGAGGAGAAATCCAAGAAGGAATAACGCAGTTTTGGAGGGAGATGTATCTTTGGATAGAGATGAACTAATTGAGTGGGGCAAAGGGAAAGAAATATCATGTTTTATTTAAGGAAGAGGATGGCAGCATTATTATGGATATTTTTAGATGATTATTCTTTTCTTCTCAGACTTTTGCTTCCTCTTACTGTTTAGCAGGGTAGCACTGCTATTTAGCATCGGGTGTTCTCAAGCGAGAATCCCACCTCTCTCCTTGAGGAGCCTCATTGGGAAAGTTTTCATTCATCATTCCACATTAGGTTTTCTTGCCAAGCTTCATCCAACTTCATCAGCATAGTTTTTTCTAGAGATTGTGCAGTGTTGCTGGGTGCAGCAGTGGAAGGGATTGGAATCCTAGTTTCTGAGCTAGTTTCTCATTTCAAGAACATTTCCTTTACTTGAGGGACCTGTTTGGAGAGCTATAGAGATTATTTCAGATCTGTGGTATCAGAACACAAATTTCCCCTACATTCCAAGTGTTGTTCTAGCTAGGGAATGTGTTATTTTGGAGGCAGCATTTAGCAGATGGTCTAGTGGCTCCGTTGCAGTGTTTTCTTGTGATTGCGAGGTCCAACCTTTCATGGGTCCGAGGAAGCCCTTGAGGGATCTGTTGAACACTTATTTAAACTAAGAGGGGGGGCTGAATCAGTTTAACACATTCATGGTCTTTAAAAACTTTTCATTAAACTTTATTAACACCTTCATTTCATGATCAACATAATATGCGAGCAATCTTTATTTCTGAGTAGCAATTAATAAGAAGATTAGATAGTGTACCAACAGTCTTAATATGCGAGCAGCAAGTATTAAGCAGAATCGATATACCATATCAACACATAGACACCAGATATAAGTGGAAACCCATAAAGGGAGAAAACCACATCTTATTATTGTTGTGATGCAAAGGCAAGCTCCAACTCCCTCTCATCGCTGATTTTCTGTAGGCTCCAACCCACAGTAGGCTCCTACCCCAATTCTGCAAGCTACAACTTGCAAGGAAGCTCCAACTCCCATCAATTTTCTGTAGGCACCAACCTACAGGAGGCTCCAACCTTAGTCAGCTACAACTGACATCTATCAAGCTACAACTTGATAGGGAAGCTCCAACTTCCTTACTCTTTCAAAAGAAAAACACTTGCTGATTTACCTTGGATATCAGCTCTGTTCTGTATTGTCTTCACTGCTGTGCATCAGTCTTCATATTTGCCTAATAAAATATGATTTATGAACTAATAAATCATCAGTTCATGTCAGTTAATAAATCTTCGGTCAATATTCAATAGCCATTAGTCCCAACGGTCTGCGGACTTCACCATCACTCTGAATGTATTATATAACTTTACATAAAGCCGAATTGTGACTCTATGGTCCGATGACATATATTATATCAGATATCATTCTTCGCAGCTATATCATATATATATATATATATATATATATATATATATATATATATATTCGTAGCAGTAAAGATTCGTTTTCTCATAGAATAGATATACCAACATATGTATACTCCCCGAATCAAGTGTCATAAACATTAATAGGAAACTCACTCACAGCAATCCAAATCATATGATTATTTGACCATACGTAAACTAAAACTTTGGTTATATTACCGGTCACGATGTATATTAACGATTGGGTCCCAGTAATAGATTCTTACCTCTTCAATCGACGACTACAAACTTTACCGCATACCATTCGATGATCCGACGATCATCGCGCAACCAAAGTGCACGTCTTTTAATTATCCGAGTTCATGTGATGGAGCGGGTCCCAACGCTTAACTCCCCTTCTCATCCTACGGTTTTAGGCTTATCGTGCACTCATCCACTGATCCGACGGATACAATGCATATCGTGTTGTTTTTCCTCCCAGGATTTAACGTTCGATATGAATGGTTTTCGAAAACCACTTTTTGCCACGTGTCTCCTATGGCATTGATCGCGTTCGATTTGTAAATACCACTTACCGTACAAAAGAAGTGCAATATGAGTCCAAACCCACTGTCACTATTCACTAGTTAGAGTTCCGTCTTCCGAGTTCTGCTTCTAATACTTCGCTCCTTTCGTTATATATAACTATTTCGCTTCGAGGTTTTGGTCCTTTACATCCTCACTGCATTCATATTCCATTATGCTGTAAATATTCATCGCATTCTACTCCATAACACTCACACAGGATTATATTAGTGTCACTGGGACTCTGAGAAAGCCTCTCCATACAGGGGCTAACATTTCGGCACCCTACACAATAATTTAACTCAGAACTTAAAGGATATCAAACCTCTTTCAACGGTGAGTACATAGAAGTCGTCCTGTAGTATTTTAACTGTCGCACATTCTCATACAACTCAAAAATTCTCTACACTTAGAGTTAAATCGAATGACACCGTATGCAATCAATTCACTTCAAAGCACATCAGATCTTAATACATATATAAGCCCTGTAAAAAGGTTTATTTCACTTTTTCATTATTATGTTAACATTTAATTGTTTGATAATGGCTCTGCATCTGCCTCCACTACTTAAATTTTTTATCTCTGCCTCTGTATTCGTGCCTTTGCCTCTACCTCTACTGCTCGACCTCTGCCTCCACTGCTTAACCTCTGCCTGTCTCTGCCTCTGCCGCCTCCTTTGCCATCAATGAAAATATTTCCAACAAGATCTACATCAGATCAGATATATTTAATCCTTCTTCACTCTTACACTTCAGTTTTGCAGTGGTGATTCAGTAAATTTCTGAATATCACATTTTGTATGCAGAGTGTTTGACAAGAAACCCTTGCCGGGTTCTCTTGTATTTTGTATAAGGAGACTAGATCTAATTTCTCAAATAATTATTGTCTAATATATGAGTAGATGTATTGTTCTCTTATTTTCTATGTTAAAACCCTCAAAAGACTACGCAGTATCTTTTATGCATTATTTCTAAATAGTAGTGTCTGGGGTTTTTAGTCATTTTCAGCTACACTAGTGTGGGAGGTCTGTTTACATCACCTAGTTTCATTTATTTCTGGTCTCCTCTTGGACTTAGATACTAGATGGATGTATATATGGGATCCAAGTGATTATTTTCATTTTCTATGGCCTATATTTCTGAAAATGTGTTTTTAGTGCATGTATGTTGAGCTGTTCCAGATTTGGGATATTACACATGGGGAGAAAAGTTACAAGGATATCTACAACTGGAAATGAGTTATGCTACTATCTCAGTGTTTGTTCAGCGTAAAAAGTTATATAGAGAAACATTGAAGAAGTATATGGTCAGTAGTGCTGAAAGATCTATAAATTTTCCAATTTACACTACACCAACTGACCTTGATTATTTTATCTTCTGTAACTCAGAAAATGATAAAATCCAAACTGAAATAATTGAGAATAAGAAAAAACCAAATAATGATAATATCTTTCATGAATCCCAATGGCATTTAGACTTTGATCGCTCAATAAACAAATTAGGAGTAGGAGCAGGAGTTTGGATAACAAACATGGAAACTAATCACTCAAAAGGTCATGCCTTCAGGCTCAATTTCAAATGTACAAATAACATGGCTGAGTATGAAACCTTAATTCTAGGACTTCAAATCATTAGGAACTGAGGAGGACAACAAATTTTAATCATGGGAGATTTAGAGTTGATCATAAAACAAATAAATGGAGATTATTCTGTTTACAATCCAAGACTAAGCCGATACAGAGACACTGTTGTAGATTTAACTGATGATTTATTGGAATGTAAATTTGCTGCTATACCTAGAAAAAAAAATATACAAGCTCACTGTCTAGCTACCTTTTCTAGTACATGAAATTTACCATTCCAATCAAATCATAGATATATTTTTGAAGTCAAGCATAGGCCAATAATTCCAGATGATCTTAAGTATTGGCAGATTTCTTCTTAGGATGAACAGATTTACAAGTTTATGAAAAACGAAGGAGAATTTCAAAACTGTATGATCGATACAGATTGTACAATAGATAAGGTTTTGGAATGTGAAATATATTTAAATAACTTAGATGTAAATAGAATAAATTTTGATAAACCAACTAGATTTAGTCAAGCTGACATAGATACTTTAGAGAAAGTAGAAGTTGAAGAAATTATTGATGATGAATCTGACATTTTAAACCTCAAAGATAATTTCTTACCTAAAGGCTTAACACCCTTAGAAGATCTTTTTGACTCCAATGATGTAGCTAGAAAACCAAAAATGGAGCCACTAAGATCTGACATAGAAGAATGTAATATTGGTACAGAAATGAAACCTAAACTGATAAAACTTTCCAAAAACTTACCTCAAGAAGAAAAGGATAAATATATTGATCTTTTAAAGGAATGTCAAGATGTGTTTACTTGGAGTTACGAATATTTAAAATCTTATGATACAAACATAATCCAACATAAAATTCTAATAAAAGAGGATCAAAAGCCATTAAATTTTTTTTTGAGAAGAATTAACCCTGTACTATTACCTTTGATAGAAAAAGAAGTTAAAAGAATGTATGATGCCCAGATAATTGCACCAATCAGATACTCTAATTGGGTTTCTAACCTAGTTCCAACAAGAAAGAAAACAAGTGAAATTAGATTGTGTGTTGACTTTAGAAATCTTAACAAAGTATCCTTACAGGATAATTAACCCTTACCTAAAATGGACCACATATTATAAAGGGTAGTAGGTTCTTCTAGGATCTCTTTTTTAGATGGTTTTTCAGGATATAACTAGATCCTAGTCCAAGAAGAAGATCAAGCCAAAACAACTTTCACCACTCCTTGGGGCACTTTTATGTATGTAAAAATTCCTTTTGGTATAATGAATGCAGGGACAACCTTTCAAAGGGATATAGACATAGCCTTTGCAAAGGAAATACATGATTTCTTGGTAATTTATTTAGATGACATCACTACTTTTTCCAAAACTAATAATGAACATTTGGATCATTTGAGACAAGTTTTCATTAAATGTAGGAAATTTGGCATCTCTTTAAATCCCAAGAAAAGTCTATGTGGATTAGAAGAAGTAAAGTTACTTGGACATATAATCTCAAAAGAAGGAATTAGAATAGATCCTGCTAGGATAGAAGCAATCCTGAACATCAGTCCACCGAGAAATATCAAAGAGTTACAAGCTTTCTTAGGTAAGATAAAATTTTTAAGAAGATTCACATCTAACTTAACTGAGATTATTAGAGAATTGAATAACATGCTAAAAAAAGATTCATTTATTATATGTACTGTTGAGGCTAAAAAATCATTCGAATCCATCATACTAGCCTTAACCAAAATTCCAGTCCTAATAAGTCATGATTTTAAGAAAGATTTCATAATTTTTTCATTTGCTTCAGAACATACCATTGTTGCAGTTTTACTACAGAAAAATGACCAAGGATTTGAACAGCCCATAGCTTTCTTCAGTAAAACTCTTAGAGATGCCCCTTTGAAGTATAACATAATATAAAAACAAGCCTTAGCTATGGTAAAGGCTATAAAAGACTTTAGAGTTTATATTATTTACTCACACATAATTTCCCATGTCCCTAATTCTGTAGTAAAAGACATTCTTACTCAGGATGGTCGTGATGGAAGAAGAGGTAAGTGGATTGCCACTATCCTAGAATATGAGATAGAAATAAAACCCACAAAACTCATCAAAAGTAAAGGATTAGGGCTGAATCTAATTGTAAAGCCTTAGATATAAATTTTGTTGCTCAGGTTGATGACCAGGAAGAGATGGCGACTCGAACGATCAGTGAAGCCTTCTCAGATCCACCTTGGTACTAATATATCATCTTTGTACTATCAAACTTACAAGCTCCTCCTGGATTTTCAAGAACTAAAGCTAGATTTCTAAAACTTAAAGCAGTAAGATTTTGTATCTTAGATAATGTAATTTTTTGGAGAGATCATAGTGGGATTCTATTGAATTGTTTACTAAAGGAAGAAACTGACAAAGCACTTGAATAATTTCATGCAGGTGACTGTGGAGGGAATTTATATTGGAAAACTACTGCTGACAAGATCCTTAGAGCTGGTTTCTACTGGCCTACTTTGTTCACTGATGTTAAAAAGTTTGTGAATTCTTGTCACAAGTGCCAAATTTTTGAAGGCAAGAAAAAATTGTTACCCCTGCCTTTAAAGCCTATTTCAACTAAGATGCCATTTCAAAAATGGGGTTTAAACTTCATTGGTGAAATTCACCCTCCATCTTCAGGCCAACATAAGTGGATTTTAACTACCACTGATTATTTCACAAAGTAGATCGAAGCCATACCCTCCAGACAAGCCACTGACACAGTCATTATTTCATTTCTAGAAAATAACATTCTTTCAAGATTTGGATTTCCACAGAAGATTATTACTGATAATGCAATAACATTCAAATCCAAAAATATGATTGCCTTTTGCCACAAATACCATATTACCCTAGGCCACTCTATTGCATATTACCCTCAGGGTAATGGCCTAGCTGAACCCTCAAACAAAAGCCTTGTAAATATCATTAAAAAATTATTGGAAGATAACAAGAAATATTGGAATAGAAAGTTAGTCAATGCCCTATGGGCAGATAGACTTAGAACTAAAAATTCCATTGGTACATCTCCTTACCAACTTGTTTATGGAATGGATGTTGTTTTCCCATCCTCCTTAGGAGTGTCAGTGATGAAAATTATCCAAGAATTACAGGCTGAAACTAATGATATTTAGAGAAGGATTAACCAGACTTTTCACTTGCAAAAAACAAAGGAAGAAGTTTATGTTAAATCCCAAGTTATCCAGTGTAAGATCAAGAAAATCTATGATAAAAATACCAAAGAGGATGAATTTTACATTGGAGACCAAGTACTAAAGTGGGATTCTAGGAGAGAAGAAAAAGGTAAACATGGGAAATTCGATTTCCTGTGGAAAGGACATTACGTGATTTATGGAAATAGAGGAAATAATGCTTTATTTTTGAAAGAATTGGATGGAACAGATCTACAAGAAGGACCAGTTAATGGCAGAATGTTGAAGTACTACTACTCCCCTGAGTTAACAAATAGTTAGTTTTTATTCACTTTGATCATTGTACATATACATTGCAGAGTTTAGATTGGATTGGATGTTTTCCTTACAGATTTAATGCCAGGAGAGAAGGCCTTAAGCTTTGAAGGGTAAAATTTCATAAATACAAGTTATTAAATAAAGCAGGAGACACTTACAGGAACATCATAGTCAAAAGTCAAAGGCTACTGGGTCTCAAAGTTCTTAACATTTCACTAGGAAATGCCATCCCCATGTGCAGCCATTGTTAGGGTTCTATAATAATAGGGTTCATAAAATTTTGAATTGACTTTGATAGTCTTGTAAATATGTACATACCTTGCTTTCTACAAGTTGTTTTCCCATATTTTGAAAAATGAAAAATTAATAAAAAATGAAAAAAGAGGGTAAAAATTCCTAAACGAAAGATCAAAGGACTTTGAAAAATATAGACCCTAAAAGAAAAAGAGATAAAAAATAAGGCCTGAAAGTGAGCAAGTCCAAATGCCACTACTTTTACTTTTATTGCAAGAATAATGATTATGTGCAGAGCATCATTAAATGCCATAATCCATGATGAGTTAAACTGTTTAAACTTAACTTTTCATGTTTTCAATTTCATGTTTTAGATAGTCAATAAAGATTTATCAAACAGTGTAATCTTGATAAATAAGTAGATAGGTAGAGAATAATGAGGAGCTCAAAATTTTAATCTGAGCCCTCGGATGAAATAAGGTAGATTTAGATAGTTTATGCTTTGAAAGAATAAATTTTTTAAGGTTGCAAGCCTAAATGCACTTGCAAAAATGAAGAAAAATATGTTAGAATAAAGTTGGTTAGGTAGAAAGCAGTGGAGCAAGCATGTAATAAATGATCATCGGGAAAAATCACTAATTTCCCCTCCCTTATAAGTATTCATTATTCTAAGCTATCAGTCAAACAGGCTCAGACCATTTCTCTGACTTTTGTTGGAACCGGATCCAAGGCTAAATGACTGGTTAGTTAAAAATATTGATTTCTTATGTTAAACCCACTTCTATCATAATTCACCCTTCATTCATACATTAAAACCCCTTTTTCCTAAGTAAAGACACATTCTTACTTAGCACAGCTAAAATCCCATATAATTAACTTCATCCCTTCAGAAACATTCATAAAACCCTCAAAATTACATTTTATCCTAAGTATTAGTGAACGAAATATAAATATGAGCAATGCTTGATTTTATACTATACTTAGAGATAAATATGTATTTTTTTTTACATTTCACTCCCCATTCATGTTAACTTTTAACATATTTTATTAAATCTCTAAGAAATACCCTTTCCTAGTTATTAATTCCCTTATATTTAATAAACGCCAAAAAACCCACTATTATAATAGTTAAGACCAAAGTCTATTATCCATGTGCACAAATGAAAAATACCAAGTTATAAAGCCCTTTGGTCTAAACTATATTTATTTTTTATACCCCGCCCCTATAGTTTAAAAACCATTCAAAAAGGTTAAAAAACTATATAATATAACATACCATTATGCACATATGTGAAACATTTTTTTTTTTATCAAATGTTTCAAACCCAACCCACCATATATATACCAATGGATAAGGCTTAAAAAACCTTGTTTAAAAAGCACGTTTGCAATGATATTTTATCCCAACGCTATGTATAAATAAACCATTATATATATGTCTTAAACCTTTACCCTACAACCATATCATAAAGGTTTAAATACATATTAACCCTTCCGCTGCATATAACCAATCCCGGTCCCACATCCCATTTCAACGCAACTTCCGAACCAATCCTGGCCGTTCGCGTTCAACCTCTTGATCTGACGGTTGGAGGACGATATTGTGTGAAAAACGTGCCCAACCCTTCAAACACCATATATGCGCGAAATGGGTAGTTTTACCCATTTATCTCTCCTCTACGTGGTATTCCCTCATTCGATCGTGTTCGTCAAGCTTAAAACAGCTTACCCCCTAAAGCCTGCGCGATAATCGTCAGTTTTCAAAGCCTTTGCAATCCGAAACCACCTTCCACCGAACAAGACCTGCATTCAATGTGATTCAGACATTTGATAAAACATTTGGTAAATGCATTAATTCATTTATCTTTCATGTTTTACCATTTTTTCGCTTCCTGCGACTATATAAACCTGTTAAAGCCCCTGGTACCCATTTCTATGCCCAAAAGCCTCCTAAATTCACCAAAAGAAACCCGTAAAGATGAACCACTGAAGTTATCAAATCAACCAGAAACTGAATAAACCATTTAAAGCCGATACCTGCATTCAAACAAGTATTATTCTGAGTTTTAAACCTGAAACAAAATTTAAAAATCTTTTTTAAAGAAAAAGAAAACATTTCAAAGTTAAGAAATTGAATAATCAAATTGCCAAACGTCCCAGAAATAGGCCAAACTCTGGAAAAAAATTTCCAGAAACCCTAGATGTCTACTGCGCGGTATTTTCAAGGGAATTTATCAATTTTCACAGTCTAATGATCAATTTCAAGCTTTGAAATAAACCAGAAAACCTGTACATGTACCCTAAGCCTTTGTAACCCTTTTCAACAGAGTTTTAGCCCTATTTCTCAGATAAATACTCAGAAAACCCCTGTTTTCTGTTTTAAACCAGTTATAAAAATTTTTTGACAAGTTTATTTGGACAAAAAGCTCAAATAAAATCCATTCTTAGCCAAATTTGTCCCAAAAGATCCTCTGCTAAAATATTACTCCTGAAAATAGTTTAAACTTGTAGAAGTAGCCCTAAGATGCCTAAAAATCAGAGCACCAGCAAGCCTCTAGGTTCTAAAGCTCCTAAGCCTACCCCTGCCATGACTCCAAATACTGCAATTGTGGTCAATCGATTACAATCCCCAGTTGTTGATATTGAACATATTCCCTTGGCTGATATTGATTATAAGATATTTGATCCTATTGTGGAATTTAACTTGATAGATATCCATAACTGGTGTTTTGAAAAATTTCTAGATAAAGAAGATGAAATGTATCTCTGGGATTCCCATTTACCAAAGTATGTGGTTCCATTAACTCACCCTTGTCAAGAAATTATCAGATTGTGTCAGCAATACTATGTTCCAGAACAAAGATCCATTGTGAATGCCAATAAAGAGGTCATATTTACCATCAGTTCAGAGTCAATAAACCAAATGTTGCAGCTCCAACCAGACCCCCAAGAAGTCCCTTTGTCTATTGAGGCCTTAACCCAACTGTATCTTGGCCTAGACTTTCCTAAGAGATTTATGATCTTTCATACATTTATGCCTTCCCATGTAGAAATTCCAAAGAAAAATCCTCCATATTCTACTGAAAATTTCCCAGAAGGATCAAGACATATAATCTCTATGCTTTCCTTCAATCTTGGGTATTTCACTTATGAGTCTATCTTGGGATTTTTATCCACCCTTTCTCCAGGTCAACCATCCTCAGTTATCTTTGATTATGTTGGTTTCATTGTTGATAATATTCACTATCAATTGACTAATTTACAGCTTGAAGGAGTATTCAGATATACCTCCTATCTTTTCCACATGTTCCTATTTTTTCAATCAGATAAGTTTCCAATTTCCCTTCAAAAACTTGATATTGAAGAGAATCCTTTGTCTGTCATATTTTGGACATCCATGCTCAGAAAAGAATGTACAAAATTCAGTTATTCATAGTTTTCAGAGTTTTTTGTACTTATAGTGATTACCATGTTGACCAAAACAGAGCAGCCTAGAATAAGTGAAGAGATGAAAAAGATAATGCAATTGTCAGAGAAAAGAAAAGTTTGTGATTGGCATTTGTATGAGAAATACATTGAAATTAAAGTCTTTCGGGCAAACCTGTTACCGTAAAAGTTGCCTAAATATCCCCCAATGAGGATCTTTGCCTTGGAATACATCAGGCAGATCCTTATTTCTGACTCTATTAACTTCATGGCAGCCAAGAATAAGACCCAATTCAACTTGAAGAATCAGATAGAGCCATTTATATGTAACCACAGAGATGTAGAGAAAGTAGTAACCAAGAAATTGTTGGAATTTAAATTTGAAGAAAGTTTCCCATGGAACTATGATCCACAAGGGATCTTAAATAAACTAAGGGTAAAATGTAAATTGACACCTTTTATCCATGAATCAAAGCCAGAAATAGAAAAGTTTGGCAATAAAATTGAGTAGGTTGAAAAAACGTTAACGGAGGCAGTGAACCAAAGGAATACTAGTCAAACTTTGGAAATTGCCAAACAGCTAGAGCGATCCACTAAAAGAATCAGAGAAGAGGGAGCTTATACTGCAGAAACCATAACAGAAACAAAATTCAAGATCATTTATAAAAAAAGACCCAAATTATATTTAGCAGATAAATAAAAGTGACAATAGATGTGGAAGAAACAGAGCCTTTGAACACCAATACAGATTTTCCAGTTACTACTGTGGCTACTGTGATTATCAATGAGCCCAATCAGAATGAAGAAATCAATAAAGAGAAATAGTTAATGGACAGGCAGCAAAGTATGGAAGCATCTTCCTCACATGCAATTGAGGAAAAGGACTTGGATATTAAATAGAAATACAAGCAAATCAAGCTTAAGAATGAGGAAATCAATACTGAAATATATTCTTAGTTCTTAAAGAAAAAACTAAGTAATCATAACAGATTTCTCTCAACCATTGACTACTCCAGTAAAAAAATTATTATTTCATTTTTGCAGCCTAAAGTAGAAGTGCCAAAGACAATGTCAGACTATAGGAAAGTTGATCTTGAAGTAGATACAGAGACCATCCATGAATTGGATCAGATAGAGTTCCATAAGTAGAGCTCAGAGATGCTATATTCTACTGTGGCAAAAAAAGCTATTAGTGCTCACAAGCTCCAAAATACTATCTTCAACATGCAATATCAAATGAACATGGATAAAGCCTCATTGTATGCAAATGATCTAAGGATAAAAGCCTTAGAAGAGCTGGTGTTACAGGTAGGATATGAACCTACTAATATCAAAGCAGCTGAGTTATTGATTAAAAATAAAAATGAAGATATAGCAGCTTTGAGGAAACAACTCAAACTTCTTCAAAGTGAGCATCCTCAGACAAAAGAGGTCATCCAAGAACAGAGTGAAAACGATGAAATGATGAGTTTAATTCTTCAGTTGATAGCTCAGATTAAAGAAATAGAAATACAGATGGACAAGCTTGTCTAACAAAAAGAGACAGTGAAATAACTAGAGATTCCCACAGTCATTTCAGTTATCACCACAGCAGTGCCTTCAACTTTAGGAGAAAAGTTGGCACCCAAAGAGCCACTGGCCACTGCAATGCCAGTGACTTCTTCCACAACTTCAGGTATTAAATCTTCTACAACAACACTGCAACCTACAGATGATAGCAGTCAATTAGTAAAAGAAATGGAAGAGATGTCTTTGAATACAACTGAGATAAACAGATTGAAAAAAAAATAGAGAATCTTGAGAATTCTACTAAATTGGCTCAGATAAATGCCAAGACACGTGTACAAAAAGCCATAAGATTAAGTGAACAGCTCAAGAAGTTGCAAAGTGAGTTGGCTTTAACTGAACAAGTATCATATATCAAGAATTACCTGTGGAACAATGTAATTGAAGCTATTCATGATGTTTGGCCATCAATTCAGCTCATTTTTGAAAAAAGAGAATTACTACTAGTAGCACAAGCTGAGATTCCGAAAACACAAGATGAATTGGCCAATAAACCAGAACAAGTTCTAAAGCTTATCACTTTCTTGAACAGCAAGACTAGAAAGGAATTAGAAGAATTGAAGATCAATGATAGGAAAGTAACTATCCTAGAAATTAGGAAAGTTACCACAAAAAGAAATTTGATGAGACAACTTGAAGAGAAATGTGAAACTATGAATACTGCTATAACAATATTCATGGTTAAATTCACAAATTTGAGGCAAAAAGGATTGCCTGATATCATGGTTCTTAATGACAAGCTAATGCCTCAAAATGATTATGACAAAAAGATCAGGGATTTTTCCAAAGAATAGGTAAATAAGCCACAAGGGCAAGGCATTCCAACAGGGAAAGTCTTATTGAAGAACTTTGAAGACTTGTTTTATTTGCAAAATGAAATCAAACATTTATTTTTTATCAAGCCAACCTTTGCTAAGTATACTGATGCTGAAGAGAATTTTAGGATACTAAAAAATATTCAAATTCCTAAAAATGAGGAATGGCAAGCATTTACTGACTTATTATGAATAAGGAAAGACAAACAAATGCAAAAGGAGAAAAACTGTTTTCTAAATTTCATTGTCAAAATAGATTGTACAATAGTAAAAGAAGTTTTACTGAAGGTTAAAGAGTATCTGAATTAAAGAGTATCAGTGTGAAAGAGTATAAGTGAGAAAGAGTATCAGTGAAGGCAAGTCAGAGTCTTAAAAATATCTAACAACCAACAAGCAGGACACATAGGCAGCTAGCAACCTCTTGTCATCAAAACTGTTCTATTTAGTTTAAATAAAATAGGACAACTTGTTGATTTGTTAAGCAGCTGTCCCTAATTTTGTTGTAAAGATATTTTATTTTCCTAAGTTAATTCCTAGAAGTCATATAGGATATTTTGTAATACATTATGTATAAATACTTCAATCTTAGAAGTATTTTGTGTGGAATAAAATTGCTGGAGATTACTATAGATATTTTTTTGACTTGAAGGCTTTGTGTTTCGATTTTAAGTAGCAGACTGGATCAAATATTTGGCATCATACTTCAAGATCCCTATGATAAGATATCTGGAGTGAAGTAGTCTCTAAAGTTGTCATTTTTAATATTGCTTTGTTACATGCATACATCTGTGTTTTAATTCTAAATCTGAATGTATAACTAGGAGTATTACTACAGGACATGTTAATAGCACCCTGTTTTTAACTAGTTATCATTTCTTTGTTTTCTTCTGATTTCTGGTGTAGGGAACCCTTAATTTCTCCCTCTCCCATTTGACCTATAACTACTACTATCCTTTTCCATATAAAATGATCTTTAAGTGCCCTTTATCCCGATCATATCACCTCAAAAAACAATTTTCCATGATCTCCAAGGGTTATCTATCTTGCCCTGAAGACATTTGACCTTTTAGGCCCTGATCCTAGTTCTGCTAGCTTGATTTAGACTCCATATCCCAATGGACAAGTAGATTTCCATCTATTCATCACTTCAAGTGATTTTTTCCCACCAAAACAATCAATCAAAACCAAACTGCCCATTCATAACTAGCCTAACATTTACAAATCAAACAAAGATAAATCTTAAAGAGAGAGTCCTCTATGAACCCTAGGAAGGCTAGATCCTAGAGTTTGAAGTAGGTTTGTGGTTACCTCTAGTGTTCTTTGACTAAAAACCAAAATCCCACAACTTAAGAAATTACTAGAGTGATAACATCTGGCACTCTAGCATGCCTTAGCACTTCCTAACATACCATGTCACTCCCTCCTTAACACACATGGAACTCTTTGACTCTCCTTGCCACACATTCTTATAATTCATTCATTTCCATGCATTCTGACCTAGTTCTCCCTTATGTTTCTCTAGCACTCACTAACACTCCTTAACACACATTGGCACACCTTGGCACTTGGTACATCTTGGCATGCTTCCCTAGCACTCTAGTATGCCTTGTCACTGCCTATCATACCTTATCACTCCTTCCTTAGCACTCTAGCATTCCTTAGCACTATCAAGCATGCTTTTTCACTCCTCCTTAACACACTTTGAACTCGTTGAAACTTTTTGTGACACACTCTTATTCATTCATTTCCATGCATTATGACATAGTGCTCCCTTGTGTTTCTCTAGCACACTCCCTAACACTCCTTGGAACACATTGGCACACCCTAGAACTTGGCATGATTTCCTAGCACTATATCATGCCTTGGCACTGCCTAACATACCTTTTCACTCCCTCCTTAGCACACTTAGAACTTTATAACACTCTTTATCACACACTCATATTCATTCATTTCCATGCAATTGAAACTATTCATCCCTTATGTTTCCCTAACACTCCCTATCATGCATTGGCGCCACACCCTAGCACCTAGCACATCCTAGAATCACTAACATGACTTGGAAATTTCTAGAATATGTTAACATTTCCTGAGATTCCTTGCAGATCTTGGCACTCCCTAGTTTTCATGCCCTCATAGATAGCCTTACTTATTTTGTGACTTGGGAACCCAACAAAGTCATTTAAAAACAATGTTGTGTCTAGCCCAAAGTCTCCCTTTGTCTAAAACTACTTTGTCCATCGCCTTATCACAATCGTAGGCTTTCCTCTTGAAATTCCTATTATGAAATTCTCCTAACACACTTTGTCCATGGGACACCTAGAATTCACTAACACTCCCTCGAAGACACTCTTATGAACAAGAACATGCCAGAAGTTTATTTAAAAGTAGTTCACAATAGATCACCGACATGGAAAGGAAAAAGTAAACATTGATTTGAAAGTGAAACATACATGAAACCACTATGAATCAGTCCATAATGTATTGTGTATATGAAATATCACGTATTGGAACTCCATTTTACCTTGATGGAAATATTGGGATTCCAATATTCCATTTTGATTAGATTGTTGTCATTAATATCTCGGAATAAATTTTGATTATTTGCTTTATGTATGCCATAATTTTGTTGTATGTTGTAATATTTTATGAAATATATCATTAATTTGACTTGGAGCTAGTGGCACCTATAAAATTTTGCTAAGTAGGTGCCCACATTCTCCCTAATATCTTGGTTTCAATTTTGCTTCTATTTGGACATGGTTGTTTGTGTTCCTCCATTGTTGTCTCATTATTTTCTTAGTGCTAGGTTTTTCCTCCTTGGGATAAGCTTCTTGTAGGCCTAGATTTTGATATGTTGTTGTTTCATTTATGGTTATTAGCTCAATAGTTTTCTAGTTCACTTCAATGATTATTTATTTCTCATTTTCATGGGGCCTCTTTCCCACACACCCCACCTTTTTATATAGGCTTCTCATGATGGGCATAATCTCCAGCTTGACCTATTTTGTCTTTAGGGGATATCAATATAAATTTCAATTTCAAATTTTCCATGGTTTGGTAGCTCACATTGGCCATGTGTAACAGGGAACAATCTTGGTGATTTGGGCATGGTCCAAATTACCATCTCTCTCCAGATGAAAAATTGTAGAAGTTAATTAGATTTATTTATCTTATTTATTAGGAAAATCAACTTATTGTGTTTACCTGTTAATTTTTACATATTTTCCATAAATTACCACTAATTATTTAAAACAATTTATTTTTATTTACATAATTTATAAATTTTAATTAAAAATAATTAGTTCAATACCATAATCTCCCCTTCCCACTTTAATCCATTATATATAAATAACCTTAATTTAAATTGAAATCAATTATTTTAAAGTTCCACTTTTACCCATTTTATGGGGAGAAAAAATAAAACCAAACAAATTTTAAGGCTTGCACTATAAAATAAAATAAAACCATACCTAACCCAAAACAAACATCAAAATTTAACCAGTTTTAGGTTGGAACATAACAAATATTTAAGTCTGTTAAAGGGGTTTATAAAAATCCTCTTCTACGGTTTTTTATCCCTAATAATGCACCTCATGAGTGTCAACAATGAGCAGAGAGGTTAGGAAGAGATGTTGTTAAATATCTGCAAGGAGAAGCCCCTGGATGCTCTAGCCCTGAAGCTTGTACATGTCCAACGGTCACGCATTCAGTGGAAAGCTCGACAATGGTTGTGCTTCTCAGGAAACAAATCACATGGATTGGCACTACCCACACAAACAACCATCAAGGTCCACCTGCTAGTTTGAGTTCAATTCCAACAACAAGGTACTCTTCCCAATTATTTCTATGATGCTACTGTACAATGTGGTTAGAATATTGTTTGAAGAAATATAATAGCAACCGAGATTAATTTTCCCACAAAGTGCATAAAATCACCTTTGGAAATATCACAATATTACTTTATGGTACATCATTGAGGGTCTATTCCAAGCTAGCCACCTGTATAAACCCTCTATCTCCACCCGATCATGATTCCATTGTAACCAAGACAATCAGGAAGAAGCATAAGATGGCCCTCTTCCATGATGGAGGCTTGGAAATGGTGTCTTTGGACCAACGTCCAAGTTGTTTCCTATGTATTTGGATGCAATCAATTTCACAGTTGACTCAGTCGATCCAGTACAAGCGAACCCACTAGTAGCACCCCAGTCTGGAAATTAACTTTGATGAATGAGGGGGGAGTAGGAGGCCATAGCAGGAGAGAGAGGAGATCCAGAACCATGGTTTTCATGAAAGCCCAGAAAACTGGGGCCTACTTCAAGAGGTTTCAAGTCAAATTAAAGCGCAGGAGATTACAGGGAAAGGATCCGACCAACAATTAGTAGGTACATAATTATTTTGGCGATGTTTTTGTTGTGTGGATTGGCATATTCGCTTCCCTTGCAAGTTCGTTCACGATGGATCGTGGATGAAACAAGCGGTAGGAAAGTGAGGTTTATGTGCACGAAATAGGCGGGTCACATGGAACCTGTGCTATCGAAGGGCCTCAGCACCCAACCTTTGTAATATATCACCAACACCATCATATCCCTCGGATTCAACTGCATGCACCTCACATGGGCCATTTAAAGCGCACCAATCCATCCATTTATAATATCATCATTGCCTAGACATTCGCATCTCTTAACCTGATATCTGCAGCAGTCGAAGTAGCCACACACAACCCAGAGCTCCTAGGGATCTCTCATATCGAAGCCTACCAACATGTGGTCACAGATCTCGAAAATGCCAACGTCAGGGTCATACAGATCTCCCAATAACCACATAATAAAACTGCACTGGTGCTGCTCTCTAAAAAACAACAACGGTTTATTCAAATATGAGTACTTCAATCTAGTGGCATGGATTCAAGGGCTTAAAACCATGGCCTCCAAATTTAAGGACCACCCCAATGTCATATCCATGCCGTTGCGCAAGGAGCTCCAAGGTTTGAGGTCCAACATCCCGGACTGGTACAAATACATGCAGCAAGGAGTCTTGGTTTTCCATGCAGCCAATGCCAACGTCCTCATAATTCTCTCTAGTTTGAGCTACGACACCGATCTAAGTTTCTTTAGGTCAAATCTAGTGTAGTTTCCCTTCAGGAAAACTGATTACAGGAAAAGGATCTGCCTGATTAACCAAGATAAAAACAAGTACAACAAACCTAAATACCAATTAGTCGCTAGATTCATAAACAAGGATGTGGTGGATGAAACTCTTATGGGAGATGACATTATGTTGGATGCTTATTCTATGTAGTTTCCTCGTTATGGACTCGAAATAATGCTTATAAACAATGTTGCAGCATACTGCACTAGTCTCCTACTGGCACGTCGTGTTTTGAAACAGGTGGAGATGGATGCAAAATATGTTGGGAATGAGGATACCACTAGAGAGGACTAGAGTGTTGAGCTAAATAATTCTAGGAGGCCATTCAGAGCTTTGTTGGATGTAGGTCTTATGAGGACCACAACTGGAAATAGAGTCTTCGAAGCCCTGAAGGGTGCTTTGGATGGAGGGTTAGATATTCCTCACAACGACAAGCATTTTTCTGGTTATAAAAAGGAAAGCAAGAGCTTTTATGCTGAGGTCCATCAAAAGTAAATATTTGGGGTCACATAGATTCAAACATGAAGACATTGAGAGAATATGGACCAGAGAAATAAATAAAAAAGTCTCCCGGAGGAATGGCATATCATGGCATGGAGATGGATGGAATGACACATACTTTTATGTTTTACTCACCTACCTCTGCCCCACCTAGAGAAGACCCCCTATACTTTGTTTGATGAATGAAGCTGTAGAAAACATCATATGCTCTCATTACTCTCACCAAGATCACAAAAGCATGTGCCAAGGTATGCTGACACCGAATATTTGTTTTTCATATCTTCTTAATTTGACTCTAGAAACATGAAGGACATTGAGCATAGAGATGGTTATGCCACAGGCATAAGGCTATTGCCTCTGTAGAAATCTAATTCTACCACATTTATTTGAGATTTGCTCGAACCATCTTAGTTTTTAAATGTATTGATTTCATAATTGTAGATTGTATTTGTTGGACTTCTTTACTGCTGTAGTGACAATAATAGTATTGTCAACAACATAGACTCATTCACTAGAAGATAAGGCTGCAAAAAATTGTCTTTTAGTCCTAAGTTTTCCTCCACACCTTGTTTCTATACCGATCATATGCTTTCCCCAATTCTTCATTCCATGGAGATGTCGCAGTGCTTATTTCATTGAAAAAAAAATGATGGATTGTCTTCATCTGTTAGATAGCTTAGAAAACAAATGTATGACTATCACCATGTCCCCAAGTAATTCTGAGGTGGGATCCTCCCTCTCGAGTAATAGGTAATATGTCGGCTTGGCCGTTTGTCATTTCCATCTTATAGTTATATTGAAGTTAAAATCAGTACACTTGAAAACCTCCTAAAAAATATTGCAATGTAATAATACTGCCAAATTTTCATGTGCCCAAGAAATGTTAAAACATCTAAATAATTTAGAAGAGATAGTAATATTTTTGGAAATAGTTTTCTTCTGAATTAGATCTAGCTAGAGCTATCACTTTGATCATTGTATGTAAGTGTTAACGAGTTTTTTCATCTTTTATAGCATATATATAAAAGAAATAAAAAAATATTACTAGAACAACTCAAACTGGACCTGATAGCTCTGTGGCTGGATCTACTACATCTCGATCACCAAGTCAGACTCTTTTTATCAATCATGAAAGTTGGAGACCCATATCCTCGTGTTGGTATATAACCAGTTCTTAGCTTTCACGAGCGAACTGTATAGGTTTTATAAAAGGGAAAAGCAAGGGGATTTTGTGTGATACAAGGTTTCTAAGAATCTTCATAAAATGATTGAAATTTTTTTCCCATTTGGCATCTTGGGTTAAATTTTTTGATACAGCTAGGCACAAAATGTATCTTGTGCCTTAGGTATTAGTGGTGGTACAATGTGTATGTGGTAAACAAGGGTACGGTCAAATTTTCTCAGTATTGGGTAACTATATATATGCAGATATTGACCAAATCAAAGTAGTAATGGAATTATTGTTTACCTCATGATCTCTAGACTTTTCACGACCTTTGTAGACGTGTATTACATCATTGCTTCCATCAGAATGTTCTTCCACATCTGCACTATTTCTTTCTTGCACATTGTAACCTAATGGGTCTTTTTAGTTCGCTTCCAATAGGCATTAGAGCGAGTACTTGGATTTCACTTCTAACAGGCATTAGAGTGAGGACTTGGATTTTTTTTAAAACTCTATCTTTCCTTGACTGGGTACTCGACACAATCCTTAAGTTGTTGGATTCTACCTTCTTCCCTCACAATACTTTGTTTCCTTCACAAAATTTATCTCTTTCACTTACAAATACTTTGAACTGAAGCTTTCTACACACTTTTCACCTTCTCAAGGTGTCTACCTTTTGTTCAGCTCAACTCTCTACCTCAATTTTTTTATGACCACAAAAAATAAAAGAATCCACTTTTCATAAAATATTTGCTTTTCATATTGTTTTGATTTTCTTCTACTTTTTGGGGGGTTTTAGTGCTTTCCTTTGATTATAAAAACAATGGACTCTTTCTATATGCTTCACTTGGATAAACATCTTCAACACTTGGTGATTCTTCTAGAAAATCATTCTATTGTTCAACATTGAAAAAGGCTTGACCACTTTACCTTCGCAAAATAAGTCTTTAGTTTGTTGATCTATGGTACCTCAGGAGGTATTCTTCACTAGCTTGGTGCCTTATCTTGTGAAGAATATTAATAAACCTTTTAAATTCTTACTTAAGTGGAGTAAGTGATTAATGTTGGAAATACTGAGAGGGGGGTGAATCAGTATTCCTTTCAATTAGAGCATTAGTTAATCTTCAATTATTATCAGTGTTTGTACAATGATAACAATAAACAAAAGGAACACAAATACACATTTTTTAAGTTGGAAACCCTCTCTGGGAAAAAAACCACCTGAATTCTTTTCTAATAATTCTTTAATATTAAAATCCAATTGAAAATAAAGCTCCAACTTCCTAGAATCTAGAAAATCATTCTTCTCCAACTCCCACTAGATGGATGCTCGAACGCCCGAGATTCTTCAATAGTCAACTGAATGGATGCCCAAAAACCCAATGAGCTACAACTCACCCTAGCGCCACCCTACCACCCTGAATTTTTCATAGGTTTGAACCTTTTGGTGACTTCATGCACCAGCCTAACACCACCCTACCACCTTACAGAAGAATAAAACAAGAATGGACTCTCGTACTAGGGAAAATGGTCCACTTTACAATTATATAGAATGATGTAGAAGAATAAGACACACTAGAACATAACCCCAACTATGACACAACCACCTAATGATGATCCTAGACCTCCCGACACTGCCTCTTCAACTCTTGGAAGATAGACACTTGTATAATTTTTACAATGATGCATTTACAATGACATAGTACAATGATACCTTTACAATGAATGTATACAATGCTGCCCACTTGAAGACTTCATGTGATAAAATTCTTGCTACTATTTTTCATCTTGATTGTTGCTCTTTTCATGCTACCCTCTGCTTCACCTTGCTTTCCTTGCTGCCCTAGAAATTTTGGTCCTTTGCAGCCCTTGACAACACATGATCTAGCTTTTTCTTGCCTTCTAAGATCTAGATATTGAATCTGGGGTATCTCTGTTATTTCAGATCCCCAATATGTGATTTTCAGTTTTGTAGTAGTACTCTGAGTCTTCTTTCCAATTCCACAGGTCTGATCCAATTTTTATTCTTCAAGAAAGATTTATTCTCAATCTCTCACAATGACTTAATTATGGACTTTTTCAGTAGAGAGAACTTGTATAACGTGCCACATGTCACTGTTTCTTCATTTGGCTCTAAAATTGATACAACAAAAACTAAAATTTGTGCACTATCTACCAATTTTTATAGAATTCAAATCCAATACTCAGAGAGAGAGATATGACGATTTTCCCAACGTCACTTCTTTGAGATGAAGTTCAGGAGCCTGCAAAAACACTGACTTCCATAGATCATATCTCTGAAAATATTGCGCACCTTGATCTAAAATTTTTACAGGAGCTTCCTTCAAATTTCAGCTTCGCCTCATAAAAATTTCAGCTTTGGAACCTTCGTAGAAAAAATTTAGAGCGAAAATGCCACGATGACCTTTTTCAGGCAATGAAATCCCTACATAAGGAGGATATGAGGATCACAATTTATATAAATGCTTAAGTTGAGAGGGGCTTCAACAAGTGAACGTGGGAGGGATTTTAGGAGATTAAAAATTATTAATTATTGACTTTTCACTGACCCATTCCACAACCCCATGGGGTTTTAGCCCACTAATTGGGGTTACAAACTTCAAACATGAATATCTCTCAAACCGTGAATAATTATGTGGCATGCCATATATCAACGGAAACATCTCGACAAGTAGAAACCATAAAAAGCATTCTTGACCCAGAATATAGAAATTTGGTAGGTAAAAATTCCCATGCAATATTGGGGTAGCCCCTGGTGTTGCTTGGGTTGACATCAATGACAACCACTAATCAACAATCTCCCCCTTTGGCATTGATGGCAACACAAGTAATCCCCCTACAATCATGACAAATATTCAAACAAAATTCTCTCCCCCTTTGAAATCAATGGTAAAGGGTAACTCCCCCTGACACACAACCATCCTACGGACTTGTACAAACTTCCACTCCCCCTTTATATTATGAATAAGGAAAATCTAATGAGAACTTGGGAGAATTCCAAGCTTCTAGTGAAGATATTCAAATGCTTCACGAGGTAAAGGTTTAGTGAATATATCATCGATTTGTTCTTTTGTACCAACATAATCAAGTTTGATATTCTTTTCAGTGACTTGTTCTCTAACAAAATGATATTTGATCGAAATTTGTTTTGTTTTTGAATGAATGACAGGATTATTGGAAATGCTGATGGCACTGGTGTTGTCACTGAATATGGGAATAGGCTCACTGAATTGTACTTGAAGATCTTGCAAAATTTGTTTCATCCAAAGGACTTGTGTACAACATGCTGCCGCTGCAATGTATTCTACTTCTGTTGTAGATAATGAGATTGAGGTTTGTTTTTTTCTCAACCATTATACAAGACAATCACCTAGATAGAATGCTGCTCCACTAGTACTCTTACGATCCTCAACGCTTCCTGCCCAATCTGCATCTGTAAAGGCTTGAATAATGAGATCGTTACCCTTGGGATACCACAAGCCATATTCTTCTGTGCCCTTTAGATATCGAAGAATTCTTTTGACAAAAATAATATGTGATTCTTTTGGTGCTGCTTGGAATCTTGCTACTTGTCCAACTGCTTGCATAACATCTGGCCGAGAGGATGTTACATATAGAAGAATACCAATCATAGATATGTACAAGCTCTGATCCACATCCTTAGATGAATCGTCTATGCTCAATTTGCAACCTGTTACCATCGGAGTAAGGATGGGTTTTCAATCTTCCATTTTTAATTTCTTGAGCATTTCCTTGATGTATTTGGATTGACATATAAATATTCCTTTCTCTTGCTGAGATATTTGAAGCCCTAAGAAGTATGTCAGCTCACCAATTAAATGCATCTCAAACTCACTTTGCATATTTGTAGAAAAGTTCTTACTTAGTTGATTGTCATTGCTATCAAATATTATATCATCCACATATACCTCAACGATTGTTAAATTATCTTTATCTATTTGTACATAAAGATTGCTATCAACAATACCTTTCTTGAACCCTTGTTGACATAGATATCCATCAAGACGAGCATACCATGTTCTGGGAGGCTGCTTGAGACCATATAGTGCCTTCTTTAATCTGCAAACATAGTCTTCTTTTTTTGATAGTAGAAAACCTTCAGGTTGTTCGATGTAAACTTCTTCTTCCAATTCGCTATTCAGAAATGCTGACTTAACATCCATTTGGTAGAATTTGTTTTTTCTTGAACATACATAGGTGATAAACATTCAGATGGCTTCCATTCTGGCAAATGGTGCAAATTTTTCGTCGAAATCAATTCCTTCCACTTGTGCATAGCCTTTGCAAACCAATCTTTCTTTGTTTCTGGTAACCTTCCCATCTTCATTCAATTTGTTCCTGAACACTGATTTAGTCCCAATGACATTTTTATATTTTGGTCATGGAACTAATTCCCAGGTGTTATTCTTCTCGATTTGATCTAATTCTTAATTCATAGCTGCTACCCAATGTTCATTCTGGCTGGCTTCCTCAAAACTACTAGGCTCAAAGGTTGCTAGAAAAGCAATGTGAGCTTGTTGTGATGAACGAAGTTGTTGACCTTCATTTATGTCACCAATGATTTCATTTGATGGATGGTTCTTTTGAATCCATTATTTTTTTCTCTTTGGAGGAGCTTCTTATTGTTTTTCTGGTATATCTTGATGATCATTATTTACTTCTTCTTGGTTGATAGTTGATTCTTGTTCTAGAATTTTCTCTGTGTCTTTTTCAGCCTCTATCTCAAGTTTCAAAGATTCTAGATCCTCATCATTATTCATTAGAACACCATCTTCGTCAAATGTAACATTTATACTTTCCACTATCTATTTTCTTCTTATATTATAGCATTTATAGGCCTTTCTTTTTCTTGAGTAACCAACAAAGATACCTTCATCAACACGTGATTCAAACTTACCCAAATTTTGATCTTCTCTTTTGATATAACATTTACTTCCGAAGATTCTGAAATATTTTACATTAGCTGGTTTTCCTTTCCATAACTCATATGGGGTCTTGTTGCAATTATTTCTGAGAAGACTTTAGTTGATAATGAAGACTACCGTATCAATTTCTTGAACCCAAAATGTTTCATCCAATTTTGAGTCCTTCAACATTGTTCTACCCATATCCTTTATGGTTCTGTTAATTGTTTCAGCAACTCCATTTTTCTGAGGTATTCGTGATGTTGAAAATTGTCTTTTTATTACATTTTCATCACAGTATTGTGAAAATAATTTGGAAGTGAATTCTCCACCATTATCTTATCGTAGACACTTGATTTTCAAATCAGTTTCATTTTCGACCAACTCATTGTAGATCTTAAAGCACTCAAATGCTTTAGATTTTTTCTTTAGGAAACTGACGGCTGTCATCCTGGTATAGTCATCTATCATTAACATGAAATATAATTCTCCATCTAAGCCTTTTGTTCTCACAGTACCACATAGATTATTATGTATCAATTCCAATGGATGTGATGCAAAGTGTTCTTTTGTTTTAAATTGGACTTTTGTCTGCTTGCTGTGCCAACAGGCCTCACATAGTGTGTTGGAAGGTTTTGAGATTTTTGGCATTCCTCGTATTGCTTCCTTTTTTCTTATCCTGACAAGATTTTCAAAGTTTGTGTGACCCATTCGTTTGTGCCATAACCAAATTTCATCTTCTTTAGCTAGTAGACGTGATTTAGTTGCTTCATCCAAAACATATATGTCATTTGGACCTCGACTTGCTGTAGCAACAATTTTACCATACCTGCCTTTCCTGATTTCACATTTTTTGGAGTTGAATAGCATTGTGTGTACTTGATCACACATTTTTCCAACACTGAGAAGATTTTGATTCATGTTTTCAACCAATAGAGCATTCTTGGCTATAACATCTTTGCTTCCGAGAGTGATGGTACCTGATCCTATAACATTTGAAGATCCATCATTTCCAAAGGATACGGTTCCATCCTTCTTCTCTTTCAGAGATACAAATTTCCTTCTATCTCCAGTCATATGCGTTGAGAAACCGCTATCAACATACCACACATCTTTGTTGTTTTGAGCCTTGAGAGTGAGAGCACAATTATCAGTCTTCTTCTTCTTCCATGTTCGGTTCATTCTGTGGCTTTGAAGATTCTTATAGAGGATATTAAAGTTTGTATTCTTTGGCTATGTGTCCAAATTTCTGACATTTGTAACATTCCATATTATTTATTAAATGTTCAAATCTATTGATGTTTCGTTGAGCCCTGGGAGGTTCATATTTGAAGGATCTCCTGGAATTATATTGCTTCCTAGGGTACGTGCGACATTCTATAGATTTATGACCAAACTTTCCACATGCATAACAATAGCCATGAAAAATATGTTGGTACTTGGATGGAAATCTTTGTCGAGGAATTGTCTTCCAAGGATGTTCTTGCGAATCTTGTCCAATGAAGTCTACATGCATGTTATATCTCATAGGCTCATTGTATTTTTTTGTAGAAGGTCCTGCTTCTTATTCTCTGTAACCAAGGCTAGTTCTGTCATTATAAGATTGTTGATTTTTGATGAGTTCCTCCAATGCACTTGAGGTGTTAGCATAGTTTTGGAAGTTTTTCCATTCTTCACTTCCTTACGCAACAAGACTACTTTGGCTTCTAATGCTTCCCTTTCTTGGTTGTGTTAGTCATCAGTAATTTTTTCTATTTTGTAGATGACTAAATTCTTGTCCTAGATTTCTAAAAACAAGATTTATGAATATTGTGAGTTTTAGAAATCTCACTACCTTCATTATCCTTAAGATAATTTTTTCGTTGTTTCATTATTCTATCATTTCATGGTCATCTTACCAGTTCTAGAAGACCCCTCATGGGCTCATGCCAATCATCTTCATCCTATTTTTCCACCTATGACCACAGTACTATGTTTTTCCTTTGCCTCACCCCTCCACTTACCCTCTAAGATTACCAAACATCCCACTCTTTCCAACACTCACCAAATGCCTCAAGCATTGATGATCTCAAAACTATCTCTGTAGGCTCCTTAGATAAATTAAGTACATTGGATTTTGGACCCTCAATACATCAAATTGTCAACAACTCTATTTTTCATACTCAAATACCCCAAGCCAAACTCTTAGTCAAAGACCAAGTTAAAAGAGCCTCCCACTAGGTCACTAGGGTTTCATAGGTTGTAGGGTTGTATTTGGTGTTCTTAATCACTGTTTTTCATGTACTAAAAAGCTGAATCAAATGGGAAAGAAGTTTAGCACATGATTGTTCAAGATAGATCAAAAAGGTCTCTAAGGAAGGCCTCCTTAATCAAGTACAAATTCTGCAAAAGATAGCTTTCCATTTTGACATTTCTGTAGGAGTGTCAAAGTGGCTATCAGCAGAGAAATTTCGTAAGGCAAGAGGCCTACTCCTCATCAGAATATATACTCAAGAAAAGGAAGAAGAAGTAGTCTATGTTCAAGAGAAATAAGGGTTTCTAGGCATTGATTGGGCCAGCAATATGCCAAGCAAATATCAAAGCAACAAAACACATGGATAGAGGCACACTAGCACAACTAAGCATGAATTGAATATTTTTAGAAATTATAAATGAAAAAGGGAAAAAGGTGAGGTGAACTGAACATAAATGAATGAAATTAAAAGGGCTATAGAGAACTTAGAAGATAACACTAATTAATCTTCTCTAATAGCCCATAAACCTAAGATTTTGGAGAGATAGGTAAAGAGGGAAATGAAATGAAGAAGATAGACCTCCATGATGACAGCAGAAAGAGTGTTTGAAGAAGCTATTGATTGGTGACCTCCAGTGTTGTGTAACCAACTCCAAAAATAGAAGAAAAGAGATATGAACGCCTTAGAAATAAGCCACTTCGAGGGGGCAACCTCCAATACATGACATAAATGAACAATTCTTGGATGATACAATTTACAAAGCCTCCTTTCTATATATAGGAGTACATGGGGCCATAATGTAATCCTAGTGGGCCACAATGTAATCCTAGCCGACCTAACAATAATGATTTAAGGGCACAATAATAACAAAATGGGGGTTACAAGGGTACAATAATAACAATAAGGGGGTTACACTAACAACAATAAGGGACTATACTAGTAATATAGGGACCTAACATGCCCCTCCCCTTCAAAAAAAGTGTTGTCCTCAACGCTTGAGTAGCTCTGGGTGCTTTTGTATAAAATTCTCATCCTCCCATGTAGAATCTTCAGTGGGTAAGTTCTTCCACTTGATGAGATACTCTGAAATTGATCGATTCCGTAGTCGTCGAGTTCTTGTTTCCATGACCGCTTCAGGTTCCAATATGATTTTTCCTTCCTCATCAAGTTCTAGCAATATTGTTTGAACAAGAAGATTTTCACCTATAACCTTCTTTAAGCATGAAACATGGAAAACTCGATGTACTCGCGAAGAAGTAGGAAGCTCCAATTTGTATGCCATAGTACCAATCTTTTGCAACACCTTGTAAGGACCATAGTACTTTGGTGATAATTTATTATCCTTTTTAGCTTGCTTGAGGGACATTTGTTTGTATGGTTGTAGCCGTAAAAATACCCAATCTCCTACATCAAAACTTCTCTCGCTGCGATGTTGATCTGCCTGTTGTTTCATTCGATTTGTGCCAAATTCAGGTTGCCCTTTAAGAGTTGGAGAACTTCTTGCTGATGCTCGATGTGATCTTCCACTGCTTGAACCTTCGAATTTTCCCTTAAAGATGATGTGATGGATGGTGGATGATATTCATAAAGTGCCATAAATGGGGTCATTTTTGCTGCAGTATGGAAGGAAGTGTTATACCACCATTCAGCGAGAGGTAACCACTTGACCCATCGTGTTTGTTTATCAGATACAAAACAATGAAGATATCCTTCCAAACATTTATTTACTATCTCAGTTTGACCATCAGATTGAGGATGATAAGATGAGCTATGAGCTAATTGAGTACCCAAACAAGAAAATAACTTCGTCCAAAAATTTCCAGTAAAAATGGGATCTCCGTCGCTCACAATAACCCTTGGGCTTCCATGTAGCTTTTGAATTCTATCCATAAATGTAGTAGCAACTGTACTTGCTTTAAATTGATGAGATAATGCACAAAAGTGTGCATACTTGGCAAGTCTATCAACTACCACCATGATGACACTCTTTCCTTCGGACTTAGGTAAACCTGTGATAAAATCCATTGAAATCTCCTCCCAACGTTGACTTGGAATGGATAAAGGTTGTAGAAGTCCAGGGGTCTTAATTGTTTCCACTTTATTCTGCTGGCAAACCAAACATTCCGCCACAAATTTTTGAATATCAGATTTAAGGCCATCCCAAAAAAATTCTTTCTTCACCCTGTGGTAAGTTTTTAAAAATCCTGAGTGTCCTCCTAAAGGAGAAGTGTGCAATTCCAGAAGAATATGTTGTTTTAGTCGGGAATTCTTACAAAGATATAAGCGATCTTTGTACCATAAGGAGTCATTTTTCCAACTAAATGTATCATATGTACTAGGATCTTGCTGCAACTTTTGAATGAGTGTCCATACATCTTTGTCCTTCTTCCATTCATCTCTTGCTTCGGTTATCCAATCTGGTTGGATAATAGAAATGGCACAAAGCAATGCTTCCACCTCTTCATTCTTTCTTGAGAGTGCATCGACAACAACATTAAGCTTTCCTTTTTTGTAGATTATTTCAAAGTCATAACCCAACATCTTTGTGACCCATTTTTGCTGCTCTTCTGACGATAGTCTTTGTTCCAAAAAGTGTTTAAGACTATCATGATCAGTTTTTACCTTGAAGTGTCCTCCCATTAGGTAAGTTCGCCATTTCTTTAGTGCATGTAGTATTGCTAACATTTCCTTCTCATAAATAGGTTTCTGTAAATACTTTCCTTTGATTGGACGACTTTCAAAGCAATGGGTCTTCCTTCCTGCATTAAAACTGCACCAATTCCATTTCCTGAGGCATCACATTCCACAATAAAGGTTTTTGTGAAGTCTGGTGTAGCTAAGACCGGTGCTAGGCACATTTCCTCTTTAAGACGTTCAAAGGCCTTAGTTGCTTCAGGATTCCATGAAAATGCATCTTTCTTCAATAATGTTGTTAGAGGTGCTGCTATTCTCCCATAATTCTTAACAAACTTGCGATAATACCCTGTTAACCCGAGAAATCCTCGCAACTGCTTTATGGTTGTGGGGACTTTCCATTCCTTAATGGCTCTAATTTTGTTAGGGTCTACTTTAACACCCTCGTGAGATACAATATGACCCAGATATTCCACCTCTTGTACTCCAAAGAAACATTTGGATTTTTTTCATATAATTGTTTCTCCTGCAATAGTTTGAGCACCCTGTCAACATGTTCAACATGATCCCTCCAAGACCTACTGTAGATTAGTATATCATCAAAAAATACTAGCACAAATTTTCTAAGGAAGGGTTTGAAAATGGAATTCATCAACCCTTGAAATGTAGAAGGTGCATTGGTAAGGCTAAAAGGCATGACCAAAAACTCATAATGACCCTCATGAGTTCGAAATGTTGTTTTTGGAATATCTTCAGTCTTCATTCTAATTTGATGATATCCTGAACGAAGATCCAACTTGGTAAAATAAATTGCCCCATGTAATTCATCCAATAATTCATCAATCACAGGAATGGGAAATTTATCTTTAATGGTGAGATTATTGAGCTCCCTATAATCTGGACACATGTGCCATGATCCATCCTTCTTGTGTACCAATACTACAGGAGCAGAGAAAGAACTTTGACTAGGTTGAATTATACCCGCCTCTAACATTTCTGCAATCATGCGTTCAATTTCGCTCTTTTGGAAGTAAGGATATCTATAAGGCCGGATGTTTAGAGGAACACTTCCTGGAATCAAATGAATAGCATGATCATGATCACGAATAGGTGGGAGTCCTTTGGGAGTTTCAAACACCTTGGAATGATCGTCCAAGACTTGTTGGAGATCTGCAGAAATAGATGATTTTGATGTTGGAACTTCTAGTGAGCATAATTGTGCAATTACGCCTCGTTGTTCTTTTTTTAGAAGCTTTGTCATGACATTAGAGCTTATTATCCTTCCTGGCTTCCCTGCAATACCCCGTAATTCGACTTCCTTTCCTTCTGAAAAAAATTTCAAGAAAATTTCTTGAAAATTAAAAGCTACCGTCCTCAAAGATTGTAACCATTGTACTCCTAGTACAACATCAGCACCTCCCATATGAATGGAAAGCATTGGACTAGTCAATACATATTCCACCATGGTTAGCTTGATATTATGGCATTTTCCAGAAAAATTTATAGTTCCTCCATTTGCAACCATCACTTGACATTCTGGTGCTGGGTATAAGAAACAATTTAATTCCTTGGCTACCTTACAATGAATAAAATTATGGGTGCTACCTGAATCAATCAACACTATTACCTTTTTCTTCTTGATTTGTCCTTCTATCTTGAGAGCTTGAGGAGTGGTAATTCCTGCTAGTGCATTACACGATATGGTCGGATTCATTTCTTCCTCTTCTAGGGTTGGTTCCTGGTGTATATCCTCTTCTTGTTCATTTTCTTCTTCCTCTTCACAATCTATGTAAAATAATTTCTTCTCAACACACTTATGACCTTTAGTGTATTTTCTATCACAACCGTAGCAAAGCCCTTTTGCTCTTTTTTCTTCCAATTGTTGTGGTGTCAACCTTGTAGGTTGTGGAAATCTAGGCGTAGCAACACTTCCTTCTTTATAGAATTGAGTGGTAGGCTTCCTTGTCGCCATAATTTTACATTCAACTTTTCTTGCCAACCTGAATGCCTTCTCCAATTAATCAGGTTCCAAAACGCGAACTTCATGTTGGATGTTATCCTTTAAAGTGCCTAGGAAGAGATCAATCCTGTGTTCCTCTGTAAGATCAGTTACCCTTATATTCAATTTTTGGAAGTCCTCAATGTGCTGCCCCACTAAACCCTTTTGTTTGAGATTTATCAATTGGGTAAAGAAGGTGTTGCTCTCTGTATCCTCATAATGTGCTATCATTTCCTCCGTAAAAATTGACCAAGTGACAATTTTTTTACGGGAGCAAAGCCATTGATACCATACAAATGTATTTTGTTCTAAATGTAAAGTTGCAATGCTTACCTTTTGTGTGTTTTTCACGTTATGGAGATCAAAATATTGCTCCATCTGTAGTATCCATGTTACAGGATCTTTTCCATCAAACTTCCTCATATCCATCTTTGGAATATGGTGGTTCTTCCCGCCAACATTAGAGTTTATGAAATCACAATTAACATTTATTTTGTTCTCATCATGAGGTTCTTCTACTATCTTTCACCATTAGGAAACCTTTCTTGTATCAACTTTGTCAAACCTTCCATGTCTGCTTTTAGAAAATTCTTCATGTTTTCCATTTTCTCATCGATCTTAGCTTCCATGTCATCCATCTTAGATTCCATGCCATCCATCTTAGCTTCCACGCCTTTCTTCAAACCATCCATCCCTACCCACGCCATCCATCTTAGCTTCCATGCCTTTCTTCAAACCGTCCATCTTCACTTCCACGCCTTTCTTCAAAACTTCCATTTCATTTTTTGTTGCTCTTTGCTAGAGTGAAACTTGTTGCACTTGCTCTTGTAATTTTGATAGATCATGTTGCAATTCTTCATCTTCATGAGTCATAGTAGAGCCTTCAAGGCTTAATGGGTGTTGAATTCTTTAGGGGCCATTTTCTTGAGAATCCGCTAAGGGGTTGATACCTTTTACTAGCTTTTAGGAGCTCGATATTGAAATTAAATTATCTCTGTATTTGAAAATCTTCGATATCTGAAATTCAGCTCTGTAGTAGATCTCTGAAGCTTCTTTCAAATGCCACAGGTCTGACCTGATTTGGATTCTCCAAGAGAAATTTGTGTCCAATCTCCCACAATGACCTAATTCTGGACTGGTTCAGTAGAGCGAACTTGTACGAATTGCCACGTGTCACTGTTTTGTCCTTTGTCTCTGAAATTGATAGCGAAGAAACTACGCCATGTAATTTATCCCAATTTTTACGGCACTCCAATCCAATCCCCAGAGAGAGAGTTATTGAACTTTTCCCACGATCACCTCTTTGAGATGAAATTCAGGAGCCTGAAAAAGCACTACCTTCCACAGATCATATCTCCAAAAATATTGCGAACCAAGTTCTGAAATTTTTTGAAGAATTTCCTCAGGATTTCAGCTTCGCACCATATGAATTTCAGATTCTGAACCTTCGTAGAAAACAAATTATAGCGTAAATGCCACGATGACTTGTTTAGGAGCCTGAAAAATGACCTACATTCCACAGATCATATCTCCGCAAATATTGCGAACCAGCCTCTGAAATTTTTAGACAAGCTTCCTCAGGATTTCAGCTTCGCACCCTAAAAATTTCAGCTTCTAAAACTTTGTAGAAAAAAAGTTATAGCGAAAATTCCACGATGACCTGTTTGGAGCAGCAAAACCTTAAAATCCAAAGCTCTGATACCAAATGTTGTGTAACCAGCTCCAACAATAGAAGAAAAGAGATATGAACGCCTTAGAAATAAGCCACTTCGAGGGGGCAACCTCCAATACATTACATAAATGAACAATTCTTGGATGATACAATTTACAAAGCTCTTCTACAGGAGTACATAAATATGACTAATCCTAGTGGGCTTACAAATGTAATCCTAGCCGACCTAACAATAATGATTTAAGGGCACAATAATAACAAAATGGGGGTTACAAGGGTACAATAATAACAATAAGGGGTTTACACTAACAATAATAAGGGACTATACTAGTGATATAGGGACCTAACATCCAGCATTTGTCAAGGTAAATTCACTGCCTCAAAGGGAAAGAATGCATGAAAGGGTACTAGTATAAGGAAGGTCAAGCCTTAATTTTTAGTTATTTACCCTAAAATGGTCGAAGGAATCAAAACATAGGATTGAGTTTCAAGATAGAAAACTAGGTTGAGCATGAGTTTACTGTTATGTAACTGAAAGTGTCAAAAACCAAGAAACATCAAAGGAGGGCCAAATCACTATGTCATGGCACTTGAAAAAATCAGAAGTGGCCTAACAAGGAGATAACATACATGATTATGAAAGTTGTAGTGCTTGTCAAAAATGGATTTATCATGCTCCAGATATCAGAGGGAAGAGCAGTCACTTCAAAGTTTTCATGGTACTTATTGACTAAAAGTGATTGAAAGGCATGAATAAGCCACAACACAGTGAATCATGAAACTCAAACAGGCATATTCAAAACAAGTTTTAAAGGCATAAATAGGCCAAAGGGATTCAGATTTCACCTTTTCAGAAAATTGAAGAGCAACAAAGAAAAATGGTTATGAGCAAAAGTGAGTGGTTTTATATTTTTAAGTCGCCTACTGCAAAAGGTAAAAAATAATATCAGTGAAATGACAAATGGACTAAAAAACATTAGAAAGTGGTTTTGTAAAAGATAAATATTTTTTCCTAAGACTATAAAAGATAATTTTTTCTATCACTCAGTTCATTTGTCACTTGCAAAAAGAGTAAGGAGCCTTCAAGAATAAATTTCTGAGTTTCAGTCCAAATTGAGTAAGGTTACAGAGCGCTACGCTTTGGAGCAGGAACTGCGCTTATAGGACCCGGCGCTGCGCGTAGGAGAGTTTCTATAGTGTAAATTTACACTGCGTTGCACGTACAGCTGAACACATTGCGCGTTCGAGGGGGGGGGGGGGGGGGGGCGCTACCCGTCACCTAGTTTTGCCCAACAGGCAGGGCATCGTGCAACGCCGCGCTCAGGAGCAAACCCGATAGTCCCAGATAACTGCCCGGTGTTGTGCCCAGGAGGACTCGACCCACCCAGAGAAAGTTTGGCACTGTGCTTAAGGATGACCTGACACACCCATTTCTGCCCAGTGCTGCACCCAGGAGACCGACAGGCTTGTACGAATCGTGCAACGCTGCACCTAGGAGACCAAAAAGCTTGCACGCAAGTAGGCACTGCGCTTAGGTGCAGAAGCCTCTCCCACCTGTAAAAATTTCCAAAAACATAAGGGGACACCTTCAAGCTACATTCGAAAGCCTACAAACAAGTTAAAGGTTGGTAGATGCTGCTTTTCCTTTCCCTCCAAGTGATTTTGCTAGTTTAATGCTTAAAGGAAATTGACTAAACCCTAGTGGCTATAAACCCTAACCAACACCTCCATCACACTCACTTTCAAGAGCTGACCTTCACCATCATTTAAATTCAATATTCCTACCTATTTTCACAAGCAGGCCTAGGTTTGTCTAAAGGCAACACTAGTCACCATGTCAGGAGAAGAAGGGAGTGTTAGCAGTGAAGGAGGCCAAGTGCCTATGAGGCAAAAGCACAAGGGTGGGAACATTAACATATTTGAGCCCCAAAAAACTGTGGATGTTACTGCCACCCCCATCATTCTCACATGATTTCAAAATTTAGGGTGTTTCCAGTTTTGTGAGAAGTTCCAACAAGTGCAAAGTCACTCTGATCTCACTAGGTTGTTTGTCCTCAAACTACACAATAAAGAAGTAAATCTTGTAGGGGTAGACTTTGAGCTATCATCAAATACCATTTCCCCTGCTACTGGAATTCCTGATGTTGGTGAGAAATGGTTCAAAATGGAAAAGTTGGACATGAACTGCTATGAGCCATTTATCAAACATAGGTACAAAGAAGACTACAAAACCATCTTCCCTTTCTCCCACTTGCTAGACAGGTATGCAACCTTAATGAAGGTCATCATGAAATATTTTACATGTGAGGGGAGATACTCTAGGCTCTACTCCTACCATATCATATTACTCATGCATTTTACCAGTGTTAAAATGCTTCATTTTCCTTACTACTTGTATAGGAGTATTGAAAAGATGTCTTCTGTTGTCTGGAGGAGGAAATATTCCTAGAAAATGCATATTTTTTTCCACCATTCCTTGATTAGTATGGTGGTGCTACATCAACTGGAGCAAAAATGCATACCTTTGGAGGTGTTCATAGCTCATGAAGTATTCAAAAGCCCTTAGCCCCATCATCAACCAAATTTACCCTCATCATCTCATCCTCCTCCCTCCACTTCTCCATCACCTCCTACTGATCATGACTCATCATCTACCCAAGTATCCTCTCCTCAAGAAAACCTCCTTTCCCCATGATCAAGAAGGAAGTGGAAGTGAACATTCAAGCCAAAATGAGGGTGAGGATGACAATCAATCAAGCCAAAATGAGGATGAGGGTGATGATGAGTTAGGCCTGCAAGAGGTAGAGAACATGGAAATATAAGGGGATGATGAGAGTGCAGAAAATGAAGATGAGGGTGATGATGAGTTAAGCCCACAAGAGGCAGGAGGAATGGAAACAGAGCAAGGTAATGAAAGTGAAGAAAGTGAAGAAACTGAAAGTGGTAATGAATCAAATAGTAATGAACAAGAGATCAATAATGAAGTAGAGGCCATGGAGGTCGATGATGATGAAAAAGAGGCAAGTAACCAAGAAGCAGGGGATGATCCTAAAGAAAGCAGTGATACTAAGAGCCCTAATGATAGTCAAAATAGTGAGGCTCTTAGTCATGACAAACATGAGGGAAAATATAAAGAGGGAAGCCAAAATGAAGATTATGACTATGCAGAAAATGAAGAAGAGGCTAAAGATAGTCATGACTATCATGAAAACAATCATGAAAGTCATGAAGATAGTAAAGAAAATCAAGAGGTTGGCAGCGAAAATGAAGGTCACAGCAATGATGAAGGCATCTACAATGAAGGACAAGATGAGAGTGCAGAAATCAGTGAAGAAGCCAGCAATGAGGCTAATGATGAAGGTAAAGAGGTAAGCAGTAGTCCAGGTGATGGAAAAGAAGACATGGAAACAAATGATGACAACCATGAGAAGGACACCAAAATGAGCCAAATTGAACCTTTTCCCTTGTCAAACCACAAAGGATAAAGACATGTGTTTGCTACCTCTAAAAGGCAAGGGGCCATGATTTATACTCCTATTAGGCCAAAGGACAAAAGCAAAGATAAAGGAAATGACAAAAGCAAGGATAAAGGCAAAGATAAGGGTAAAGGCAAAGACGAAGTAAAAGAAAAGGTAAAGGAAGAAGAAGAAGATCAACATGAGGTTGACAGAGAGTTTGAGATCATCCAAATTGACGGTGATGAGGGAAATGAAGCAAGGATCTCAAACTTGCTCCTCAAGAACAAAAATGCCCAAATTAAAGACCTCCAAGCAAATCTAGATAGGGCTAAGAGTGTGAATGATATCCTTGAGATGGAGAATAGGTAGCTAGGGGCACAAAATACCATTTATGAAGCTAGAGCACTCAGAGCCTGGAAAGAAGCTCAAAAGGCCCTAGTAAATCTATAAGAATTCATGGTCACCTATGAGGAAAGTGAGGATGAGGAAGGGTAGTCTAGGAGGAGGCCAAGAACCATGGGATTGAAGAAGGCCTTGGCAAAACATAGAGAACAAGAATCATCCTTGGCAGAGCAGCTTCCTCTATATGACCTTCTTGCCCTGGAGATAGAGCATGATTGGGAGCCATGGATAGAAATATCTAACATACACTTGGAGGCCAAGTTGGAGAGAGAAAATAAGGACCTTGATCTACAAAGGAAGATGACCAAACATTATGCCTGGAGAAATCAAGTTGCGAGGGATAAACTCAAAAAGGCCCATGCCAAGCTACAGGCACTTAAAGAGGAAAAAGACCAAGAAAACCTTGGAATATTGGCTGAAGTTTCTCTACAGGCTTCTCAAATCCCATGAGGAAGACATCCACCAATTTTGAGGAATTTTTGACAAATTTTGGTTTTTTGTAAATTTGGAGGCCTCTAAGTGCAGCACCCCTACACTACGCTTTCATCTCAGGCATCCTTAGAGGAAAAATTTTTCATTTTTGTAATTATCACATCTAGTACAATATTCTCACCAAATTTCAGAGCATTTGGAGAATTTTTGACCCCTAAAAAGGCCAAAAAACACCTCATTTTTCACCTTTCTGCCTCATTTTCAGGCCTGACACTACACCTAGAGCAGTTTTGGGAAATTTTCCTTTTGGATAGGTTAAAGGAGCTCAATCAGAAAAAAATGGGTATTTTTCAAAAGTGGACTCAACAAGCTTTCCAATGGGCCATCACGGGGAAAATTCTGACATCGGAAAGATCACCAGAACTTGGCTGCAAGTGGACCCATTTTCTGCTTGTGAAGGTGCTACGCTTTCAGACCTCACTGTATGTTTTTGGCCAAAAGTCAAAAAAAGACACTCAATAATTGAAAAATGATATTTTAATGTTTTTTGAGGTAAATCACTCCAAATTTAGGTGTTAGGATTTATTTTGGCATTTATTCCATGAGATATTTTGTGCCTTGGGCCTTGCATGGCCTCTTGGGCATTAATGACATTTATGGATGATTTTGACATTTTCAACCCTAGTTAGGGTTTTTTTCCATCCTTTGCTAGATAAATAGACTATGAGGGCCTTATTGTAAAACGTTGGCATTTGATGACTCATTGTAGCAATACATATTTTTTGGGATGTTGAAGAGAAATTGGTGTTGTGGAGCTTGTGAATGGCTTGTTTTTCTTGTTGATGGAGAAGGCTTGCTTACAGGATCCTTGAGCTTGGTTAATGGTGAAGTGTTTCTATTTAGTTATTTTTTTCTTGTATATCATTGTTTTTCATCCTTCTATGTTGCAGTAGGACAAAGGATTTAGACTAAGAAATGTTCTTCAAAGGCACCTTAGCTCTGTTTGTTCTTCATTGCCTTTATGTTTTCCTCTGCTAGGTCAGTTTAGAGAACCATTAATTGCTCTATATTACCATCGAAGCTTGTTTATCTCATGAATGGTTCAATACATCAGATGTCATAAATGTTTTATGGTTTTCCCTGCTTGTTTGATATCACTAAAACACTGTTCTTGAGGTCTCTCTTTGAAGTACCATTGTTTAGGTCTGCCAAAGAGGCTATGTTTCGATCGTACCCTTTGTCCATGCTTGAAGAAATGTTTCAAAGGTATTTATGGCTATGATCAATGATTTTTAGGATTTCCCTCTTCCTTGATTAAAGTTGTATGTTTGTCTTAAATGTTTTTCTAACCTTGAAGGTGAAATCACTAGAAGTTAAATGAGTTTCTTGCCTTCTATAGTTCACTGAATTGTTTGTCATAAATTCTTATTTTCTTGAGTTGAATCAAAGAGTTACTGGTTTGCCCTATCTTATGATTACTCCTTTATGCTAAATAGAATTGAATTCCCTTCTTGTTAAAGTATTTGGCAAAGGATTCTTGATTTCCCTTTTCCCTACTTTGTTCACAAACTTGATGTTCATCTCATTTCACACAAACCTTGAAAATCCATTTGACCATGCTAGATTTTCCCTGTGATGCACCCTAATTCATTGTTGAAATTTCTATGACTTTTATAGACTCCATAGCCCAATGAATTGAATATTTCCTCACTCCATCTATTCTACTTGATCATTTACCCAACCAAAACCAACAAACAAACCCTACACTTAAAAACTAGCCTAAAATCAAACCCTAAACACAAATAAGTTCACATCCTTTGCACACAATAGAGAGAGACCTATCTGAGTCGAGGAAGGCTAGGTCCTAGGACTCCAAAGAATGGTCCGATGTTACCCTATGCATTTGGTATGCCAATCTGCCAAATCACGGGAACCTAACATAATGGTGATCACGGTGGGACTTTTTGAGTCCATGACAATCTAAGTATCCCTTAGGACTTCAAAAACCCTTGTTGAACAATATCTATTGATTTATCACCAACTCATAGCCTAACATAACTAGAAATCAAGGTGAGAATCTTTCTGAGTTAGTGGCAACATAAGTACTGCTTAGAAATCCTGAAACCCTTATCATATCATAGATAAATCAAACTGTTAGCCAAACAGTGGAATCTAATTGTCTCACCATCCTAGAAAAATGATGACTCAACTGGAGAACACTCATAGAAACCTTAGGGCTACATAAAGGAACTCAGAAAACCCCAAAAACATCCCTATTTTGGTTTTTTGTCAGTTATTGGTGGTGGACCATACATACATATCCTTAAAGCAACAAAAAACATCCACCTAGCGACTCCACTATCCTCTAGTAGGCCTACTATACTTCACTAGTTCTCATTAGACTTCCCTAGGATTGTGTCAAATCAACCTTAAGAAGTTTAGAAGCCTAGTCACATACTGTGTGAATTTACTAAACATTAAGAGAGGTCATCCTTCCAAAAACAATCCTAAACTTTTAGCCTCTCTACATTTTAATTTGAAATCTGGCTTCACAAAGGATCAGTACCAAATCTCATCCGGACCCAAATCCTCCTACTATAGTTGACGACTTAAAAAAAAATTGTGGCAAACTTCCAAAACTGAAGATTCAACTACTGTCAGGACCATTCATAGAGCAAGTTCTATCCCTAAACATCTTACAACCTTGCAATATCCCCCATTTGACTTGCACCATGCAAGGAACCTTTTTAGAACCAAGTCACAAAGTGAGATTGACCAGACTGACCTTGAGCCCATAGATTTATAGCAGAGTTCTAGTAGATAATTAGCCTCTCCTTCCACTCCTCTCGACTTTCAGCTTCTCCATCACTTTATCTCTTTCCATCCCAAGTTGGCTCAGAATCAGTTTATTGGTCCAAGTACTTCCACCACACCCATTCATACCACCACCGTGAAAACCACTCCACTTCATCCTCCACCTCCTCTGACAAACCCTCCTCGTGTAAATCCTCCTTGGATTCCATTATCTCCCATCATGGAAGCATGGTATGCCCCCCTTTTACTACCACAACCTCTGGTACCTTTACCAAATGACTACCAATCCAGAATTCCCCACTTTACCGGAGTTGAATCTACCACTGCCCAACAACATGTAGATAAGATGAATGATTCCCTTGACTACATGAAATTAGAAGAAGAGGCCATAAAAATGAGAATCTTTGCCCAAAGCTTAGGAGGAGAAGACAAAAAAATGGTTCAAAAGCTTGACTCCTAACAACATACATGATCTCCCTTCCCTCTACCAAACATTCATAAACAAGTGTGAAATTAAGAAGAACCCTCTCCAAATCCTCTCAGAATACAAAAAACTTAAGAGAAATTTCGGGGAAAGTGTCCAAGAATATTGCACTAGGTTCAATAGTGTGTACAATGCTCTCCCACCTCACATGAAACCACCATAAGGCCTAGCACTAGTGAAATTTCCTGAAGGTTTTGATCTAGACATGACATACCAATTGAGAGAGAGAGACCCCATGAATTTAGAAGAAATGCAAAGGGGAGTTATTAGTGTAGAAGCCAACCTCATTGAAAAGAGGGATAGGATGAGATCAAAAAAGAGAGTAACCTACAAAGATGAAACCATGCCCTCAACCTCCTCATCTAATGCCAAGATTGACAGACTAGTTAGAACCATGGAGATAATGATGGAAATGATAAGCTTAAATAAAAGATTACCTCCTATGGAAAACCAAGCAAATCCTAAAAACAGAAATAGGAATCCAAAATTTAGAAGAGACCCTCCCCAAAACAGACCAAGAGACAATGACCGATAGATCAGGCCTCCTTTCCAAGACAATTATGTAGATGAATAAGGAAGAGAGACTGAAGAACCTGAAGAAAACCATGTAAACTTGATAGGTTTTGATAATGAGGGTGATGTTTTTCTTACTGAAGAAGAACAAGGTTTCTTCTCCTCAGATCAAATTGAAACAAACTATGAGGATTTTGAAGATTTCCAATTAGGATTTGAAAATTCCATAATGGAATTCCATAGGAAATATGACCTTAGGAGCAAAAGGAACCAAGAAACTTTCAGAAAATGTTGTTAGGAAAACCCCTGAAAATACTCCTAAGAGGACAGAATACGGTACTAACACCATGGCTAAGAAAGATGATCCAAACAGAGACAAAAATAACCAACGAAGTGGTGACCCAAGCCGCCCTAGTTCATCTACTAGTGGCCATGAGAAAACTCTGATGTCCAAAGTCCCAAATCAAAATTAGCAAACTAAACTTGTAGAAAAAATTATGGCTAATAAAACTGATGTAAATATGACCAAAACACAAGTACCTTTCAGTTTTGAAGGAGTAATTGCTAAAATCAAGATAACCATACCTCTCACTAAACTAATTACCCAAGACATGTACAGGTCTCAAGTTTTGAAAGTTTAAACATCGGAAATGATACCAACACTCTACACTTGACTGATGACAAACCAGAGTTGTTGTTTGGACTTGAAGTAGAGAAAAAATACCAAGAAGGGTCTATCCCTCCTTTATATGTTATTCTAAACATACATGAAAAAATCTTACATAATGCCATGTTGGACTTTGGTGCCTCTCACAACCTCATGCCAAAGGTGGTGATGGAGAGATTAGGCCTGGAAATAACCAAACCTTACAAAGACCTGTATTCATTTGATTGAAGAAGAGTCAAGTGTTTGGGTCTAATCAAGGATTTATGTGTCAATCTGGCAGAAATCCCTGCTAAGGGTCTGGTCATGGACATAGTAGTGCCTGACATTCCCCCCAAGTATGGCATGCTTTTATTTAGATCTTGGGGAGCCAAACTTTAGGGAAACCTTCAACTAGAAATTTCATATGCTACCATCCCTATTTTTAACCAAACAAAAAGATTATACTAAGAATCACACATGAAGTATATGGTTAGCAGCCAAGAAAGGCCAAAAAACACACCTCTTTATTCCATCCATTCAAATCTAGATTCATTCATTTTATGTAATGAAGAGGACATTGATGAACATGTAAGTGAAATTGAGACAAATCTAGACATACCACAATAGTTAAACCAGACAATGCTTGAAGAACCCAACAGCCAAAGCTCTAGCATCCTTAAACAAAAACATGATGGCAAAGCTAAACTTGATTTTCTGCAAACTGAAGATGAAATTGCAAAACTAAAACTAAGCTTAGAATCTGAACAAGGTTGCTCAAATGAAGGAAAAACATCAAAAATAGAACCATTCCCTTCTGTCAATATAAAAATGCTGGAACACTTTCATATGGAAAAAATTTCTAACCTTAAGGCCTTGCAATACGAAGACAATTCATCACCAAAAGGTTTTGTCACTTTGGAAAAGTTGTTGGATGCTAAAGATGGTGTCAAGAAGCCTAAAGTGGTAGCTACTGAGGCTGACATAGAAGAACACAACATAGGTAGCCTAGAGAAACCCAAGATGATCAGGTTATCCAAAATTCTTCCACCCCACATAAAACCAAAACATAAGGTTGTGCAAAGAGTTTAGATATGCCTTTACATGTGGTGATGAGAGCTTGAAGCCTTTTGACACAAACATTGTTCAAAGTATGATCTCTTTCAAGAAAAACCAGAACTCTTTGGAGCAAATTGTGTCACTAGAAAAGAAATCAAAGGGATATAGACTATGTGTAGACTTTAGAGGCCTAGATCAAATCTCTCTGAAGAACAAATACCCTGTTCCTAAGACGAATCATATGCTGCAGGGGGTAGAAGGTTCTAACAAGATGTCATTGCTTAATAGTGTTTCAGATTACAATAAAGTGATATTACTTCCAACTGATCAGCATAAAGCCACTTTCAAAGCGCCTTGGGCATCTACATGTATGATCAAATGCCTTCTGGGATAAGGATTGCAGAAGCTACTTTCCAAAGGGCCATGGTTCTTGATTTGAATTACTTCACCATGATACACATTGATGACATCATTGTTTGTTTTAAAACTCATGAAGAATACCTTTTTCACCGAAGAAGGATATTTAATAGGAACAAAGTTTGGGAACAAGAATCTATGAGAAGGTACAAAGGAAAGCATGACAAGATTCATAATTGTTGGAAACATCATTCCATCATCCATTCAAGAGGGATAACAATGATTTATTTTTACAAAATCTAGATGAGAAAGAGTTATTTGGGGACCCTGTCAATGACAGGATACCCAAACACTATTACTGTCAGAGCCCCTAGTTTGAAACCTTCATTCATTGTACATAACATTGCCTGAGGAAAAATCAACAAAAAAAAAATTTCAAAAAATAGAAAATGGAAAAGAGGGCACATTTGAAAAAGAGGTACAACCCCATACCCAAAAAAATAGTAATGCTGAAAGTGAGCAAGCCTAAATACCACTACTTGTTCAAAAGGAGTCTCGTTCAGTCATCTAGCCTAATCATGGCTGAACATGTTTTCAATTTATTGTTGATAGGTTAGTGAAAGAGAACTTGTCAAAACATCTAAACTTGGCTTGTCAGTAGGAAGAGATAGGAAGAAAAGATATTGGTTCTCCATGCTCAAATCTGAACCAAAGAGAAATATGGGGAGGATTAATAAATGGTCAATCATAGCCCTCATGTTTCTAGTTTTGTTTATACAAAAATAATGTCTGTGTGTAGCTTGTCCCAATACCACAACCCATGGTGAATCAGATTTCCTAATCCTGGTTCAAATCATGTTTTCAATTTCGTGTCAATAGCTTAGAGAATGAAGTCTGTCATACGACTTAATATTGATAGTCAGTTAGTCTAGGTAGAGAATAAAAAGAGTTCACTAGCATAATCTGAACTCTTGGAAGTGATAAGGGTAAACGTAGATAGTTTGTTTTTGCTTTCAAAAGAAAAGAATGACAAGGGTTTTCCAGTTTAAGTGCACCCAAGGAAGAAAAAATGCTAGGCAAAGTAGACTGGGTAGGTAGATATGAGGTTGAAGTAATCATGTTTTTTCAGATTCCAGAGATCATAACTTCAAAGAGAAACATCGACAAATGAAAGAAGAAAAATTTGCCCAATGGATGAGGTATTTGTCTTCATAAACTCAAAGATTTGATATCTAAAGTTTTGGAAACCTCCTGAAAAGGAGATGCCCTCCCCAAGTGGAGCCACTATTAGTCATCAGTAATTTTTGCTATTTTGTAGATGACTAAATTCTTGTCCTATATTTCTAAAAGCAAGATTCATGAATATTGTGAGTTTTATAAATCTCACTGGCTTCATTATTCTTAAGATAATTTTTTCACTGTTTCACTATTCTATCATGTCATGGTCATATTACCAGTTCTAGAAGACCCCTCATGGGATCATGCCAATCATCTTCATCCTATTTTCCCACCTATGACCACAGTACATTGTTTTGCCTTTGCCTCACCCCTCCACTTTCCCTCTAAGATTACCAAACAACCCACTCTTTCCCACACTCACCAAATGCCTCAAGCATTGATGATCTCAAAACTATCTCTGTAGGCTCTTTGGATAAATCAAGTACATTGGATTTTGGATCTTCAATACATAAAATTTTCAAAAACTCTGTTTTTCATACTTTAAGACCCCACACTAAACTCTCAGTCAAAGACCAAGTTAAAAGAGCCTCCCACTAGGTCACTAGGGTTTCATAGGTTGTAGGGTTGTCTTTGGTGTTCTAAATCACTACTTTTCATGTGCTAAAAAGCTGAATCAAATGGGAAATAAGGTCACCACATGATTGTCCAAGATAGATCAAAAAGGTCTCCAAGGAAGGCCTCCTTAATCAAGTACAAATTCTGCAAAAGATATCTGTTCATTTTGACATTTCTACAAGAGTGTCAAAGTGGATTTCAGTAGAGAAAATTGGTAAGGTAAGACGCCTACTCCTCATCAGAAGATATACTCAAGAAAATAAAGAAGAAGCAGTCTATGTTCAAGAGAATCAGGGTTTCTAGGCACTGATTGGGCTAGCAGTATGCCCAGCAAAGATCAAAGCAACAAAACACATGGATAGATGCACACTAGCACAACCAAGCATGAATTGAAGATTTTTAGAAATTATAGATGAAGAAGGGAAAAAGGTGAGGTGAACTGGATAGAAATGAATGAACTTAAAAGGGCTATAGATAACTTAGAAGATAACACTAATTAATCTTCTCTAACATCCCAAAAACCTAAGGTTTTGGAAAGATAGGCAAAGAGGGAAATGAAATGAAGAAGATAGACCTCCATGATGACAGAAGAAAGAGAGTTTGAAGAAGCTATTGATTGGTGACCTCCAGGGTTTGTCAAGGTAAATATCTCACTGCCTCAAAGGGAAAGAATACATGAAAGGGTATCATTATAAGGAAGGTAAAGCCTTCATTTTTAGTCATTTACCCTCAAATGGTAAAAGGAATAAAAACATAGGATTGAGTTTCAAGATAGAAAACCAAGTTGAGCATGAGTTTATTGTTATGTAACTGAAAGTGTCAAAAACCAAGAAACATAAAAGGAGGGCCAAATCGTTATGTCATGGCACCTACAGAAATAAAAAATGGCCTAACAAGGAGATATAATACATGATTATGAAAGTTGTAGTGCTTGTCAAAAATGGATTTATCATGCTCCAGAGATCAGAGGGAAGAGCAGTCACTTCAAATTTTCATGGCACTTATTGACTAAAAGTGGTTGAAAGGCATGAACAAGCCAAGACATAGTGAATCGTGTGACTCAAATAGGAATCTAAAAAACAAGTTTTAAAGGCATGAATAGGCCAAAAGGAGTTAGAGTTCACCTTGTCAGAAAACTGAAGAGTAGAAAAGAAAAATGGTTGGGAGAAAAGGGGACCGTTTTTATGTTTCTAAGTCACATGCTTCAAAAGGTAAAAAATAATATCAGTGAAATGACAAACGGACTAAAAAAAATTACAAAGTGGGTTTGAAAAAGATAAATTTGTTTTCCTAAGACTATAAAAGAGCGTTTTGTCTCTCACTCAGTTCATTTGTCACTTGCAAAAAGAGTAAGGAGCCTTCAAGAAGAAATTTTTGAGTTTCAGTCCAAATCGAGCAAGGTTACCTGGCGCTACGCTTTGGAGTAGGCACTGCACTTATAGGACCCAACACTATGTGTAGGAGAGTTTCTGCAGTGTAAATTTACACTGTGTTACGCCTACAGCTAAACGCACTGCATGTTGAGGTGGGTGCTACCCGTTCGCCCAATTTTTCCCGACAGGAAGGGCATCGTGCAGCACTGCGCTCAGGAGGAGACCTAACAAGCCCAGATAACTGCCCAACGCTATGCCCAAGAGGACCTGACCCATCCAGATAAAGTTTGGTGCTATGCTTAAGGAGGACCCAACATGCCCATTTCTGCCTGGCACTGCGCCTAGGAGACCGGCAGGCCTGTACGCAGGAAGGCGCTACGCTTAGGCCAGAAGCCTCTCCCACTTGCAAAAATTTCCAAAAAGACAAGGGGACACCTTCAAGATACATTCAAAAGCCTGCAAACAAGTTAAAGGTTGGTAGATGTTTCTTTTCCTTTCCCTCCAAGTGATTTTGTTGGTTTAATGCTTAAAGGAAATTGACTAAAACCTAGTGGCTATAAACCCTAACCCACACCTCCATCACACTCACTTTCAAGAGCTGCCCTTCACCATCATTTTAGTTCACTCTTCCTACCCATTTTCACAAGCAGGCCTAAGTTTGTCTAAAGGCAACACTAGTCACCATGTCAGGAGAGGAAGGGAGTGTTAGCAGTGAAGGAGACCAAGTGCCCATGAGGCAAAAGCATAAGGGTGGGAAGGTTAATAGATTTGAGCCCAAAAAAACTGTGGATATTACTGCCTCCCCCATCATTCTCACATGCTTTCAAAACGTAGGGTGTTTCTATTTCTGTGAGAAGGTCCAACAAGTGCAAAGTCACCTTGAGCTCACTAGGTTGTTTGTCCTCAAACTACACAATAAACAAGTAAAGCTTGTAGGGGTAGACTTTGAGCTATCATCAGCTACCATTGCCCATGCTACTGGACTTCCTGATGTTGGTGAGAAATGGTTCGAAAGGGAAAATTTGGACATGAACTGCTATGAGCCATTTATCAAACCTAGGTACAAAGAAGGTTGCAAAACCATCTTCCCTTTCTCCCACTTGTTGGATAGGTATGCACCCTTAATGAAGGTCATCATGAAATATTTTACATGTGAGGGGAGATACTCTAGGCTCTACTCCTACCATATTAGATTACTCATGACTTTTACTAGGGTTAAAATGCTTCATTTTCCTTACTACTTTTATAGGAGTATCGACAACATGTCTTCTATTGTCCGAAGGAGGAACTATTCTGGAAAATGCATAGTTTGTTACACCGCTCCTTGATCAAGATGTTCGTGCTACATCAGCTAGAGAAGAAAGGCATACCTTGGGAGGTGTTCATAGCTCATGAAGTATTCACAAGCCCTCAACCCCATCATCAACCAAATTTACACTCATCATCTCATCCTCCTCCCTCCACTCATCCATCACCTCCTATTGATCATGACTCATCATCTACCCAAGTATCCTCTCCTCAAGAAAACCTCCCTTCCCCATCTTCTCTTGATGCATCATATCAAGAAGGAAGTGGAAGTGAACGGTCAAGCCAAAATGAAGGTGAGGATGACAATGAGTCAAGCCAAAATGAGGATGAGGGTGATGATGAGTTAGGCCCACAAGAGGTAGAGAACATGGAAATAGAAAGGGATGATGAAAGTGCAAAAAATGAAGATGAGGGTGATGATGAGTTAAGCCCATAAGAGGCAGGAGGCATGGAAATACAACAGGGTAATGAAAGTGAAGAAAGTGAAGAAACTGATAGTGGTAATGAATCAAACAATAATGAACAAGAGATCAGCGATGAAGTAGAGGCCATGGAGGTGGATGATGATGAAAAAGAGGCAAGTAACCATGAAGCCGGGGATGATCCTAAAAAAAGAAGTGATATTAAGAGCCCTAATGATAGTAAAAATAGTGTGGCTCTTAGTCATGAAAAAGAGGAGGGAAAAGATAAAGGGGCAGCCAAAATGAAGATGATGACTATGCAGAAAATGAAGAAGAGGCTAAAGATAGTCATGAGTTTCATGACAACAATCATGATATTCATGAAGACAATAAAGAAAATCAGGAGGCTTGCAGCCAAAATGAAGGTCACAAAAAGGATGAAGGTAGCTACAATGAAGAACAAGACGAGAGTGCACAAATCAGTGAAGAAGCCAATAGTGAGGCTAATGATTAAGGTAAAGAGGTAAGCAGTAGTCCAGGTGATGGAAAAGAAGACATGGAATCAAATGATGACAGCGATGAGAAGGACACCAAAATGAGCCAAATTGAACCTTTTCCCTTGGCATACCACAGAGGAGAAAGACATGTGTTTGTTGCCTCTAAAAGGCAAGGGGCCATGACTTCTACTCCTATTAGGCAAAAGGAAAAAAGCAAAGATAAAGGAAAAGAAAAAAGTAAAGATAAAGGTAAAGATAAGGGTAAACGCAATGAAAAAGGAAAATAAAAGGTAAAGGAAGAAGAAGAAGATAGGCATGAGATTGAGAGAGTGTTTGAGATCATCCAAATTGACAGTGATGAGGAAAATGATGCAAGGATCTCAAACTTTCTCCTCCAGAACAAAAATGCCAAGTTAAATACCTCCAAGCAAATCTAGATAGGGCTAAGAGCGTGAATGATATCCTTGAGATGGAGAACATGCAGCTAGGGGCACAAAATGCCATTTATGAAGCTCTAGCACTTAGAGCCTAGAAAGAAGCTCAAAAGTCATAGTTAATGCTAGAAGAGTTCATGGGCACCTATGAGGAAAGTGAGGATGAGGAAGGGCAGTCTAGGAGGAGGCCAAGAACCTTGGGATTGAAGAAGGCCTTGGAAAAACAGAGAGAACAAGAATCAGCCTTGGCAGAGAAGCTTCCTTTGTATAACCTTCTTTCCCTGGAGATAGAGCATGACTAGAAGCCATGGCTGGAAATAGCTAACATACACTTGGAGGCCAAGTTGGAGAGAGCAAATAAGGACCTTGATCTATAAAGGAAGATGACCAAACATTATGCTCGGAGAAATCAAGTTGCAAGGGCTAAACTAAAAAAGGCCCATGCAAAGCTATAGGAACTCAAAGAGGCAAAAGACCAGGAAAAACTTGGAATCTTGGCTGAAGCTTCTCTACAGGCGTCTCAAACCCCATGAGGAAGACATCCACCAGTTTTGAGGTATTTTTGACAAATTTTGGGTTTTTGTGAATTTAGAGGCCTTTAAGTGCTACGCTTTCATCTCAGGCATCCTCAGAGGAAAAAATTTTCATTTTTGGAATTCTCACATCTTGTACAATATGCTCACCAAATTTTAGAGAATTTGGAGCATTTTTTACCCCTCAGAAGGCCAAAAAACACCTCATTTTTCACCTTTTTGCCTCATTTCCAGGCCTAGCACTGTGCCTAGAAAAGTTTTGGGAAATTTTCCTTTTGGGTAGGCTAAATTATCTCAATCAGAAAACCAAGGGTACTTTTGGAAATTGGACTCAGCAAGCTTTCCAATGGGCCATCGCAGGGAAAATTCTGACATCAGGAAGATCACCAAAACTTGGCTACAAGTGGACCCATTTTCTGCCTGTGAAGGGGCTATGCTTTCAGATCTCATTGTGCGTTTTTTGGCAAAAATTCAACAAAAGACACTCATTAATTTCAAAATGATATTTTAATGTTTTATGAGGCAAATCACTCCAAAGTTAGGTGGTAGGAGTTATTTTTTCATTTGTTTCATGAGATATTTTGTGCCTTGGGCCTTGCATGCTCTGTTGGGCATTAATGACATTTATGGATGATTTTGACATTTTCAACCCTAGTTAGGGTTTTTTTCCCTCCTTTGCTAGATAAATAGAGCATGAGGGCCTTATTTTAAGACGTTAGAATTTGATGAATCTTTGGATCAATACATATTTTTTTGGAGGTTGAAGAGAAATTGGTGTTGTGGAGCTTGTGAATGGCTTGTTTTGCTTGTTGATGGAGAAGGATTGCTTACAGGATCCCTGAGCTTGGTTAATGGTGAAGTGTTTCTATTCAGTTATTGTTTTTCTTGTGTATCATTGTGTTTATTCCTTATATTTTCCAGTAGGACAAAGGATTTATACTAAGAAATTTTCTTCAAAGGCACCTTAGCTATGTTTGTTCTTCACTGCCTTTATGTTTATCTCTGATAGGTCAGTTTAGAGAACCCTTAATTGCTTTCTAGACCCACCCAAGCTTGTTTATCTCATGAATGGTTCAATACAGTATATGTCATAGATGTTTTATGGTTATCCTTGCTTATTTGATATCACTAAAACACTGTTCTTGAGGTCTCTCTTTGAAGTACCATTGTTTAGGTTTGCCAAAGAGGCTATGTTTCTATCATACCCTTTGTCCATGCTTGAAGAATTGTTTCAAAGATATTTATGGCTATGATAAATGATGTTTTGGAGTTCCCTCTTCCTTGATTAAAGTTGTATGTTTATCTTAAATGTTTTTCTAACCTTGAAGGTGAAATCACTAGAAGTTAAATGAGTTTCTTGCCTTCTATAGTTCACTGAACTGTTTGTCTGAAATGCTTATTTGCTTGAGTTGAATCAAAGAGTACTGGTTTTCCCTGTCTTTTGATTACTCCTTTATGATAAATAGTGTTGAAGTCCCTTCTTGTTAAATTATTTTTAAAAGGATTCTTGATTTCCCTTTTCCCTACTTTGTTCACAAACCTGATGTTCATCTCATTTCACACAAAACTTGAAAATCCATTTGACCATGCTAGATTTTCCCTGTGATGCACCCTAATTCATTGTTGAAATTTCCATGACTTTTATAGACTCCATAGCCCAATGACTTGAATATTTCCTCACTCCATCTATTCTACTTGATCATCTACCCAACCAAAACCAACAAACAAACCCTACACTTAACAACTAGCCTAAAATCAAACCCTAAAAGCAAACAAGTTCACATCCTTTGCACACAATAGAGAGAGCCCTCTCTAAGTCCAGGAAGGCTAGGTCCTAGGACTCCAAATATTGGTCTGATGTTACCCTATGCATTTGGTTTGCCAATCTTCCAAATCACGGGAACCTAACAGGTTGCTTTCTTCCAACTTATTTTGAAGTGACTCTTCAATACATTTGTGTTCTTCGACTTCAATTTTGAGACCCTGAACTTGTTCTTCAAGAGTATTGGAATGGATATTCTCAAACTTGAGCTCTTTTATAAGCCTTATTGCCTCCTTAGAAAATTCTTCTATGGTCAACCATTCTTCTTCGTTGTTTGTTACCTCTTGTTTATTGTGCTTGGCCATAAACAATACTCTCTCATTGGCTTCTTCTTCGCTGTCACTGTCTTCATCAGATAATGAGCTATCTTCTCTAGAGACAAATTTGCTTTTGGATCCTCTCCTTTTTTCTTGCTTGTTGAATTTCTTAAAGCATTTCTTTCCTTTTGAGTTTCCATCAGTTCCGTTCGGACATTTTGCTGTGAAATGCCCAACCTCACCACAGCTGAAACATATCAATGTTAGTTTACCTTTGAATTTTCCCTTACCAATTTCTAGTTTTCTCGTAAAATAAGCATATTCTTCATCTGAAAGACCTTCTTCATCATCTCCCTTTTCTTCACACTTGCAAGTGCATGTCTTTTCAATTGAATGTTGTTTGTCCTTATTGGTTTTCTTATATGCAACGAACGCAGTTTCTAGATGTGAAGTACCCTCTTCTTTGTCAAGTCTCATTTCATATGCTATGAAAGCTCCATGTAATTCCTGTTTGCTGAGTTTGTCTAGATTTGCACTGTATTCTAAGACTGATACCTTTGGGTTGAATCTTCCTAGTAACGTTCTAAGAACATTTCGTATAATAGTATTCTCATCAAATGGCTCTCCCAATCCTTCTAGAGAATTGGTTATTTCATCAACATATTGGAAGTATACAGTAATGTTGCCATCTTCTTTCATTCTGAGTTGCTCAAATTTTTCTCTATAGATTTGAAGCTTTTCTTCTTTGACATTTGAGTCACCTGCATATATATTCTCAAGCTTGTCCCATACATTTTTGGCTGTTTTACAACCCAACACCTTATGATAAGCAGATTCAATAAGTCCACTAATAATAATATTCTTTGCTTTTGGATCATTTACCAAATTCTTCTTACTTGTTCATCCGCAATTGATGTAAATCCATTTTGAACAGTGTCCCATACTTCGTAACCTTGCACCAAGAGATAGACCTCCATTCTTCCTTTCCAGAGTGCATAATTATTTTCATTGAAGAGAGGTACACCATTCTTTGTATGCTCCATGAACTCCTTCCAGCTATTAAACTGCCATTGAAGGAACCACAATCTGATACCAATTGTCAGAAATACTGAGAGGGGGGGTGAATCAGTATTCCTTTCAATTAGAGCATTAGTTAATATTCAATTATTATCAATGTTTGTACAATGATAGCAGTTAGCAAAAGGAACACAAATTCACACATTTTTTAAGGTGGAAACCCTCTCCCGGACAAAAACTTCCTGAATTATTTTCTAATAATTCTTTAATATTCAACTCCAATTGAAAATAAAGCTCCAACTTCCTAGAATCTAGAAAAGAATTCTTCTCCAGCTCGCACTGGATGGGCACTCCAATGCCTGAGATTCTTCAGTAGTCAACTAAATGGATGAACCAACAACCAATGAGCTACAACTCATCCTAGCGGCACCCTACCACCCTGAAATTTTCACAGGCTTGAACCTATTGGTGACTTCATGCACCAGCCTAGCACCAACCTACCACCCTATAGAAGAATAAAACAAGAATGGACTCTCGTACCAGGGAAAATGGTCCACTTTACAATGATATAGAATGATGTAGAAGAAGAAGACACAGTAGACCATAACCCCAACTATGACACAACCACCCAATGATGATCCTAGACCTCCCAACACCGCCTCTTCAACTCTTGGTAGATAGACACTTGTACAATTTTTACAATGATGCATTTACAATGACATAGTACAATGATATCTTTACAATGACTGTATGCAGTGTTGCCCACTTGAAGACTTCATGTGCTAAACTTATTGCTGCTGTTATACACCTTGATTGCTACTATTTTCATGCTACCCTCTGCTGCACCTTTCTTTCCTCGCTGCCCTAGAAATTCTGGTCCTTTACAGCCCTTGACAACACATGATCTAGCTTTTTCTTGCCTTCTAGGATCTCGATATTGAATATGGTGTATCTCTGTTATTTTGTCTCCCCAATATGTGATTTTTGGTTCTGTAGTATTACTCTAAGTTTTTTTTCCAATTCCATAGGTTTGATCCAATTTGGATTCTTCAAGAGAGAGTTATGCCCAATCTCTCACAATGACCTAATTATGAACTATTTTAGTAGAGCGAACTTGGACGATGTGCCACGTGTTACTGTTTCTTCATTCGCCTCTAAAATTGGTACAGAAAAAACTACAGTCTGTGAAATATGTGTCAATTTTTACAGAATTCCAATATGATACCTAGAGAGAGAGTTATTATGATTTTCCCAAGGTCATTTCTTTGAGATGAAGTTCAAGAGCCTGCAAAAACACTCACTTCCATAAATCATATATCCGAAAATATTGTACATCCTGATCTAAAATATTTACAGGAGTTGCCCCATGATTTCAGATTTGCCTCAGAAAAATTTCAGCTTCGGAACCTTCGTAGAAAAAATGTTAGAGAAAAAATTCCACGATGACCTGTTTCAGGTAGCGAAATCCCTACATAAGGAGGATATGATGATCACAATTTATATAAATTCTTTGGTTGAGAGGGGCTTAAACAAGTGAACGTGGGAGGGATTTTAGGAGCTTAAAAATTATTAATTATTGAATTTTCAATTACCCATGCCACAACCCCATGGGGTCTTAGCCCACTAACTGGGGTTACAAATTTCAATCATGAATATCTCTCAAGCTGTGAAGAATTACGTGGCGTGCCATATATCAACGGAAACATCTCGACAAGTAGAAACCATCAAAATAATTATTGACCCGGAATATATTAATTGGGTAGGTCAAAATTCCCATGCAATATTGGGCTAGCCCCTGGTGGTGCTTGGGTTGACATCAATGACAACCACTGATCCACAATTAATAGAATCCTTCCAAAGTTTTAACTTAGGAAAAGTACATTTGATGTGTTGTATTATTTCATTGACTTAATGAATCATATTATAAAGTTATGAAGATAAATAATTTTAATGGCGAAGATCTTGGCCATTGATCTCAAGGGATGAGATGAGGGTTTGATTAGGAGGCTCAAGGAAATTTTGCCTTAACTAAACATTCTTTGCTTGCTTCACAGAATTTGTCTCATGTGCCTACAACTACTTCCAAGTGAATCTTTACACACATAGGACTCCACCTTCTCATGGGTGTCCAAATTTTGTCTAGCCCATAGCTCCATTCCATCTTCATTCTAATCATAGAAAAAGAAGAATAGCCTTTGCACAAGAGATTGTCTTTCTGCATTGTTTTGAATTTTCTTATTTCTATGTGCTTTGTTGGTGGCAGATTTGGGGTGGTAGGGGATTACTCAACACTCTACTTTGATTTGCAAAACATTGGAATATGATCTATGCTTCACTTGGAAAAATAACTTCAACACTTGGTTGTTTTTATGGAAAATCACTCTATTGTTAGACATTTAAAAAGACCTGACCACTATACCTTCAAAAATTAAGATTGAGTATTTACATAGAAATTTTATTTTCACCATTGAGCATAAGTGATTTGGCTCCCTTAATTTTTCTTTGAAGACTATATCATTGGGACGTTTTTCTCTTACATATGTTATAAGATCATTTTGATGAATTTGAGAAGGTTGAATTAGAAGATTTTCTAAATCCTCTAGATATTATTTTGGAATATTTACTTCCATATCATTTATTTTTCCACTTCAGTCACATTTGCATCTCTGCTAGGTGACTCTACAAAAATTATTTGTTCACATGGCTCTCCTCTTCTTGATACTTTATCATCATCCCATTTAGATTTATCATAGTCTCTATTAGGTTGAAATGTACTACTCATTTATGTTTCCATTTGAATTCTCTTCCACATGCACTATTCATCTCTTGCACATTGTAGCTATGGTCTAGCTTCTATTATTTGGCTTAAAAATTTGTATGTTTGCTTGTAATTGATAAAATGTAGTTTCTAGAAGGTTGATGCTTGAATTATTAATCTTTAATGTACTATGGATGCCATTTTTATTTTTATTGATGTAAAATATGTAGGTTTTCATATATTCTACAACCAATTTGGCATTCTAGATATTTTTTATGAATATAAATGAAATATAATCTCTCTCTCTCTCTCTACACACACACACACACACATAGAGTCCTGGGGATTTGGGAAAATTATTCTCTTGAAAATATCACTCTAAAACACTCTATCACTCCTTCCAACCTTGGATGTGCCCTTTATTATGTGGTTTTGATATTAGGGTTTTGATATTTCATATTATAAATATTAATTATTTAATGTATTATAATAGTTATAATATTGCATGTGGAGTTTTGTAACGAGTATCTCTTTTCTACGTTGCTTGTAATATTCCTAACTAGCTTTTAGCTAGTTGGAATATTAAATTTTGTTTTTTTAATTAAATGGAGGAGTAAGAGGGTAGGGGGACCTATAAATATCCTTAGTATGAATAAAAACACTTCTAGTGTGAAATTGGGTTAGTGTATCTAGTTGAATAAAGCACTCCTTGGTGTGAATGAGCGTCAATGCATGTGGATGGGGTAACGATTGACCAAATCAATAGCGCAGTCATGGAGGTAGTGGAGAGATATTGGAGGACAACACAGTCATAATGGGAGGTAGTCTCCATGAGAGTAGCATCATTATTGAGTGGGACCAAGGGGGAGGAGGCTCACAATGCATATAAGGAAGGGGATGGAAACCAAGGAAATCATTTTGAATATTGTTTATGTTTGGTATTTTATGAATTTTTTCATGCTTCAGCTGTTTAGCAAGGTCTACTATGTTGTTTAGCACAAGGGTGTTTCCAGGCGGAAATCCCACCCTCATCCTAAGAGGACTTCAAGTGCCCACTTAGAAGAGGCTCCTTTGAGCTTCATTCCATAATCCAACATCAGGCCAATCTTCAACCACCTCCAGCAACATAGTCTCCTTCAGAAAGTGCATAATTTAGGAGGGTAGTTTCAGTGGAGGGTTTATAACCCTAGTTCTTGGGCTTATTTTCCTATGAGGGGATCATCCCTTCATCCGAAAAGTTAGTGGGGAGGAGTAGCAGCTATTTTTATATCATATCAGCCACCTCCCAGCAGTTGTACAATTTTAGAGTGTAATTAAACCCTAGGTTTGCATTTTTCATCTTGTGTATGTCCAGAAAACCTTTCCGGGTTATCTTATAATTGTGCTAGAAAGACTAGATCTCTGATCCCAACATTTTATGAGCACTATATCAGAAGATCCATGCATTCCTAGTTTCCAAAAACATTATTTCTAGTAGGGATTGCCTAGTCATGGCCTCCCAACAGTTTATGTAGTAGCATTTTTTCATGTATTTATGTATAGCGTCATTTGAGGCTTGTTTTACCTAACTTGAGTGTCTTTTCCTCAAGATCTTGTACTCATTTTCTACTATGACATCTAATAAAGTGGCCCTGTGATCTGCTCATGTTTGATGTATTGATATTTTACTGCATTTTCCAGTTTTATGTTCAATATTCTTATTCTTCCTAATTTGGAATATTACAGTGGTATCAAAGCATAATCTTGGCTCAGATTGTGAGGCATCACATCTATGTCATCATAAGAAGAAGAACCTATCACAGAAAGGAGTAAGTGGTATATTAATAGAGGTCAAAGGTTTTATTATACAAAAAATGAATAATACAAAGGCAAGACTCCAATATCGAGAGAAATGGAAGACGAGAAGTTTCCAAAGCTTCTTCTCCAAACCATGCAATATATTTCCAAGGAAATCAAGGAGATGAGGATGGAAAGAAAAAAGGAGACCCCAAGAATGTGTCTACATGGAGAAATTTATGGTACTTCACATCACTGGTGTGAGCAACTAGTAATGCAACAAGTTTCCCTACACTCCACTATGCCTACATTCCCAGCAATAGGGAATGGGGGTGGAGGACCCCAAGAAAAAGATACTCTTGAGGATTATTTTCTAGAGTATGAGTCTCAATCTCAAAGATTCAAAGAGAATTTGAACTTCCAAGAAGTTTTTCAGATCAAGGATAATAGGAGACCATATAATAATAATAGAGATGGAGGGTACATGCAAATCAATGATCTGCAACATACTATGGGTAGGTTATTTTTTCCTACTTTTGATGGGACATCCAAGTGAACAGCCAAGACTTGGGTGGAAAAACAAATCATCTATTTTCAGTTGAACCAAGTACCAGAGATTGAAGCAATTAAGATAACAGTGTTGCACCTTGAAGGAAAAGCACATGAATGGTGGTTTCACAGGCTATCCACATTGGGGCATGCAAATGTGACTGCATATGCATAATTCACCTGGAGGTTGGTAGAAAGGTTTGACCAAAGAGATACAAAGGCACCCTTTTTTGAGCTAGCCAAGCTCAAGTAGTCAGGAAATCCAGAGACCTGTATCTATGAATTCCTAAGACTTTCCCGCATGGTGCCAGATTTATCTACATCTAAGAGAGTTTATATGTTCATTAATGGGCTAAAAAAGCCTCTACATGGGTTGGTAAAGTCCACTAGACCAACTATTCTCCAAGATTCCATTGAGAGGGCTAGGGACATACAGGATTTCCAAGGGAAAGAGCTCCATTTTAGCAAAAATTTTCCTTCCATTCAAAGGGGAAATATGTAAAGGTTCCTCCCCCAAAGGAGAACTAGAAAAAATTACCTCTTAGTGATGATATCCGAAGATATTTGTGGAGGAGGAAGCTTTAATTAACTTGCCAAGAACCATGGGCATGAGGACATCAGTGTGCTATGGGAAAGACACACTAGATTGAGGTATTCTCTGATAGTGAAGAGGAGGAAGAAGAGGAACCAAAAGGAGACATTAGCATTGTGGCACTAGGAGAGGATCCACCACCAGGAGGTGGAAATGGAGCATTTTCTCCAATTATAGGGGTCGTTGCATCCTTGCAGGAGTACCTAAGTATCTGGCCTTGAGATTCCAAGCCACAGTTCAGGGAAAACAGGTATCAGTATTGATAGACAATGGGGATACCCAAAATTTTATTGATTCTTGGCTAGTGTCGAGGATGACCTTACCCATTGACGATTTTGAAGGATTATCAGTTTTGGTTCCAAGAGATAGAACCATGCAATGTGTGAAGTATGTGCCGACATTGTCTGTAACCTTGAGGACATACACTTTGAATCATCACTTCTTTGTGGTCGATATTCCTACAAAAATATGATTGGCTGTGCAGTGGTTGATTACACTGGGAAAGGTCACCATAGATTAGGAGACATTGTAGATGGAATGGACAGATAAGAAGAATGGTAAGCATTAAATGATTAGGGGCATGCACACCTATCCACTTCAACAAGTATCTGCACATAAGATGGAGACTGATTTGCACAGAGGAAGCAAGGAAAAATCAATCCACTTATATATGTAGTCTACTATAGACCATGATTTTACAGTATTTAGAGGCATTCCACCAGGAATTCCCCCAGACTAGAAGTTGGTTAAAGAGTTCTCACAACAAGTGACACCACTCAAATATCTAGCTAAGAGGGGAGCCTTTGATGGGACAAACACTGTGCAGAGGGCCTTTAATTTTCTCAAGGAGGAGATGAATATTTGTCTGGTACCAGTATTACAGATCTCACCAATCCTTTTGTGCTGAAAGGTGATGCTTTAGGAGTAGATATGGTGCAAGGAGGCTATTCCATAGCCTTTGAGAGTCAGAATGTACTTCCACATAGGAAGGTGTCTTCCATATATGGGAAGGATTTGTTGGCCATCACGCATGAATTGTCCAAACTCGGGAAATATTGGATGGGAAACAACTTCCAAGAGAATATTGACCTTCAAAATCTTCAACTTTTTCTTGAGGAAAAGCAGCTGCAAGAGAGCCAAAAAAAGTGGGTTAGCAAAATTCCGCCTTATGACTATGACATTGAACATGTCAAAGGGAGAAGTAATGAGGTAACAAATGCCTTATCATAGAGACCAACACCATTGTCATTGATGGGTGTTGACTGAGATTGGGAGTCCCAGTTTTTGTTAGAGTATTCCAAGAACCACTTCACATGTGAGGTACTTGATGGGTAGGTGACCGATGAGAGGTATACAGAGATGGATGGAGTCATATATTACCAGGATCAAATCTTCTTGACTAGAGATTCTAATCTCAAGGAGAAAATTCTACATGAAACACATGATTCACCCCTTTCCAACCACCAGGGTTTCATTAAGGCATATCAGGGCATTACAGATAGATTCTCATGGGAGGTTCTCAAGGAGGATGTGCTCCAACATATTAGGAAGTGCATAGTTTGATCAAAGAATGAAGAATAAAACAACCATTCTGCAAGGTTGTTACAGTCACTTCCTTTTCCAGGAGGGAGATGGGAGACCCCTTCTAGGGACTTCATCACCAATTTGCCAACAGTACATGGTAAGGATTGTATCTTTATAATCATTGGTTATCTAACAAATTATTTACATTCCTTTTCCATTTATTTACAGTGCACTGCTCCACAAGAAGGAAAGATTCTCCTTGGAATTCATGGTCCTCCTAAGATCATAGTTAGTAATAAAGATAACCACTTCCTAGATGGATTTGGGCAGGAGTTTTTCCATTTGGGGTGTACCCAGTTGAAACCAAGTATCAGTTATGACCCCCAGAAAAATGGGCAAATAGAGGCAATAAACAAGTGGCTAGGAAGCTACTTTCCAAATTATGTTTCGAGGCAACAAAGAGGAGAGTTGCAATGCTTCCAATTGGGAGACTATTATTACCATCCGAAATTTTATATCGCATTCAGTGTGTCTCCATTTTTGGTTCCATATGGTGATGACGCTCTATCAGTTATTGATAGGATGGTTGGAGCAAGCTGTAGGTTTTAACCCTGAACAGAAATTATCTACACACGAATCTTATAACAGAAAATAAACAATAGCGAGAGAATACAACATAAAAGAGATAAACACAGAGATTTTCCCCTGGATCCCAAATCGGGACGACCAGCTTGATTTTTCATTATATTCATTTTAGTGTTACAACACATATATATACATGCTGAAGCATACATAAAACCCAATCCATTAACCCTGGATTAGAACATAACCGTATTTCCCTTGACCGGATCTACAAAATACCAGGGGCCGAAAACCATCGTACCCCAAAACCATGTGCAAAATCATGCACAAAACGTGGGTTGGTCCGCCTATGAGTGGGTCCGCACACCAAAACAATTTTTGCCGAGGCACTGCCCCGGACCCCAACAATGGGGGATGCCTCCCCCCTTGTGACCCCCCTGCTGCACCCGATGCAACGTACAGCGCGTGGGGCTAGTCATGGAAAGAATATAACACATACCCAACACAAGAAAGGATTCTAGAATCCAAGTTTGGATCCAATAGAGCTAGGATATATTCTGGACTCTTAAGGACAACATTGCTACAACCCAAGATCAACAATAGTTATGTATAGATCATGGGTGGGTAGAGAGACATATTGTGGTGGAAAATTTAGTCTATCTCCATTTTCAGCCATGTAAACCATCTACATTGAAGAATAAGGGGACTGGGAAGCCTTTATATGGGCCACATAGGATGATCCATCTTGTTGGGGGAGTAGCATATGGGTTGAAGCTCCCCATTGGGAGTAATGTCCCCAACATTTCTCATATTTCATGCCTAAAAAAGGCTACTGGACAGCATGTTGTTGCCACCATGGAACTCCCACCTGTTTATGATGTGAAAATTTTGGTTTTATCACCAAAGACTAACTTGGACCCTTGGGAGGGGCAACTAAGGAACAAGTTGATTTTAGAATTTCTGATTCAATGAAGGAATATACTAGATGAGGATGCTACATGGGGGGGGGGGAAGAAGATTTTGCAGCATCCATCCTTACAGTTGCTTGAGGACAAGCAACATTTTGTAGGGGAGGACTGTAATATTCCTAATTATATTTTAGCTAGTTGGAATATTAAATTTTGTTTTGTTAATAAAATAGATGATTAAGAGGGTAGGGGGACCCATACATCTCCTTAGTAGGAATAAAACCACTTCGAGTGTGAAAGTGGGTCAGTGTATCTAGTTGAATAAAGCACTCCTTGGTGTGAATGGGTGTCAATGCATGTGGATGGGGTCAAGATTGACCAAATCAATAGTGCAGTCCATAAGGTAGTGGAGAGATATTGGAGGACATCGCAGTCATAATGGGAGGGAGTCTCCATGAGAGTAGCATAATTATTGAGTGGGACCAAAGGGGAGGAGGCTCACAATGCATATAAGGAATGGGATGGAATCCAAGGAAAGCATTCTAAATATTTTTTATTTTAGTTCTTTTATGACTTTTTGAACGCTTCAGCTATTTAGCAGAGTTTGTTGTGCTGTTTAGCGTAAGGGTGTTTCCGGGGGGAAATCCCACCTTTATCCTCGGGGGACTTCGAGTTCCCACTCAAGAGAGGTTCCTTTGAGCTTCATTCCATCATTTGGAATCAGGCCAATCTTCAACCACCTCCACTAGCGCAGTTTCCTTAAGAAATTATGCAATTCAGGAGGGAAGTTTCAGTGGAGGGTTTGTAACCCAGGTTTTTGAGCTTATTTTCCTGTGAGGGGAGCATCCCTTCATACAGAAAGTCAATGGGGAGAAGTAGCAACTATTTTCAAATCAAATCAGCCACCTTCCAATAATTCCATAGCTGCAGAGCATAATTCATCCCTAGGGCTACATTTTTCGTCTTGTGTATTTCCAAAAACCCTTTCTAGGTTATCTTGGAATTGTGCTAGAAAGCCTAGATCTCTGATCCTGACATTTAACGAGCATTATATCAGCATATCCATGCATTCCTAGTTTCCAATAGCAGTGTTTCCAATAGGGATTGCATAGTCATGGCCTCCCAGTAGTTTATTTAGTAGCAATTTTTCATGTATTGATGTATAAGGTCATTTGAGGCTTCTTTTTCCTAGCTTGAGTGTCTTTTCCTCAATATCTTTTACTCATTTTTTGCTATGACAGCTAATAAAATGGCTCTATGATTTTCTCATGTTTTATGTATTGATATTTGACTACATTTTCCAGTTTTATGTTCAATATTCTTATTCTTCCTGATTTGGAATCTTACATTTCTTCACCCTAAAAATATGATAAGAGCCTTACTTGAGTAAGCAAGATGTTGTATCCTAGATCCAAAATATAGCACTTTGATTAAAAAAATTATTTTCTATTGTGTGTAACAAGTAATTATTTTGACAAAGGTGGTTAGGAGGATAGACTCTTGAAATTTGTCATAGTTGATTGTGATAAATTTACATTCAAATCTTATTAAATGTTTTTGATAATAACTTCTCTGTCTTTTTCTTATATAGACAAATGCTTCTTGTTGCATAGTGCATAAGTTTCTAAGAGACATGATTATCACAAAATCACCATGACCTTGCATAATTAGTGATTTAAATATGATTACTATTCATTATGTGCATTAAATGGAGAGGATACAAGAGGAAGGGGTAGAGGGTACCTAAGTGGGAAGATGGCTAGGAGTATTGTAAAGGAAGGAGGTGTGTGGCCACCAAGTGTGTTGGGAAAAATACTGAGAGAGGGGGGGGGGGGGGGGGGTGGGTGGTCCGAGTATTTAGGGCATACTCAAAAAATTTTTACTTTTTCTTTCTCTAAAACCCATACGCTACTTTACTGAGCCCAACTCGCGTATACACGCGGTTATCCTTCATACAACTCGCGTATACACAAAGATCTTATTATGCATTTATTTCTTTACTTAGATATTTGCAATATTCATTCATCTGATGTTTAGTTAACAGTAAGCATGTGTAGTAATAACAGAATAAACCATCACACATAAGCATCACACATGAACACCAGGATTTAAGGTGGAAACCCAAGTCAGGAGAAAACCACCACTGTCGTCGTCTCAGTCTTCAATATTTATTATATATAGAAAACATGTTACAACCATGTACTGGCGCAGACTCATACCAGCACGCAGGCACCCACCTGCAGAAAGCTACAACCTTCTCTCGTTTACCAGCCTCTCCTGGAAGGGAGCTACACCCCCCTGCTCTCGTTTACTAGCCTCTCCTGGAAGGGAGCTACGACCCCCTGCTCTCATTTACCAGCCTCTCCTGGAAGGGAGCTACAACTCCCTGACTGAAGGCTACAACCCTCAGCACCACCATGGACCACGTTTCATCAATTTTCATACTGGATCCAACAACTTCCATACAACACATCTTGTAGGCCACTTTTCATCATATTTTCAGACTAGACCCACTCCACACATTTAAGCTCAGCATTCATCAAACTAAAACTTATAACCCCATTAATTCATTCATTGAATCATCAACCAATCAACCAACAACTTGATCTTCAATTAACATAATCAGCAGCACATTCATCATTCAAACAACCCAGTTCTGTATGAATACATCATTGACAGATAGCAGTAAAATAGCAGGACAGATCAGATATTTCATACCACATACTTCAGTAAAACCCTAGATTCCATATGCGCTTTCACTTCACCGAACCTGTGTATGTACGCGTTTTCATGCAGACCAACCCGCGTATACTTCAGTGCATTCTTCAGAAAACCCTTTCTGCCCATATGCGCTTTTCCTTAAGCAGACCCGCATATACACATGCTTTTACTGAAGCGAACCTGCGTATACATCTGTAACTTTTCAGGACTGTGCAGCTTCTTCAGATCAAATAAACAACTCAGATTTCATCCTTCACTTCAGAAAGTATTTCGCCTCATCTCAGATCTAAACATTCCATGAACAGATCTAGGGAATACATATTCATTTCAGATCTAGAGATTCATCTTCATCATTTTCTTCATAGGTGCATCATAGATTCAGATCTATCAATCAGAAATAGGGTTCATCCATGCAGATATTCCTTAGAGAGATTTATTCATACATAACCCTTACTCATACTCGCTTGCACAATGATTTTCTTCTCCTTATATAGATTTAGCCTTTGTCAATACCATGAGCCAAAACCACACTACTTCCGATGGTATTCCTGGACGGGATCAAATAGACAAACCAACGCTCAATACAATGGGTCAATACCATGGTAATAACCCCTAGTTTTACAAATTTGGAGCGCAATTAGGCATACGGGACTTTGCACGTACTTTTCCGCGTACATACGCTACTTCACCTAAACAAACCCGCGTATGCTTTGTGTCACACACTTTTCATCATTTTTCTGGCCCTTACTGATATTTCTTTCTCTGGTACTTTTGAGCTACTTGTAGAACATCAGATTTACATCATTAATAAACTCATCAAGCATCAAGAAAAACTTCATTAAGTAGGTTGCCATCATCTTCATCAAGTTGGTTGCCATCAAGGACAACACTTTGCATCATATTGCCAACAATCTCCCCCTTTGGACTTGATGGCAACCACGATGGTGTTTGATCACGATCAACAGATAGATACATTAAGCATAATGATATTCTTCCCCTATTCAAACACCATGTCACTCTCCCCCTTTGACATCAAGGGAAAAGGGCGGATCAAAAACCAAAACAAGGTTTTTCTCCTCACGTAGAAAGAAGAGCGCTGTAGATCTGATGTGCACTGAAGTTACCATGCTCCCCCTGAGTTCATGCTGAATGTTCAAACATATTTTTCAATGAAGTACATGACTCTATGACCTTTCCTATCACTAAGGACTCATACTTACATCAATGATCCAACCAAGTGGATTTACATATGTGACACAAGTACCCAACCAAGTGGGTTTACACATTTTTGACTCAGCTGCCCAACCAAGTGGGTTTATAAATTTGAACAAGTCCTTACATGATTGAATATTAAAAATTTACATCATAGGTCTCAACATGACCTTTTTCATCAAATTACAAATATGACCTTTTGTAACAAATACCAAAAAGACCTCAAGAGAGAGATCATGTTTCAGAATCATCATAATGCCAACAATGCATTATGCTCAGCAAGGCTAATGCTCCCCCTGAAACTGTGCATCCACGTATCCTTTCCATATGACCAAGGCTCCTCCTTAGCTTGTGCAACCTAAATAATTTCAACAACAAGTCATCAGCAACAATCTCTGAATCATAAGACTTCCATCTCATCCATGTGTGAACGCAAGAAATACTCTTCAGCTGTCATACTAATTTTCTTATCAGAATGCATACGCGGTTGTCTCCACTGTAACTCACATGTATACACGACTTTACTTCTTTAAACCCGCGTATGGAAAGTGAAATACTGAAAATTTCACATTCCTTCTTCTCCCCCTGAATTTGTACCACCTGTACCTGTCTTCTTCACAACAGATGCACTGTCAAAAATAAACATAACCAAAATATGAGAATCATCATACATTGCTCCCCCTGTGATGATACATTACTAGTCTCTATGATGTATCTCACATCATTCCTGCAGTCATTATGAGAAGTAAGCTTTAGAAGCGGATGACTGCAGTAGGGTCAATATTCCCTACGTTTCTGACCGGTCCTCCTTCTTTTTCCAGCTTTTCTTGAACTTTCTTATCGTGTGCTGGAAATTGTCCAATTTCTCAGATCTGTTCATCTTGCATTCTTTTTCCACATGTCCATACTTGTTACAAGCATAACATTTTATGTGACCAGAAAAATAAGCATAAGGATCATACTGTGTTCTTCTATTCCTTCTTCTATTGCAATCAGCTGCTTTATGACCAAACTTGCTGCATGAAAAACAATATCCCTTAAAGAAACCAGAGTACCTTTCTGTATAGAATCTGTTTTTTTGTGACTGAAACAATCTACTTCTGCAATTTGCTGCAACATGCCCATAATTATGACATTTAAAGAATTCAACATTATTGAATGATTTCCTTTGAGTGTTCATGATTGTTGATTGACTTCTTGTTTCTTTCAACTCTCCAGGTTTTGCATTGACATCCTTTGAGTCTTTAGCACTTCCTTGTGAACTAGATTCTCCTTTAACAGTTTCATGAAAACCAAGACCAAGTTTAATAGCAGGAGATCTTCGATTACTAAGAATATTGTCCAGAATCTTAGTACTATCTTGAAACCTCAAGAGTTTATCCTTTTCTTCTAATTTACCTTTGAGAATGTTTACCTCAACCTCCAAATTTTGGCATTGCTTCTTCATGCTTTCTTTGACCCTTTTTCCTTCTTCTACTTGATCATTTAATTTTAAAATTTCTTCCTTCAACCAATTTTCTTGTTCTTCACATGTTTGTAGCAGTTCTTCATTCTTCTTATTTGATTTTTCCAGATCTTCTTTGAGAGAGATGATTTATGCTTCAAGTCTTTCACTTTGATTGGTTGCATAAACATACAACTTTTGATACTTGTCTATCTGTCCATTCAGTATTTCTTTCTGTTCATTCATTCTAGATATCATATCTTTGTAGATAGATTCTCTCTTATGAAATTGATTCCAATCATTGCTTTCATCATTGATCTTGAGATTTGCTTCTAGACTTATACTGTTACTTTCACTATCTTCACCATTGCATGCACAAGAAGGTGAATCACAAGAACAACAATCAATACCTATTTCATCTTCTCCATTTTCTGCTGCACATGTTTTCTGAGGTATCTCCTTTCCTTGAGTAGCCTTCTTCTTTTGCTTCTTTTCCATGAGCACTTGTAGATCTTGGTCAGAATATTCTTCTTCCTCATCATTCTCTTCATTTGTATAATAACTCTTTCTCTTTTCAAATTGTTTCCCTTTACCATGATTTTCTTCATAAGGACATTTAGCAGCATAATGACCAACTCTTCCACAAGCAAAACACTTGAAGGGAAGCTTACCTTTGAATCTTCCAGTTCCCAGTTGGAGTCTTCTCACAAAATTTTCTTCTTCTTCTTCTGATATATAATTTGATTCCTTGACATCTTACTTTTCTTTTCCTTCTGCACACACCTTAAAAGCAGCTTCTTTGATTTGAGAGGGACCTCCTTGTCTCATTTCATAAGCAGTCAGAATACCATGTAGTTGAACAATAGTAAGAGTTTGCAGATCTTGCCTTTCTTCAATAGCTAACACTTTTGACTCAAATTTTGAAGTTAAAGATCTTAAGACTTTTTCTACCAGAGTAGTATCGGTTATGGTTTCACCCAAACTTCTCATACGATTAACAATGTCATCTAGACGTAAAAAGAAATTGGCAATACTCTCATCACTATGCGTCCTTAAATTTTCATATTCAATTCTGAGAGTTTGGAGTTTTTCACTTTTTACCTTTGTATCTCCTTCATAGCTCAGAATGATTTTGTCCCATATTTCTTTTGCTGAATTTAGCTGCATCACTTTAGCAAATTCTAGTTCAGACATGCTTCCTAATAAGACATTGATGGCTTTGGCATTGATTTCATATTTCTTCCTTTCTGCTGCATCAGTAGGAATACTTGCCGGATACTGATAACCTCCTTCCACGATTTCCCATACTTCTGCACCAAGACTTTGCAGATATGCTTTTGTTCGTATCTTCCAGAATAACAGATTATTTCCATTGAATAGAGGTGGCCTTATAGACATTACCCCTTCATGAATTCCCATTTCGACGGATCTCCTTCAAGCGATCAAGCTTCTGCAGAAGGACCTGCTCTGATTCCAATTGTTGGGAAAAATACTGAGAGGGGGGGGGGGGTGAATTAGTATTTAGGGCATACTCAAAAATTTTTACTTTTTCTTTCTCTAAAACCCATACGCTACTTTACTGAGCCCAACTCACATATACACGCAGATATCCTTCATAAAACTCGCGTATACACAGAGATCTTATTATGCATTTATTTCTTTACTTAGATCTTTGCAACATTCATTCATCTGATGTTTAGTTAACAGTAATCATGTACAGTAATAACAGAATAAACCATCACACATGAACACCGGGATTTAAGGTGGAAACCCAAGTCGGGAGAAAACCACCGCTGTCGTCGTCTTAGTCTTCAATATTTATTATATATAGAAAACATGTTACAACCATGTACTGGTGCAGACTCATACCAGCACGCAGGCACCCACCTGCAGAAGGATACAACCTTCTCTCGTTTACCAGATTCTCCTGGAAGGGAGCTACACCCCCCTGCTCTCGTTTACCAGCCTCTCCTGGAAGGGAGCTACGACCCCCTGCTCTCGTTTACCAGCCTCTCCTGGAAGGGAGCTACAACCCCCTGAATGAAGGCTACAACCCTCAGCACCACCATGGACCACGTTTCATCAATTTTCATACTGGATCCAATAGCTTCCATACAACACATCTTGTAGGCCAATTTTCATCATATTTTCAGACTGGACCCACTCCACACATTTAAGCTCAACATTCATGAAACTGAAACTTATAACCCCATTAATTCATTCATTGAATCATCAACCAATCAACCAACAAATTGATCTTCAATTAACATAATCAGCAGCACATTCATCATTCAAACAACCCAGTTCTGTATGAATACATCATTGACAGATAGCAGTAAAACAACAAGACAGATCAGATATTTCATACCACATACTTCAGTAAAACCCTAGATTCCATACGCGCTTTCACTTCACCGAACCTGCGTATGTACACGTTTTCATGCAGACCAACCCGTGTATACTTCAGTGCATTCTTCAGAAAACCCTTTCTTCCCATACGCGCTTTTCCTTAAGCAGACCCGCCTATACACGCGCTTTTACTGAAGCGAACCTGCGTATACATCTGTAACTTTTCAGGACTGTGCATCTTCTTCAGATTAGATAAACAACTCAGATTTCATCCTTCACTTCAGAAAGTATTTCGCCTCATCTCAGATCTAAACATTCCATGAATAGATCTAGGGAATACATATTCATTTCAGATCTAGAGATTCATCTTCATCATTTTCTTCATAGGTGCATCATAGATTCAGATCTATCAATCAGAAACAGGGTTCATCCATGCAGATATTCCTTAGAGAGATTTATTCATACATAACCCTTACTCATGCCCGCTTGCACAATGATTTTCTTCTCCTTATATAGATTTATCCTTTGTCAATACCATGAGCCAAAACCACACTACTTCTGATGGTATTCCTGGACGGGATCAAATAGACAAACCAACGCTCAATACAATGGGTCAATACCATGGTAATAACCCCTGGTTTTACAAATTTGGAGCACAATTAGGCATACGCGACTTAGCACGTACTTTTCTGCGTATATACGCTACTTCGCCTAAACAAACCCGCGTATGCTTTGTGTTACACACTTTTCATCATTGTTCTGGCCCTTACTGATATTTCTTTCTCTGGTACTTCTGAGCTACTTGTAGAATATCATATTTACATCATTAATAAACTCATCAAGCATGAAGAACAACTTCATTAAGTAGGTTTCCATCATCTTCATCAAGTGGGTTGCCATCAAGGACAACACTCTGCATCATATTGCCAACAAAGTGTAGGGTTCAATGTTGGTTGATGGGTGAAAATGTGAAGTTGGGTTACACTTTTGTGAGAATCGGGGGTGGAAAACTTTTTTTCTCAATATTTTGGCCGAACTTTTGAAAAATTTCGGCCAAACTATTAGAGAGTTCGGTCGAACTTGTTATGTCGTTTACATTGACGGTGTATTGATGGCATGGGAAAATAGATTTTTGGCCGGAGATGGGAAAATCGGCAACAAAAGTTCGGCTGAACTGTTAGTTCGGTCAGACTGTTAGTTTCGCTGAAATTTTAATATATTTCGGCCGAACTCGTATTTTATAAATATATCGCCCACAAACTTTTATAGGTTTCTTGTTCACATCTGTCTCGCGCATCTGATTTTTTTTCGTTTATTTTCTGATTCTCTATTGCTCTCTGTGGCTTTTGTTCTTCTGTTGTTCTCTGTTGTTTCTCTGTTGCGCTTTGGTGAGCTCTGTTACGCTCTTTTGCTGCTCTGTTGCGCTTTTGGTGATTTGGAGTTGCACCGTGACGACTTTCTGCAAATTTCCAGGTAAGTATCTGCATATCTATACAACAGAGCTGAAAATTTTGTAAATTTCAAAGGAGAATTAAACTGTAGTGTAAATAATTATGGGTAATTAATTATGTATAATTGTTATATTTTAGATTGGGATGAATGAATCTTAATGTTATGTGTAAAAAAAAATTATGGGAATTATAAAATAAGTGTTTTGAAAATTTGAACTGTGAAATGTCATTTGGCCTAAAAAATTTATGTATAATTTTTATATTTTAAATTGTGATGAAAGCATTATACATGTTTGAAGATTTATAGTGATTATAAACTAAGCGACCTGCAAATTTTGTAAATTTCAAAGCAGAAATAATTATGCGTAATTAATTATGTTTAATTTTTATATTTTAAATAGTGATGAATGAATCTTAACATTACATGTGTTTAAAAATTTATGGTCATTATAAACTAAATAATTAACTAGCAGGCAGGCCTTCACAACAGCACCACACTACTACCCATGAAACCATAATAGGTGTTGTTTCCCAATAGTTTCAATGAACCTATTATCCCTGCAAATATTTTATACAGAATTAGGATACACGGCACATGAGGTAATAGCATCTTTGGCTTCCATCACGAACAATCTTCGGCCAAAACCAAGTTTTCAAATTCTCTTCACTCGCCAATCAATCAACGGAGACATTAAAGAAATCTTATGAATACGATGATTATCATAGTTAAGTTTCGCCTCTTTCTCAACTAATGTGATCTGTGTTCTATTCCCATATATGAAGCTAATTACTTATTAGATATGGATGTCTCTACTTAGTCTATACGTTCTATTCAGACTCTATCACCTTTGTGTTCATAAGCATGGGTAATATCTTAGATAATGCATATCATGATTAGGTAAATGAGGCATATCACATTCCCTGTTTATCAGAGCTATAACAATTAGTTATGTTCAAAGCTTTAATGGGTTTACTTATTGTATCAAGATCAGCAAGTACAATGATTGTATTAGAAGAAGCTTATGTGCAATGGTTACTCCTTGTTAGATAGGGTTGTATAGAGATTATTGAAACATAGTAGCACTCCTTTTCCATTCATTTAATAATAGTGCACATGTTGAGTATAAAAAATGTCAATCTGCAGCATTAGACAATCTCTCGAAATCTATTATTTCCATCTAAATGGCATGTTATTCCCTGCTAATGGATTATAACAGTTTATGCAACAGTATAGTATAACTGAAAACAGTTTATGTTATTCCCTCTCTCTCGAAGCTGATCCTCTCTGTGATTAAAGTATCAGTCACTCCAAGAGTCTGAGTGTTGAGTCTGTAAGAAAGTTCTTATACAATGTAAGTGTTGAAGTTTGATGTATAATTGTGAGCCTGTGAGCTTGAGTTGATATGAAACAGTAGCAGTGAAAATTAAGTGCTTAGTTTATTAAGCTTTTTGATATGAAGCAGTAGCAGTGAAAATTAGTTTACTAAGCCTTTTAATATGAAACAATAGCACTGGTGTTTGTTTGTTTAGATACCATACTTAGTATCAGTAACTCCAAGAGTCTGAGTCTTGAGTCTATAAGAAAGTTCTTATAGAATGCAATTGTTGAAGTTTGATGTATAATTGTGATCCTGTGAGCTTGAGTTGATATGAAACAGTAGCAGTGAAAATTAAGTGCTTAGTTTATTAAGCTTTTTGATATGAAATAGTAGCAGTGAAAATTAGTTTATTAAACCTTTTAATATGAAACGGTAGCACTAGTGTCTGAGATTGAGTTGATATGAAATATTAGCAGTGAAAATTAAGTGCTTAGTTTATTAATATTTTTGATATGAAACAGTAGCAGTGAAAATTAGTTTATTAAGCATTTTAATATGAAACAATAGCACTAGTGTCTGTTTGTTTAGATACCATACTTTCATTCCTTCGAATAATAATCTAATGCTCTTTCCCTTCTGGATGATATAACTCTCTATATCCCTCTCCCTCGAAGCCGATCCTCTTTTTGATTAAAGAATCAGTCACTCCAAGAGTCTGAGACTTGATTCTGTAAGAAAGTTCTTATATAATGCAAGTTTTGAAGTTTGATGTATAATTGTGAGCCTGTGAGCTTGAGTTGATATGAAATAGTAGTAGTGAAAATTAAGTGCTTAGTTTATAAAGCTTTTTGATATGAAACAGTAGTAGTGAAAATTAGTTTATTAAGCCTTTTAATATGAAAAAGTAGCACTGGTGTCTGAGCTTGAGTTGACATGAAACAGTAGCAGTGAAAATTAAGTGTTTAGTGTATTAAGCTTTTTGATATGAAACAATAGCAGTGAAAATTAGTTTATTAAGCATTTTAATATGAAATAGTAGCACTGGTGCCTGTTTGTTTAGATACCATACTTTCATTCCTTAGAATCAGAATCTAATGCTCTTTCCCTTCCTAGATGGGCTAGGAGAATTTATGCATCTATATCTTTAAACTACTCAACTATATTATTACACCATATGAATAATTTCTATATATCTCCCATTTTAATGGGGTCTATCACATTTCAAGAAAGATACATTAGCCATAAAATTTTCCCATTGAAACCGAAAGTGATTTGATACAAAACATAGGTTTTAACCTTATATAGTTAATTGTTTCAAATAGATTCTTAATAAAATGAAAATTATTCAATGTAAAACACATGCATTAACATATAATTGTGATATTTTCCCTTCTTTCCAAATTAGTGGACATCCTTCTAGAAAAATATCTTTTAATGAATCAGATATATCCATAGTGATCCGATGATATTTGTTCACCAACAACTATTGAATTTTGGACTTGTATATCTCAAAACTATGCTCATTGAATTTATGCATCTATATCTTTAAACTACTCAACTGTTTTATTAAACCATAGGAATCATTTCGATATATCTCCCATTTTAATGGGGTCTATCACATTTCAAGAAAAACAGATTAGCCACAAAAGTTTCCCATTGAAACAAAAAGTAATTTGATACAAAACATCTAGGTTTTAACCTTATATAGTTAATTGTTTCAAATAGATTCTTACTAAAATGAAAAGTATGCAATGTAAAACACATGCACATTAACATATAATTGTGATGTTTTCCATTCTTTCCAAATTAGTCCTTCCTTCTAGAAAAATCCCTTTTAATGAAGCAAATATATCCATAGTGATCCACTGATATTTTTTCACCAACAACTATTCCATTTTGGACTTATATATCTCAAAACTATGCTCATTGAATTTATGCATCTATATCCAGTAAATGCCCCTACAGTCAATCTCTAGAATAGATCTAAATAGAGGTTATTCATTTTAATATCGATAAAACAAAACCACTTAAAGGAAAAGTGTGTACATGTGTCATTTCTCCCATAAATTCTTAGTAAAAGTTTTTAAAGCATACATGTCATGTTGGATTTCTCCCATTAAATTTAAAGCATGTTTTTTGTAAGTGCATAAAATAATTTTGCAAACCATGTAAATGTCATTTCTCTCAAGCTTTAAGGCCTAAAAATTGAACCTAAAGTGGCTAAACTCTCATAGAATTTTGAACTTCCATAGGATTTTAGTCTATTTGTTGAGTGTTAACTTATACAAGTTCTAAAGGCAGAGTCTGTAAAGGGCCAGGTAGCCTCTGGATCTCATCTTTTCTCAAAGGTGACATATCCAGTAAATGCCCCTACAGTGAATCTCTGTAACAGATCTAAATAGAATTTCTTCATTTTAATATCCATTAACCACAACCACTTTAAGGAAAACTATGTACACGTGTCATTTCTCCCATAAATTCTTAGTCAATGTTTTTAAAGCATACATGTCATGTTGGATTTCTCCCATTAACTTTAAAGCATGTTTTCTGTAAGTGCATAAAATAATTTTTCAAACCATGTAAATTTCATTTCTCTCAATCTCTAGGGCCTAAAAATTGAACCTAAAGTGGCTGAAATCTCATAGAATTTTGAACTTCCATAGGATTTTAGTCTGTCTGTTGAGTGTTAACTTCTACAAGTTCTAAAGGCAGAGTCTGTAAAGGGCTAGGTAGCCTTTGTATCTCATCTTTTCTCAAAGGTGACACATCTAGTAAATGCCCCTATAGTAAATCTTTGTAACAAATCTAAATAGAAGCTCTTCATTTTAATATCCATAAACCTCAACCACTTTAAGGCAAAATGTGTACATTTGTCATTTTTCCCATAAATTCTTAGGCAAATTTTTTAAGGCATACATGTCATGTTGGCTTTCTCCCATTAAATTTAAAGCATGTTTTTTGTAAGTGCATAAAATAATTCTTCAAACCATGTAAATGTCATTTCTCTCAAGCTTTAAGGCCTAAAAATTGAACCTAAAGTGGCTGAACTCTCATAGAATTTTGAACTTCCATAGGAATTTAGTCTGTCTGTTGTGTGTTAATGTCTACAAGTTATAAAGGCAGAGTTTGTAAAGGGCTAGGTAGCCTCAGGATCTCATCTTTTCTCAAAGGTGACATATCTAGTAAATTTCCGCACTGTCAATCTCTGTAACAGATCTAAATATAAGTTCTTCATTTTAATATCCATTAACCTTAACCACTTTAAGGAAAACTGTGTACATGTGTCATTTCTCCCATAAATTCTTAGGCAAAGTTTTTAAAGTATACATGTCTTGTTGGCTTTCTCCCATTAACTTTAAAACATGTTTTTTGTAAGTGCATAAAATAATTTTGCAAACCATGTAAATGTCATTTCTCTCAAGCTTTAAGGACTAAAAATTGAACCTAAAGTGGCTGAAATCTCATAGGATTTTGAACTTCCATAGGATTTTAGTCTGTCTGTTGAGTGTTAACTTCTACAAGTTCTAAAGGAAGAGTCTGTAAAGGTCCAGGTAGCCTCTAGATCTCATCTTTTCTGAAAGGTGAAATATCTAGTAAATGCCCCTACAGTCAATCTCTCTAACAGATCTAAATAGAAGTTCTTCATTTTCATATCCATAAACCACTACCACTCTAAGGCAAACCTTGTACATGTGTCATTTCTCCCTTCTCCCATAAAATTTTAGGCAAAATTCAAGGCATGTGTCATTTCTATTTCATTTCTCCCACAAACTCATAAAGGTTTGACTTTTGACATAACTAGTTGTTTTAGTAAGTGCATAAAATTCATTTCTCCCACAAACTAAAGGTTTCCTCCCATTAATTCTAGATGTGAATTCTACCATAAAATTTTTAAGTCAAACTTTAAGATAAACCATGCACATGTCATTTATCTCATGCACATGTGTCATTTCTCCCATGCATTTTCAATAAATGTCAATTTAATATATATTATTATTTAATTTGGTTTTTTCCAGGGATAAAAAAACCACTAAATATGGTTGAAAAATGGAAATTATGCACAAATGTTTCTTGTTATCCCAATCCAGGGAAAGCAGTGATTACATATGTGCTATCCAATATTGCAACTAGCAAAGTTGTCCAAAGGAAAATGAATATACCGGGAAGAAAAAAAAACAATAAGGCATATTATATTGGATTGATAGAAGGCTTGGGAACATCTATGGAGTATGGATCAAATGTAATGGTAGTTTTTACCAATTCTGAACTTGTGTGCAACTAGATGAATGGCGTGTGCCAAGTTAAGAAGGAGAGGCTAAAAGAACTACATGGAATAGCAAACAATATTGTTATCCAATTTCAATTTTTTAGTATAAGACATTGTAAAAATGTGAATAAGTTGTTTGTTGATCTATTGCATGGGGAAATGAAAATTTCGAATTCATCTATCAAATATGAACTAATAGATGAATTATAATTATATGGGGCAATGCCAATGCAAGATTCATCTGTCAAAGATGAATTATTTTTGAGACACTCTTCTTCGAAAATTCAAGATTCATCTCTCAAAGATGAATTAGTTTTGATACGCTCTTCTTCAAAAATTCAAGATTCATCTCTCAAAGATGAATTAGTGTTGAGACACTCTCCTTCAAAATTTATTGATGGACATTGTAACATATCTTGGATATGTGTGTGTTTTGTACTTATAATTGCATCTTTTTTAATGACCATGTTCTTCTTTTCAATTATATACGAAGTGTGCTCCCACCACACCATGTAAAGCGCAACTTGGTGAACTTCAAATTTGCAACAAGTGGTGAACTTCACATTTTTATAAAATTAAAATGTAGGGACTTCAACAAATTCTTGTTTAAATGGAGTTTCACTTCTTTTTTAATGGCAATGTGTTTTTTAAATTTTATACCAAGTGTGCTCCCACTATGTAAAGTGCAATTTGGTGAACTTAACATTTTTATAAATTTTTTTGCTTAAATTGAGTTTCACACATGTTCAATTAGTGCTTTGAAAGTTGTGTTTTACATCATTTGTGTACACTAAATTACATTAATTTTCTGAAATTTATTTTGAATTTATTTTAAATTAGTTATTTAAAAAAATAATTGTAAATTTCCACCATAGATATATATATCATGGAGGATGAATGACGAAGATAAATAGAATTCCATATCTCTATGAGAGAGGGGGATCAGGGATCGAGGGATGTTCCTGGTATTTAAATATAATCTTAAATCTCCATACATATACATACATGTGTATACATATGGAATTGATTTTTTATCAACTTTGTGAATTAAATTAGTTGTTAATAAGTTTAATTTTTTTATTTTTTAGGAGCTAAGAGGAGAAGGGTCTCTACTCCATAAATGGAGCATGCCCATGGTTCACCCAGTCGTGGTATGGTTCACGCAATTTATTCAATGAATATGTACATGTATTTATATGTATGAATGTATTTTTCAATTGATTATAAATTCATATTTGTTTATGAAGCTTCTCTCTCATCTTGAGAGGTTGGTGATGGTTCAAATCCCCTTAGAGGGCCATCAATAAGTGCTAGGAGGTTGCGTGAAGGTGGTGATATTTATTCCCCAGGCCAATCAATAGATGGTTGTGTTATTTCTCAGTAGGGTCATTCTGGTTCTCAACAGTCTCAAGGTGGGTAAGATGCTAGCCAACCACATCGAGGTGGCCATCAATTTGAATATTTTTTCATTCAATTTGTACAAATTTGTTTACATTTTTTTTCTAATATACAAAACTATATATATTGATGTAGAGGCTGAAAATGCTCGAAATGTTGGTCAAAAAAGATGTAGGGCAGAACGTGTAATTCAAGAAGAGGGTTTTCCACCCACCATGACTTATCCGGCCAACATTTCCGATATACCTTGGGAAAGAAACATGTAACAATGCACCTTAGAAAGGTGTCAACATCTTCATGCAAAATTGTAGAGAGATCTCGTGGCTTTGACTCTACCTACTGAGAGTCGACAAAGCTTGGAAATAGTTACACACTCGTTAAGCCAACTAGTAGATGTGTATCGAAAGCTTGGGCCAACCATTGATACTTTTGTGGAAGTCATGAGAAAAAGAAAGGAAACAGTGATGGGTCCTAATAAATGGGAGGTTGTTAAAGAAAGAGTTACAACAAAAATGGCAAAGTCTATGTTTAATTTGAAAGAAGGGAAAAAAAAAAGATGTTGAAGGTGCAATATTTCAAGCACCCTGATATAGCTCACTATTTGTATGATAGACACCTTGCGGCCTATGGAAGACTCCTATGGAACGAAGAGGTTTCGCTTTATTTTGCAAAATTATTTTATACAGAATTATTTTTGGAAATGAAACCCAATTACAATGACCTTCCCTCTGAATTTTTTGGTCATGGGAAATGTCGATTATGTGACCATAGGGGCGCTAGGCATGATGCTGAGTTGCCTCGTCCTAAGCCACCATTTGTTAGTTGAACTTTTCGTGTCAAAACTCTGCGGTTAGAGATGGAAGCCACTTATCAAATTAGTTGAGAAGTAAGGGATGCCATCATCGACAATGTTCATAGTGGATTGTGTGGAGTCGATGTTTGTCTGAATCAACAAAGAGCACATGAGAATGCACACGCTAATTTTGTGTATTATACAGATGAAGAGATTGACAACATGAGTGTTGAAGATCTCAAAACATATGCAAATAATTGTCGCAATGGTTGGCATGACCTAATTGTTCATGAGGAAGAGGGCATGGAAACATTATGTGTTAATGGTTAGGGTTAAATTATTTTAACACATACATACAATTTGTAATAAATACATATACACATACATTTATTTGTATACATTAATCTAACAAAAATGTATCATTATATGTTAACACCATTTCTAGTTGTCACGGAAACCCAATTACAATGACCTTCCCTCTGAATTTTTTGGTCGTGGGAAAGGTCGATTGTGTGACCATAGGGACGCTAGGCATGATGCTGAGTTGCCTCGTCCTGAGCCACCATTGGTTAGTTGACCTTTTCATGTCGAAACTCTGTAGTCATATATGGAAGCCACTTATAAAATTAGTTGAGAAGTAAGGGATGCCATCATCGACAATGTTCATAGTGGATTGTGTGGAGTCGATGTTTGTCTGAATCAACAAAGAGCACGTGAGAATGCATGCACTAATTTTGTGTATTATACAGATGAAGAGATTGACAACATGAGTGTTGAAGATCTCAAAACATATGCAAATAATTTTCGCAATGGTTGGCATGACCTAATTGTTCATGAGGACGAGGGCATGGGAACGGTATGTGTTAATGGTTAGGGTTCAATTATTTTAACACATACATACAATTTGTAATAAATAAATATACACATACATTTATTTGTATACATTAATCTAACAAAAATGTATCATTATATGTTAACACCATGTCCAGTTGTCACGCTTGATGAATGACGAAAATGTTAATATCACGTTTGGAGCCTCTGGTTCAAATAATCAAGATGGGTCTCACCATCAAGATATGTTGGCAAATGTTAGTGTTTTTTAAACTTGATATTTTTAAAATAAATAATTGTGCACACATGTACATGTACATGTATATATAATAAAATGTTTTAACAGATTCCGATTCCGTCCGATGTTTTTGGGATGGCAGTACCTTCTTCTTACTTGGGAGATGAACCTTCAACTTCCTTAGGAGATGTGTTAGATTCATAAAAAGTATGGACAATTTTTTACTTTTAAAATTTATGTTTTTAAGTAATATATTCCACCTCAAAATGTTCCATTAAAAAATGAGAAATATTTATATCTTGAGTTATTTTAATTTTTTTGAATTTTAGGTTTCTATAGACGATTTCTTTTCTCCTCGGACTCTAGTGATGGAGATAGGAACATCCACACCATTTCAACCATTTGAACAAGTTGTCTAACTTTTTTTTTAATATTATTGAAAATAAGTTTATATATATGCATTTTCATTTGAAATTGTTTAATATATATATATATATATATATATATATATGTATGTATGTATGTATGTATATATGTATGTATGTATGTATGTATGTATATTGTACAGTTTATTGTTGGAGATGTTCCCATGGGGGAAGTTGTAGTAGATGAGAAACAAATAGAGAGGGAACCTCATGAGGTATTGCATGATTTTTTTATATTTTGTTTTTTACATGAAGTTCTATATATTCTCACTCAATTTTAAAACATCAAATTTTAATGTTTGTACGTGCATTGTGTGCAGGTTCCCCATGCTTTGTAGGAAAACTCGTGGATTGAGACTTTGCTAAGGAAAGACACTACATCCATCTGTATTTGATGGATGATTTCTAGATTGGTTTGAGATTTCTAGTCTTAAATTTAATTTTTTATATATTATCTAGATGCCGTCAAATATAAATTAATACTTGATACCTGTGAGATCTACAAATTTTGGACATATTTTATGTGAACTACATTTGGTACATGTGAATGTGATATATAATGTTTTTAAAACATAAGTTTTGGATGGTTGAACTACATTTGGCATGTGAAGTAATTTTTTGTTATAATTTGTTTGGTTTTTAAAACTTAAGTTTTGGATGGTTGAACTACATTTGGCATGTGAAGTAATGTTGTGATCTATATTAATATTTTGCTTTTGAACTACATTTGGCATGTGAAGTAATGTTGTGTTATAATTTCTTTTGTTTTTAAAACTTAAGTTTTGGATGGTTGAAGTACATTTGGCATGTGAAGTAATGTTGTGATCTATATTGTTTTGTTAAATTAAAACTTAATTTTTGGATGGTTGATCTACATTTGGCATGTGATATAATGTTAATTTTTTTTATTGGATAGTTGAACTACAATTGGCATGGCATGTGAAGTAATGTTGTGATATAATCAAAAAGTTTTTAAAACTCAAGTTTTGGATGGTTGAAATACATTTGGCATGTGAAGTAATGTTGTGATCTATAATTTTTTGTTAAATTAAAACTTAAGTTTTGGATGGTTGATCTACATTTGGCATGTGATATAATGTTAAATGTTTCTATTAGATAGTTGAACTACAATTGGCATGGCATGTGAAGTAATGTTGTGATATAATCAACAAGTTTTTAAAACTCAAGTTTTGGATGGTTGAACTACATTTGGCATGTGATTATGATATTATGTTTTGTTTTTAAAATTCAAGTTGTTGTTCTCCAAAAAAAAAAATTCACATGAATATACATGTACATGTATAAATGATTTTACACATGTTTGAATATATATGTTAAAACGATTGAAATACACACACACACACACACACACACATATATATATATATATATATATAAACAATCATAAGATTCTAGGTCTTGTTAGATGTGTTGAAAACAATCATAAAATTTTAAAAATGCAATATATAATGTATATATATACAGTATTTTTCATCAATGCACATGTATAGAAAAGCTACTTTCAGTTAATTCCATTCCTGAACATATATATCCAGTACGTGCAACATTTTTCATCAACGCACATAGAAAAGCTATTTGAATAGTTAATTGCTTTCTAGAACATATATATCCAGTACTTCAACATTTTTAATCAATTCCAATAGAATTAAGCTACTTTTCATCAATGCCTATAGAATTTAACTACTTTCAGTTAATTGCATTCTAGAACATACATATTCAGTACGTGAAACATTTTTAATTAATGCACATGGGAAAACTACTTGAAAAATTAATTGCATTCTAGAACATATATATATATCCAATATGTGCAAAATTTTTCATCAATGCACATAGAAAAGCTAATTTTAGTTAATTGCCTAGAACATATCCAACCATTGGACATACAAATTTTGTACTAGATTTTCTATCAGGAATAGAGATGTGGGTCAAATCCCACCAAAAGTTGGAGAAGTGCCCTGAGACTCTTGTCTGAAAGGAATCTTCATACAAAACTATACCGTGGATGATTTATTTACATTGTGGATACTTTTTACCAAAAAATCCCATGAGAAAAACTGGTCACATTCAGTTCGTGTATATATCCAGTACGTGCAACATTTGTCATCAATGCACATAGAAAAACTACTTTCAATTAATTGCATTATAGAACATATATATTCAGTACGTGAAACATTTTTCATCAATGCACATAGTAAAACTATTTGAATAGTTAATTGCATTCTAGAACATATATATATCCAATACATGCAACGTTTTTCATCAATGCATGTATATAAAAGCTACTTTCAGTTGATACTAGTGTGCATGTACCAAAACAATTTGTACATGTGCAAACACTTGCACAGATAACATAACAAGGCAACTCAATTTTGAGTTGAGTTATGGAAATTCTAAAAATAATCCAAAGAGAAGAAATTGTTGGGCATTTCAATAAAAAAAATTCCAATGGAATGCCATCTTCAATGATCTGTTCATGATCGGATTTTGACATTTTCCATTTCTTAGTTTTCGTTTTTTTCTTTGATTGAACCTCTATCAACTTTATGCGTGTTGCACACACAAAGTGACTATACTGACAACTTATGACATTAGGTTCATAGTCTTCAAAGTAAACAAAATCCCCACTTTGATTAGTTTGAATGAAAAAAAAACCTTTCAGTATAATAGATCCTCTTTCATATGGAAATCCGTGATCATTATAATTTTCTAATAATTTCATTTTTCATTCAGTGCAATGCATCAAATAATACTTCACATTTTCATCATTGTTAGTAGGTGCAATTACAACAAAAACATCTCCTGCACAATAAAAAAAAATTAACAAACTTTTGTATTTAAATTTATTTCTAGATCTTTATCATTTGAAAGCAATTCAAATGTTACCTTTTCTAACAAGATCAAAAACTCGATCACCATCGAATGATATTGTAGTCTCCTCTTATTTCATTTCTTCAAACATTGCAACGAACATTTTTCCCTTTGTATTTAGCTCTGTATTTTTCCAATATTTTACATACATTTTGTTTTCACAAACGTCATTAGATTCTGTTTTGTCTATGCAAACTTGACAAAAACAAGAATAATTTCTTTTATCCAATGAAAACACATTTCTGGACAACTTTGTTTTAACTGAATGCAATTTTCGAGTCCCTTTTATTGTTTCAATGTCATTTCCAATTGATCTGTCAACATCTTCGATTCCAATATGCCAAAAAAACCTTTATATGGAAAATTCAAAGAAGAATGTAAATATGATATCAAAATAGAATCAAAGATAATCAATAAAAAATAATCAAATTTTGATAAATGTACACTGTTTAAAATTAGATATCCAATAAAAATTAAACTGAATATACCTTAGCACTTCCCTTGATCGGTTAGTTTCATGACTTAGAGCAGCGATGCACCATTGAACAACTTCTTTAGCGTCCACAAGTCGGCTTGAAGAGGGGTTCATTTGATATCTTCGAAGTGATCGTTTTATGCATGCCCCTGCACCGCCATATTCTCCTTTTCCATGACCATTCTCAAAGAATTCCAACAATGTTTAATGCAGGTTTTCTTATGAAGACAACAAAACTAAAAGAATCATCATGCAAATTTGAATTGACTTGCGCATCCATCTGAATATATCCAATGTTCATTGAATGTTATTCCACGACTTTTCAAGGAGTCATAAATCTTTCCAAAATAGTGTTGTAGAAAATATGTATCATGTGTATGATCGTCACTCATATAAAAGTGATATTATTTAATAGCATGTCGATTTTCACTGGTGCTTTCTATATGATCAACATTTTGTTCAGCATGTCTATATAGAATATGGACGATCATGGAGACTTGGTCAGAATGATAGTATTCACTCTGAATTTCTTTTTGTGGAACAAATGTGTAGTTTTCTGCAAAATCAATTACTGAAAAAATGGTCCCTGGTCGAAAAAATTCATGGGATTTTTTGAATTGAAAGTCTTGCCATTGAGCTTTGTGGGAATGCTTGGTGTATTTATAAATTTCTACCTCAAACTTTCTCAAAAAGTCTATCACAAAAATTTCTTCTTCTCGTAATTCAATTCTTTTAGCACTATTTTCACCTTGAATCGATGTATGGATATATTCATATCTCTTCCATTTCACTTTTATGTTGGACAATGATTGATCATTTATATCAGTACTATATTTGTTTTTAAATTTAGTCAAATTTCCACAATCATCGCATTTTTTACCACCAACACATTTATTTTCATAAAATAGTTCATCACTTTGTATTTCACATAGAATTTGAGATATGAAATCATGGATAGTGGAAGGAGGAGGTGAATCCTTCCAAAATGTTATACAAAAATTAAGGAATGTGTCATAATATAACTCAATTTCCACATGGTAACGACAAAAAAAAATATCGCGTACGGCGATAGGTTTTACATACCATGGTTTTTGTTGAACAAAAGCACTGATTGAGACATGAATTTCACAATTCTCTTCTTTGAACTTGTTAAACAACTCTATCTGAGTGGTTTCCAAAAAATGTTTTTCATGTTCTTCGTACTGATTTCGTGCTATTCTTCATTGCATCATATGCTTTGCAGTTGGCGAAACACGCGAATTTTTCTTCCAATATTCATATATTATTTTTTTAACATTTTCTCCAAGTCTATATTTATATGGTTGCCTACAAATAGCTCTCCAACAAGCGAGTTCATCATTTACATCTATTTGCAACCAAAATTTCCAATGTTTGTGCAAAGCTTTTCGTGAGGTCCCTAATGCTCGTGCCATAGATTTTACCAAGTGATTCTCTTTATTACTTGATGAGACCATTGTCATATGTATTGCTCTATGTACAACTGAAACATTTTTCTGTCTAGATCTTCTAATTTAATTTATAGCACTATTTATATTTTGTATCACATTTTATTTTTTCTTTTTTTATCTTTGGTTGATTTTCGAACACCCAATACAGTCGTAGCTTATTTTAATTTCCTTAATGATATGAGACATTTCAACATTTGGGCTTCAACTATCACATTTTCATTTATGAAATACATATCAAAAATGTGGTTAACATGATATCGTATAATATGGTCAGCTCTTTTATCTCCATATGTGTGAGTGTCAACATTTTCTAACATCTCATCATCGACATTGATTTAATCTGTACATATTCAAATGAATAGTACATAATAAGTTTACATATTCAATAAATAAATAAATAAATAAATAAGTATAATTTCAATAATACATGCGTGTGTTCAACACACACAACATATGTACATACCTTGTGATTCAATTTCTTCACTTGAATTTATTTCAACATTTTCACCATCTTCAATCATTGGTTCAATATCTCTTTCACTTTCTCTTTCAAATTTTTTTATCTCATCATCAATTTTGTGAGGAATATCTCTCTCTGTTTACATTGCAAAATATTTTTCAAATTAGTTCATCAAATAAAAATTAAGCTTCACATATTACACTAGGAAAATTTTAAATATATCAAATTCATAATATTTACATTTACATACATGCTTCAACTTCTAGTTGAGGTTGATTTTCCCCTTCAATATTTGAGAGTGCTTCTATATTTATTTTGTAAGATTGTCTCGTCTCTTCTCTATGTTCCTCATGGTCTCTTTTTCGATCATATTTTCTCGTACAATTCCTTCAATTTCCCATTATAATAGAGTATGAAGTTCAAAAAATTTCCTTCAAAAATTTAGACAAAAACTCAATTAAAAATAATATCACAAAAGATTTAACTTAAAGAAAAACTCATTTTAAAAATGTTGCAAGAAATACATACTTCAATCCAAAACAATTACTTTAAAAAATCCAAGAAAAAAATGTCTTATAAAAATGAAACGAAGCTCAAAATATTTCCTTCCAAGTCCTACAAAAAATTTCATTTAAAAATATAGACAAAAACACATTTAAAAAAATCATTATAAAAGATTTACGTCAACCCAAAACACATACTCTAAAAAAATGTCACTTCAAAAAATGCCTCCGAAAAATGTCCATTGAAAATTAATTCCAACTTCTTAAAAAATCCCACTTTAAAAAATACTTGCAAAAAATGTCCAAAAAATTTCCTTTGAATATTAAGCCTAAAAAGAGTCCTTTCGAAACTAAGCCTAAAAAGAGTCACTTGAAAATTAATTCCAAATCCATACCTTCAAAAAAAATGAAAATTAAGCTCAAATCCATACCTTCAAAAAAAATGAAGCCTAAAAAACATCCAAAAAATGTATCACATACCTCCAAGAAATATCATTTGAATGTAATGTCCTTTGAATTTACCTCCAAGAAAAGTTCTTAAACCCAAAACAATCCTTTGCAAAAATGTCCTTTGAATGTACCTCCAAGAAAAATCCTTAAACCCAAAACGATTCTTTGCAAACTCAGACAAAGACCTTTGTAAAATCAGACCAAATGTGCGAAAGTATGCGAAAATAATGAATTCTTTCGCGGCAATTTATATTGCCATGAAATGTTTTTTGGAGGGGCTTCATGGTATTTTCCGGCCGATGGAAAACTGAGTAAAATTTTGGCTAAAATTTTATAAAAAAATTGGCTGAACTTTTATGTCGTTAGACTTGACAGGCCATCGACGCAAAAAACAATTCAGCCGAACTTTTTTTAAGAGTTCGACCGAACTAACACATTAGGAATTACGCAGAGCCTAGCTCTGAATACATATCTTCAACTTTGGATTGATCAAACTCCATGAAACATTCTGAATTAACTGTCAGAACCAAGATAATAATTTTCAGAATTCAATCTACTTTCAGGAAATATAAATTTTATGTAATTTCATAAATATTTACTAATTTTAATTAATTTTGTAATAAAATAGGTGCAAACAATTTCTGAAGGTCATTATGATTTAGTGAAATCATAATTCTGTATCTTCCAAAATACATTGTAAAAAAAATTGAAAAAATTATGGTGCATTACACTGGTTCGTCGTCTCTAATGGGCAGTTTTATATTTTTAGTTTATAACTTATATGTTAAGAAATTTCTTGCGTCGCGAAACATATTTAAAATATGCAGTTTTTTCATATTGGATCAGTTCAAGAAATTCTAGTAATTATGATATGCATCCATTGGCTTTGTAAATATGAAGAAACTGAAGTAGACTCTGTCTGGTTGTTGTAACACATTTTGTTTCTCAAAAACACAAAGTTTCAAATAATACAACATTGCGTATTAACATGAATTCTTATGAATCCTTTGATGGTTAAAAAATACACACTCAAAGAAACGCTAAGCTGACATATAAAATGTGTATAAAAAAAAATTCCAAAAAATAAGTAATAGAAAGCTAATAAAATTTCTCACAACTTTTATTTTTATCGCAAAATGAAATTCTAAAAAGAAAAATTGTTTTCGCTTGCAAAAAATTGAAGAACAGAAAAAAAAGAAAAAGAAAAAGAAAAGTTTTTTTTCCCGAAAAATGGAAAAAAGTGTAACCCAACTTCACATTTTCACTTTAGTAATTTATTTTGAGTGAGGTGTATGTGGCAAAAGGGATTGGGATATCTGTGAAGGAGGGAAAGGAGCTCTCTCCTCTTGACAATTCAAGAACCTATGTTTCTTCTATGTATGGTCAATTATACTCCTTATGGGTGGTTGTGGATATCTTGGGATGAAATTCTAGATCATATTTGAGCCTTCTATATATAGCTTTACAATCATCATCATAATACCATTTGTTAATAGTTCTGGAACTCATAGGGCATGTGAGTCATGGTGAATGAAGGTTATGAAGGAAGAAATATTTGATAGCTTCCCAAAGAATATTCGTCCCTGATCATGGGTGGTGATACCACTCGAAATGTAAGACATTAGTAAATCCACACACAACATTTATCTATAATCTTACATAAACTAGATTTCAGAATTTGTGGGTGGAGTGAAGAAATGAAGAAGTTTCTTATGAATTCGATTTTCATAGGTGGGGGTGGGGGGAAGGGGATAGTAAAAATTGAATGCGATGTAAGGTAAAGAGAAGTTTTTTTTATAGTGCACAACATTGTATTCATCATACCTGTAGTTCCTTGACCTCTTGAAAGGTTGACCATTTCCATTTCCATTTCAATTAGATGGAGCCTTCCTATTTCCTTTGAACATGTTGTTCCTTTGATTTCCATTCCCCCTGAAGTTTTTATTGTTGTTGTAGTCATGAAAGCAAGGAGATTCCCCTTTTATTGGGGCATTCTCTTGCATAGTGACCAAACTTGTTACAATTGTAACATCTTCCCTTTCTTCCTTTGGGACCCACTCTTTCATGATTTTGATTTCTCGGACCAACATTGTAATTCTTCTTTGCATGAGTCGTGAATGTAGTAAGGTAAATTCCATTCCCATTTGAGGGATCATATCTCTCCATCATCCTTGTCTCCTCTTGAGTGTATCTAATCAAGAATTCATAAAAATCGGGAATTGTATTATTATTGAGAACAGTGGTATTAAATACATACCGTGGCTGGGGAAGTCCACCAAGAGTAGTGAGAGTGAGCTCTCGGTCAGCTATGACCTCTCCAATATCTAACCAATCATTCTTGATTTCGGTGAGCCTCATGAAATATAATTGGATGGACCCTCCCTTGTCCATATTGATGTTCTTCAACTTTTTCTTCAAAAAGAGAATTTGATTAGTATTTCTAGCCCTGAATATGCCAACCAACTTATCGTACATCTCCTTAGATGTGCCCAGATCGAAGATATAAGAAACCAAGTGCTTATGAGTAGAATCCCTGATTAGTGCAATTTTTTGCAAATGACCATCATAAATATTTCCAGCCAGCCTATGAATTTCTCTCCAAAACTGAAATTATTCCTTTGCAACTATCTGGGAGCATATAGTACTGCTTCTATTGCCTCAAATTTAATTCAAGTGTTGTAGGATAAGGTCAAGACTTTTTCATAGGAAGAAACTCATCCTCATAAATTTTGTCTCTGCATGAAAACGTAGTGTTGGAATCCTTAATTCAAGGACATCCTTAATTCCCTGTGCATGAACAAGGTCCAAAGATCTTTGTCACACCCCACATTGATGGGTGTGCAACCAGGAAAATATTCCATCATTCTTAAAAATTGAGATAACTTCTGAGTGCACATTTTTTCAAATGGCCATCATAAATACTTGCAACCCATGAATAGCTCTCCAAAACTAAAATTCTTCCCTTGCAACTATCTAGGAGCATACAATATTGATTCTAATGCCTAAAATTTAATTCAAGTATTGTAGGATATGGTCGAGTCTTTGTCATAAGAAGAAACTCATCCTCATAAATTTTGTCTCTACATGAAAACATGGTGTTGGAATCCTTAATTGAAGGTGTTACACCATTTTTTGGTCATCTAACCTATTATCATTAGATGGACCTAAGTACACAATGTAAGACCAATTTTACCCCAAGTAAAATTGCTTTCATTATGAAAATAACTTAGTAAACCACCTTTATTAAGTTGTTTATGGTCTGAACAGGAAACCCCATGGGGAAATATTAAATAAATATACATTTTTTTTATTTTCCCTAAGGAATGATTAGTTAAACAACAGTTTAATTAATATTCCTGGTTATATTTAACCCAAAACAAGGAAATTAAGTAGATAAATCATTATTTATCTTATTATTTTATAAGAATAATTATTTAAACCTTATTTAAATAATATTCTTTGTTAAATATGACTTATTCACCGTTAAATAATTAAATAAATCATTATTTATTTGATTATTACTCAACCACATCCTTAAAATGATAAATAAATCATTTATTTATTTATTATTTTACAAATAAAAGGATTTGACCCAAGTCAAATTCCTTTTCCCTCCAACTGTTAGGTCCCTATATTACTAGTATAGTCCCTTATTGTTTTTAGTGTAACCCCTTATTGTTATTATTGTACCCTTGTAACTCCCATTTTGTTATTATTGTGCCCTTAAATTATTATTGTTAGGTCGGTTAGGATTACATTGTGGCCCACTAGGATTACATTATGGCCCCATGGACTCCTATATATAGAAAGGAGGTTGTGAATTTGTATCATCCAAGAATTGTTCATTAATGTAATGTATTGGAGGTTTCCCCCTCGAAGTGGCTTATTTCTAAGGCGTTGATATCTCTTTTATTCTATTTTTGGGCTAGTTACACAACATTTGATATCGGAAGCTTTGGATTCTAGGGTTTATTTGCTATTTGAAACGAGTCATTGTGGAATTTTCGCTATAACTTTTTTTCTACAAAGTTTCGGAAGATGAAATTTTTAGGGTACGAAGCTGAAATCCTAAGGAAGATTGTCTAAAAATTTCAGATCTTGGTTCATAATATTTTCGAATATGATCTGTGGAAGGTAGGTCTTTGTTCGAGCTCCTAAACAAGTCATCGTGGAATTTTCGCTAAAATTTTTTTCTAAGAAGGTTCAGAATCTGAAATTTTTAGGGTACGAAGCCAAAATCCTGAGAAAACTTGTCAAAAAATTTCAGATCTTGGTTCGTAATATTTTCGGAGATATGATATGTGGAAGGTAGTGCTTTTTCAGGCTCCCGAATTTCATCTCAAAGAGGTGATCGTAGGAAAAGATTCATAACTCTCTCTCTGAGCATTGGATTGAAGTTCCGTAAAAAGTGGTCGCAATTACACGGACTATAGTTTCTTGGCTATCAATTTTAGAGCCAAAGGACAAAACAGTGACATGTGGCAAGTCGTATAAGTTCGCTCTACTGAACCGGTCCATAATTAGGTCCTTGTGAGAGATTGGACATAACTTTGTCTTGGAGAATCCAAATCAGGTCAGACCTATGGCATTCGAAAGATAATTTAGAGGGCTACGTCGGTGCAGAATTTCAAATATTTAAGAGCTACAATCACAGATATAATCCAATTTCAATATCGAGCTCCTCAAAAGCAAGAAAAAGGTGTGTATTTTTTTCCCGAATTGCATAAGTCTTGTTTGAAGAATTCATTTGAATTGATTCCAAGAGCATATTGTAGAATAGATATTAGTATTGGGTTCAAAAAAAAAAATCCCCGTAAAAATAATTTAACACCCATTGAGCCTTCAGAAGGCTCTACTATGACTCATGAAGATGAGGAATTGCAACATGATCTATCAAAATTACAAGAGCAAGTGTACCAAATTTTGCTCTTGCAAAGAGCAACAAAAAATTAAATGGACGTTTTGAAGAAAGGCGTGGAAGCTAAGATGGATGGCATGGAAGTTGGCATGGAAGATAAGATGGATGACATGAAAGACAACATGGAAGACATGAAGAATGATCTAAAAGCAGACATGGAAGGTTTGAAGGAAGGCTTGACAAAGTTGATACAAGAAATGATTTCTAAAGGCAAAAAGGTAGTAGAGGAAACTCATTATGAGAAAAAAATAAATGCTAATCGTGATTTCATAAACCCTAATGTTGGATTGAAGACCCACCATATTCCAAAGATAGATATGAGGAAGTTTGATGGCAAGGATCCCGTAACATGGATACTACAGATGGAGACATATTTTGATCTCCATAATGTGAAAAACACACAAAAGGTACACATTGCAAATTATATTTAGAACAAAATACATTTGTATGGTATCAATGGCTTTTCTCTTGTAAAAAATTGTCACTTGGTCAATTTTTTACAGAGGAAATGATAGCACATTATGAGGATACAAAGAGAAACACCTTCTTTAGCCAATTGATAAATCTCGAAAAAAAGGGTTCAGTGGGGGAGCACATGGAGGACTTCCAAAAGTTGAATATAAGGGTAGCTGATATTCTAGAGGAACACATGATTGATGTCTTCATAGGGACTTTAAAGGATAACATCCAACATGAAGTTTGTGTTTGGGAATTTGATTCATTGGAGAAGGCATTCGGGTTGGAAAGAAAAATTGAATGTAAATTTATGGTGACAAGGAAGCCTACCACTAACATCTATAAAGATGGAAGTGTTGATACTCCTAGACTTCCACAACCTACAAGGCTGACACCACAATAATTGGAAGAAAAAAGAGAAAAAAGGCTTTGCTACAGTTGTGATAGAAAATACACTAAAGGTCATAAGTGCACTGAGAATAAATTATTTTACATAGATTGTGAAGAGGAGGAACAAAATTAACAAGAAACTTCAAAAGTATAGGATATACACCAAGAAGAAACCCTAGAAGAAGAAGAAATGAGTTCGACCATATCGTGTAATGCCTTTGCAGGAATTACCACTCCTCAAACTCTCGATATAGAAGGACATATCAAGAAGAAAAAGGTAATAGTGTTGATTGATTCGGGGTAGCACCCATAATTTTATTCATTGTAGGAGTTGCCAAGGAATTAAATTGTTTCCTATACGACACCAGAATGTCAAGTGATGGTTGAAAATGGAGGAACTATAAATTTCTCTGGAAAATTCCATAATATGAAGCTAACCATGGGCGAATATGTATTGAACAATCCAATTCTTTACATTCCAATGCGAGGTGATAATGTTGTACTAGGAGTACAATGGTTACAATATTTGGGGATGAGAGCTTTTAATTTTCAAGAAATTTTCTTGAAATTTTTCTCGGAATGAAAGGAAATTGAATTACGAGGTATCACAGGGAAGCCGAGAAAGATAATAAGCTCTAATGTCATGACAAAGCTTCTGAAGAAATAACAACGAGACGTAATTGCACAATTATTCTCTCTAGAAGTTCCAACATCAAAATCATCTATTTCTCCCGATCTCAGAAAAGTCTTTGACAATCATTCCAAGGTGTTTGATACTACCAAAGGACTCCCACCTATTCGTGATGATGATCATGCTATTCATTTGATTCTAGGAAGTGTTCCTCCAAACATCGGGCCTTATAGATATCCTCATTTCCAAAAGAGAAAAAATGAACATATGATTGTAGAAATGTTAGGTGGGTATAATTCAACCTAGTCAAAGTTCTTTCTCTGCTCCTATAGTATTGGTACACAAGAAGGATGGATCATGGCGAATGTGTCCGAATTATAAGGAGCTCAATAAGCTCACCATTAAAGATAAATTTCCCATTCCTTTAATTGATGAATTATTGGATGAATTACATGGAGCAATTTATTTTACCAAGTTGGATCTTCGTTGAGGATATCATCAAATTATAATGAAGACTGAAGATATTCCAAAAACAACATTTCAAACTCATGAGTGTCATTATGAATTTTTGGTCATGCATTTTGGCCTTACCAATGCACCTTCTACATTTCAAGGGTTGATGAATTCCATTTTCAAAACCTTCCTTAGAAAATTTGTGCTAGTATTTTTGATGATATACTAATCTACTGCAGGTCTTGGAAGGATCATGTTGAACATGTTGACAGGGTGCTCAAACTATTGCGGGAGAAACAATTATATGCAAAAACATCAAATGTTTCTTTGGAGTACAAGAAATTGGAATATCTGGGTCATATTGTATCTCACGAGGGTATTAAGGTAGACCCTAACAAAATTAAAGCCATTAAGGAATGGAAAGTCCCCACAACCATAAATTAGTTGCAAGGATTACTCAGGTTAATCGGGTATTATCGTAACTTTGTTAAGAATTATTGGAGAATAGCAGCACCTCTAACAACATTATTGAAGAAAGATGCATTTTCATGGACTCCTGAAGCAACTAAGGCCTTTGAACAGCTTAAAGAGGCAATGTGTCGAGCACCAGTCTTAGCTACGCTAGACTTCACAAAAACCTTTATTGTGGAATGTGATGTCTCAAGAAAGGGAATTGGTGTTGTTTTAATGTAGGAAGGAAGACCCATTTCTTTTGAAAGTTGTCCAATCAAAGGAAAGTATTTATAGAAACCTATTTATGAGAAGGAAATGTTAGCAATACTGCATGCATTAAAGAAATGGAGAACTTACCTAATGGGAAGACACTTCAAGGTAAAAACTGATCATGATAGTCTTAAACACTTTTTGGAACAAATACTATCTTCAGAAGAGCAACAAAAATGGATCACAAAGATGTTGGGTTATGACTTTGAAATCATCTACAAAAAAGGAAGCTTAATGTTGTTGCAGATGCACTCTCAAGAAAGAATGAAGAGGTGGAAGCATTGCTTTGTGCCATTTCTATTATCCAACCAGATTGGATAACCGAAGCAAGAGATGAATGGAAGAAGGACAAAGAAGTATGGACACTCATTCAAAATTTGTAGCAAGATCCTAGTACATCTGATACATTTGGTTGGAAAAATGATTCAAATGTTCTTGCGGGAGTACACTTCTCCTTTAGGAGGACACTTGAGATTTTTAAAAACTTACCACAGGGTGAAGAAAGAATTTTTTTGGGATGGCCTTAAATCTGATATTCAAAAGTTTGTGGCGGAATGTTTGGTTTGCCAGCAGAATAAAGTGGAGACAATTAAGACCCGGGACTTCTACAACCTTTATCCATTCCAAGTCAGCGTTGGGAGGAGATTTCAATGGATTTTATCACAGGTTTACCTAAGTCTGAAGGAAAGAATGTCATCATGGTGGTAGTTGATAGACTTACCAAGTATGCACACTTTTGTGCATTATCTCATTCATTTAAAGCAAGTACAGTTGCTACTACATTTATGGACAGAATTCAAAAGCTACATGGAAGCCCAAGGGTTATTGTGAGCGACAGAGATCCCATTTTTACTGGAAATTTTTGGACGGGGTTATTTTCTTGTTTGGGTACTCAATTAGCTCATAGCTCATCTTATCATCCTCAATCTGATGGTCAAACTGAGATCGTAAATAAATGTTTGGAAGGATATCTTCGTTGTTTTGTATCTGATAAACAAACACAATGGGTCAAGTAGTTACCTCTTGCTGAATGGTGGTATAACACTTCCTTCCATACTGCAGCAAAAATGACCCCATTTATGGCACTTTATGGATATCATCCACCATCCATCACATCATCTTTAAGGAAAATTCGAAGGTTCAAGCAGTGGAAGATCACATCGAGCATCAGCAAGAAGTTCTCCAACTCTTAAAGGATAACCTGAATTTGGCACAAAATCGAATGAAACAACAGGGAGATCAACATCGTAGCGAGAGAAGTTTTGATGTAGGAGATTGGGTATTTTTACGGCTACAACCATACAAACAAATGTCCCTCAAGCAAGCAAAGAAGGATAATAAATTATCGCCAAAGTACTATGGTCCTTCCAAGGTGTTGCAAAAGATTGGTACTATGGCATACAAATTGGAGCTTCCTGCTTCTTCGCGAGTACATCCAGTTTTCCATGTTTCATGCTTAAAGAAGGTTATAGGTGAAAATCTTCCGGTTCAAACAATATTGCCAAAACTTGATGAGGAAGGAAAAATCATATTGGAATCTAAAGCAGTCATGGAAACAAGAACTCGACAGCTACGGAATCGATCAATTTCAGAGTATCTCATCAAGTGGAAGAACTTACCCACTGAAGATTCTACATGGGAGGATGAGAATTTTATACAGAAGCACCCGGAGCTATTCAAGTGTTGAGGACAACACTTTTTTGAAGGAGAGGGGCATGTTAGGTCCCTATATCACTAGTATAGCCCCTTATTATTGTTAGTGTAAACCCCTTATTGTTATTATTGTACCCTTGTAAGCCCCATTTTGTTATTATTGTGCCCTTAAATTATTATTGTTAGGTCGGCTAGGATTACATTGTGGCCCACTAGGATTACATTATGGCCCCATGGACTCCTATATATAGAAAGGAGGTTTTGTGAATTGTATCATCCAAGAATGGTTCATTCATGTAATGTATTGGAGGTTTCCCCCTCTAAGTGGCTTATTTATAAGGCGTTGATATCTCTTTTCTTCTATTTTTGGAGCTGGTTACACAACACCAACAAATATAATAAAATATTCCATAAAGTTGGATCTTGATTTAGTTAATAATATTTTAATTATGCACCAATATCTAGACTAACTCAATATTTTGTTATAAATATAAGGTTTTTCCCATTAATTTACCACCTTTTGTTTCCTAAGGACCACTCTGGATCTAAACTTTTTGTCTGACTATTGATTCACCATCATAGTCATATTTTTCCATTTTTGTCTGGGTTTTCTACACCATCAAGAGAGAGGAATTCTAGATCTGAAGTGCTGAGGACTTACAGGAACCCATCCCATTGAGGAGAATAGGGAACACCCTCTTGTGTTTTCCTCCCAGGTGCCATTAATACAAAATTCATTTGATATATTCTTGTCTTGTTTATTGGATGCATGGAGTAAATCTTTATTTTTCTACTGTTGAGTGTCTTATAATGCATACATCTTGATTTCTGCAGCATTTATCTTGATCACCTAACTGCATATCTAAAGATATTAGCAGTCATTTATGTTGTTAGGGCTATTTTTTATGCGCAGCTAAAGTGGTATTTTTTCGTACGCTCAGAATTAAGATTCATATTAACAACTGGCGACTCCACACGGGTTTACGGTTACGACCGCTGTCGTTTTTCTGATCCTTGCATATCCAGCTGCTTCAAACCTTAGGATTTCTCTTCAGCCCCTTGTTTTTTCTTTTCTTGATGTTGTTTTTAACCTATAAAACCCTAAAACAATAAAAATTCTAACTTCTGTGTCTTTCCAGACCGATTGCACAGGTGACTAACATCAGCAACAACTGCGACGACAAATTTTTATGAAACCTACCACCGAGAGTGTCGGAAGTGCAAGTTGCATTTTTTGGCCCAAAACCTATGACCTAGACCTTTAGGGCACACTTTATAGCCCAAAAAATGTGACCTTTGCTGAAAACAGGTCAGAACCTGCGACCTCGACTTTTTGCAAGGATTTTTTTGAAACTTTTCTGGGTTTGTATGAGCCTTTGTTCAGGGTTTTTTGACCTCCGTTTCCGCCCATTTGAGACCTGTATTTGCTCTGTTTTTCTCAACTAAGTGGGCATCTAACCCCCTAGGGCTTCAGTACCCTCCACTTTTTGTAGAAGAGTTTTTGCTGTTGCAGGTTGTCTGAAATTTCAGAGTCTTCGGCCATTTTTTTAGATCTGATACCTCACCTTTAGATCTCCTTCAGATCAGCTTGTTATCCATCCAAATCACCTCATCTATATTTTTTTGGGTTTTTCTCTAGGGTTCACTCCATTTCCCTTCAGGAGATGGCCTTTCGCCACCGTTTTTACAAAAAAATTTCCTCTGATTTGTTGTTGTTTTCTACACCACTTTCCAGCAGATTTTGTCTTTTAGATCCTTGTCCCTCTTGACCTTAGATATATTAGCTTTGTTAGTGTGTTTTGATTAGTTTTTTACTCACCTATTGACTAGTTGTTGAGAGGCCCACCTCCTTGGGTTTAGATTATTGCATTATTAGTTGTTTATTTTCTGTTTTTGTAGGCCTATATACTGTCATTTGCAGGTTTATTTACATCCATACAATACACTTTTTATTTTTCTCTACAAACGTCTGGGTTTAAAAACTAAAATTTACACACTTTTACACACACACCCTAAGAGAAAAAGGGCTTGGTCAACACCACTAAGAAAAGACTCTAAAACATTGAATTCAATTGATCCTGCACCTTTCTACCCTTGTTTCGACATTGTAATCAGTTGATCCTGCACCTCCTTGCCCTTGTTGGTCTCTTTTTCCTTTGTGCTGTGTTTGTTTCATCACCATTGTGCTACCAAGGCATTTATCCTCAAGACTTCTTGGCCTTCATCCTCAGTTTATGGTAGGAAGACTTACTCCACGTAGGATTCAAGTTAGTCCTCCACCGAGTCCGCACACCGACTCTTCTTCTCGTCCTTTGGGTTCTCCTTCTCATTCCGCCTTTGGTTCTCCCCTTGAAACCTTCACCATGTCTGGTGCAGGACCTTATGCTGGTGGCAACCCCGACCCTCAGGCTGGGAATAACAATAGTGGGACTGCTACGGATGCTACCCCGACTGTGCCCTTGCTCCCCCTTCATGGAAGGCCTCAGCCTCCCTGATTTTGACCGGTTGATAAATGACCCTATACACCATGACTCTAGTTGGCCTGCTATGCTGAAAAAGCTCCCTTCCGACATCCCAAAGTTTGAAGGCCTTGCTGGAGAAGATCCTTCAAATAATCTTCTATCTTTCCACATGTGGTGTTCATCTAACTCCATTACCGACAACTCTGTCCATCTTCGGTTGTTCCAACGAACGCTTACAGGTGTAGCTTCTAAGTGGTATGTTGATCAGGCCACTTCCTATCATACCACCTTTGCGACTCTTGCCCCAGCTTTTTTATCTTACTTCCAACTTACCCTTTGTTATGACACTGGTATCAAACTTTTGAATTCTTTCCGTCAATCATCTACGACCCGCCTATCTGATCATGTCTAGGAATGGTGGAGAAGAAAGAGCCCATGTCAATCCCCTACCTTCAAATACCGTGTCTGCATGGACTGGTTACTTAGGTCTCTCTTGCCTCTTATCGGGAAGGATGTCGCATCGCATTTTCCTCAAACCGAAGAAGCCGCCCTCCAAATGGCATTAAAATATGACCTGAACTATGCTCACACGGGTTATGTTTATACCGTTCTACCTATCTTCCTAGACCCAGTGGTGCCAATGCACTGGGGGCACCTCATGCTGCCGACGGTATCATTGGAGCTATCTCTCATCCATACGTTCAACCTCCCATGGGTTATGGTTTTCCTTGGGGGGGTTAGCACCTCCCGCACTTTTCCCCCTCTTGGTAGCACATATCTAGGATATGACATGCCTCCTCTTTTGGCCCAACCTTCTGTTTACCACACTGTTACCCAACCCCCTTATTATATGTATCTGCAGCTTGGTGCTCCAGCTCCTCCAGCATTAGCACCTCTACCTCCCTTGCCTTTTCAACCCCTGCAACAACAACCACCACCCCCTCAGGAGCAGGTGGATGCGCAACAGGGATTTGTGGCTACCCAATCACTTGAAGGTCAGGTGGCCACTCAACCTCTTCCATCTGGTTCCCCCAATTACCAGATTCTCATGATGTCCTCTGATCAGCCTTCTGAACCTTCTTCTCCTGGCCCTTCACCTTCAGCTGGTACTCATGAGCCCCTTTATCCTCCTGGAACGGTTCCTCCAAGCCTTAACTATCTTGGAACCATCCCGCCTGGTCATTACCCCCCTGGTCAGATAATGTTCCTAGCTCCCTCACTAGGAGTATACATGGTACCTATTATGGCCACCGTCTCTCTTACTAACCTGACCCTTGCGATTCTCATTTGGTACCTCGATCCTCTAGCTGATATCCCGCCTGGTCAACCCAAATATTATATTTCTTTGACGCCATCTCAACCAGTCCCTATGACTTCTCCCACTATAACAGTGCCTTAGTCACCTCAACACGAACCACCTCCCATTGCGACCGCTCTGGGTAAAAAGGGCAAAGCTTGCAAGGGGGACTCAAAGGACAAGGCTGCCTCGATAAAACCTACCCTTTCTCGGCCTCCAAAGCATACCATCCAATGTGATTTATGTGATGTTATCGACAATGCCACCCATACTTGCCCAGAGTTTCCTCACCTTAAGTCCATGGTCAATGAGATGTTTCCGGAATCTGATATCCCAGAGGTATGTGTCACTATACCCGATTCAATCCTGAAACTCAAACCATTGTGCATAAATCACCCTTGTGCGTTGTGTGATTTCCATGGCCACTACACTCACCTCTGTCCTCTCCTCAAAGAGTATCGTTTATCTTTAGAAGCCTTAGGCCGATTTGAGGCTAAGCGCAACGAGTCCACCGCTCCCTTATTTGCACGTTTTTCTTCGGAAAAACCAGAGGACACGAATGCTCCCATTGAAATTCCCCTCCTAATGTTGAGATGACAGAGCCTTCATCCACCATTTTCTACCTATCATCATCCATGAGACCCTTGGTGGAAGCCCCCTTGGAAACTCCCCCTGATTTTTTGCCTAAAATCCCTTCAGCAATCACCCTGGGCTCAACATCGGTAGATCCTTTATCTGCTTACTCTTCTGTCACCACTTGTGACGATGCGCATGTGAACCCCTCTTCTCATGATGATGAGTCAGGTAGCTTTGTCGCGTCGGGTTGTATTTCTTCCACCTGTCACCCCATCTTCTATTATGATGACAAAATTATGGAAGTAGTCACCACCCCTGACTTTATCTATCCCCACCTTACATCGAACCCATGCATTCGAACCACATACACCTTGTGGCCATTACAATGACACCCAATGTTTGGGTAAGGGGGCACCCATATTTGAGAGATGAGGAAAAGAAATTCTCCACAACTCTTCTAGTGTATCTAGTCGTGTCGACTCTAGTACCATTATTCCTCTACATTTAGAAGAACCTCTAGAGCCCCATATCACTTTATATCATGCTAGGGATGATACTTCACATCATTCTTTCACATTGCATAAACAACCCAGTCCTTTGGACATTGTTGTTGACCAACCTATGAGTTTTCTGGGAGAGCACTAGTTCATTATCTCGAAATCCTCTCTTTGGGATAGTGACACCATGTATGCCAACCTAGAAAATTAAAGTCCATTTGATTCACATATGCAGTACCAAAAGATATTGGTAATCCTCCATTCCATTTCTCAAACTGCATAACCATAACGAAAAAAAATGGCGCACCACATCATTAAAATGTGTTTAGATTCCCCTTTTCCTAAATACATTTTGGCATGACCACAACATGCTCGGGGGCACCTATGCCCCTCAACCATAAAAATCCCAGATCTCCGCCAAAAACAACACTGAAACCCCCTTTCTCTGATAGGTCACATTTTTCAGGTCATTTTCTGGGACAAGTCGCAGTTTTCTGCCCAGTACCTACTACCCAGGATGTAGAAAAGACCCCAAAAAGTGTGACCTAGCCTGTTCATGAGCTCTGGGTAGTAGGATTAGGAATCCTACCTACAACTGACGGATCTCAAATTCCAACGGTCGGTTTGTCTGCTACAATCGCCGAAAGATTTAGGGCCTTCTCTCCTCACTACATTCACCACATCTCCACCTGCAAATGAGTGATTTTGGAAGGAAAATGCCTTATTAAAAGAAAACCCCTGATTTTTCTTTCACCTGTTGTGGCCAAACCGTAGCTCAGTTTGACGAACTGTATATACCATTGGAAAGAGCTCAGCAGGCCCTCAAATGGGTATCTGTTAGTTTTTAGTGACTTGATACTCCACCAGGACACATTTTTTCCATGAAGCGTCACTTCAACCCTCCTCAAAATCGAATTTCTTCACTTGAAACACTCGTACTGGGGGCACCACTTTGCGTCCATACTGGTCCATGCTCGTGTCGACTTTCGTCATGAGTTACCATCTTGTACTCATGTTTGTATGGCCCCCATTAGACCTTTTTTGTGTGGCAACACCATCGAGTCACCCTTGTTTAGAGCATCTGAGTTGAGTCATCATTGCATTCATGGAGTCTATCCTGAGTCCCTTTGTATCCCGCTATAGTCCTCCATACTTCATTGCTTGGTCCCTCTCTCATGTCGCACACTATGGCCTTCAGTCCCATTGTCCCCTATTCCTCATGATATTGTGTCAGTCGTTGTCAAGTCATCATTCCATTTATGCTCTAACAAGGGAAGTCGGCCATCGCTACTTAGTCCCTCCCATTTCGTCATCATCATTGGTGTCAGTCTATCAGTCACTCTACTATTTTCTCTCGTGCCTTAGCTGAGGATCCCTTATTGCCTCACCTATGGCAGACCTCCTTCTGTCGACATCAGCTCATTCATTCTAGAAGACAGGTCTAGAGGGCAGTGTACCTTGGTTCCAGTTTCCACTCTTGTTCGATGCCTCGAATCAGGCGAAGGGACTCCTCATTGCCCTTTGACTTGATTTTTTCTTAGCTCTAGATCCTTTTAGCATGATCGAGATCCATATACTCGATGGTCCAGTGATGCAGCAACTGACATCGACGATTCCCGGGTGTGTGTGAGATGTCTCAGCCCTCATGAGGGGGTGGCTGTACAGGTAGCCCCCCACACACTTGGATGACCTCTTCATTACAGCCTTCGATGCAACTCCATACATTTTATGATGTCAGCCTCAGTCGCTTGCAGTGCCTTTTTGGTTGCATGTATCAGTCATAATTGCAGAGCCCTTTCCTGTTTTCAGGGGCATCTGGGTTGCATTTATATCTCATGTACTCAGATATCATTGTACAAGTCCTGGCTGTTATCCCAGGCATAATATGTATGTGGGATTCATTATTGTGTTGTTTATATGGCTCATGTTTATTCTAGCATGTGTTATATTGGCCAGTCTCGTGGTTTTTACAGACGCCTTATTTTTTGTACTTTGCCTCGGCGGGCATAGGTATGCCTCCCTCGCTGCCTATAGCATAGCTACTCACGCATCAAAGAGACTTGTCTAACCTGTAATTCTCACCTCCTCAGGGTCCAGTTCTTTCAGCGCTTTGGTCTACCTTACACTTCTCTCTCTTTGACTTCCCCTTCGATGTCAATTGATTGAGTTCTTACAACGTACTTCGGTCATACAATTAGCTCCTAACACTCGCACGCTGGGGGGAAATCTGTTACACCATTTTTTGGTCATCTAACCTATTATCATTATATGGACCAAAGTACACCATGTAAGACCAATTTTACCCCAAGTAAAATTTCTTTCACTATGAAAATAACTTAGTAAACCACCTTTATTAAGTTTTTTATGGTATAAACAGGAAACCCCATGGGGAAATATTTTATAAATATACATTTGTTTGATTTTCCCCAAGGAATAATTAGTTAAACAACAGTTTAATTAATATTCTTGGTTATATTTAACCCAAAACAAGGAAATTAATTAGATAAATCATTATTTATCTTATTATTTTCTAAGAATAATTATTTAAACCTTATTTAAATAATATTATTTGTTAAATATGACTTATTCACCCTTAAATAATTAAATAAATCATTATTTATTTGATTATTACTCAACCACATCCTTAAAATGATAAATTATTTATTTATTTATTTATTATTTACAAATAAATGGATTTGACCCAAGTCAAATTCCTTTTCCCTCCAAAAAATATAATAAAATATTCCATAAAAGTTGGATCTTGATTTGGTTAATAACATTTTAATTATGCACCACTATCTAGACTAACTCAATATTTTGTTATAATTAGAAGGGGTTTCCCATTAATTTACCACCTTTTGTTGCCTAAAGATCACTCTGGATCTAAACTTTTGGTCTGACTATTGATCCACCATCATAGTCATATTTTTCCATTTTTTTTTGGGTTTTATACACCATCAAGAGAGAGGAATTCTAGATCTTAAGTGTGAAGGACTTACAAGAACCCATCCCATTGAGGAGAACAGGGAACACCCTCTTGTGTTTTCCTCCCAGGTGCCATTAATACAAAATTCATTTGATATATTCTTGCCTTTTCTATTGGATGCATGGAGTAAATCTTGTTTTTTATACTGTTTAATGTCTTCTAATGCATAGATCTAGATTTTTGTAGCATTTATCTTGATCACCCAACTGCAGATTTGAAGATATTAGCAGTCATTTCTACTGTTAGGGTTGTTTGTTATGTGCAACTAAAGTGGTATTTTTTCGTACGCTTGGAATTAAGATTCATACTAACAACTGGCAACTCCACACGGGTTTATGATTACGACCGTTGTTGTTTTCTTGATCCTTGCATATACAGCTACTTCAAACCCTAGGATTTCTCTTTAGCCCCTTGTTTTTTCTTTTCTTGATGATTTTTTTAACCTATAAAACCATAAAATGATAAAAATTCAGACTTCCATGTGTTTTCAGACTGATTGCACAGGTGACAGACATCAGCCACAACTGAGACAACAAATTTTTCTGAAACCTACCACCGAGAGTGCCAAAAGTGTAGGTCACACTTTTTGGCCCAAAACCTATGACTTGGAACTTCAAGGTGCACTTTACAGCCCAAAAACTGTGACCTCTGCTGCAAACAAGTCAGAACTTGTGACTTGGACTTTTTGCAGGGATTTTTTTGAAAGTTTTCTGGGTTTGTCTGAGCCACTATTTAGGGTTGTTTGACCTCTATCTCCACCCGTTTTGGACCTGTAATTATTCTATTTTTCTCAACTAAGTGGGAACCTAGCCCCCTAGGGCTTCAGTACCCTCCACTTTTTTGTGGAAGAGTTTTTGCTGTTGCAGGTTGTCTGAAATTTTAGAGTCTTCAGCCATTTTTTCAGATCTGATACCTCACCTTCAGATCCACTTCAGACCGGCTTGTTATCCATCCAAATCACCTCATCTATTTTTGTTTGGGTTTTCCTCTAGGGTTCACTCTGTTTCCCTTCAGGAGATGGCCTTTTGCCACCATTTTTACAACAATTTTTCCTCTAATTTGTTGTTGTTTCAGCACCACTTTCCAACAGATTTTTTCTTTTAGATCCTTGTCCCTCTTGACCTTAGATCTATTAGCTTTTTTAGTGTGTTTTGATTAGTTTTCTACTCACCTATCGACTAGTTGTTGAGAGGCCCGCCTCCTTGGGTTTAGATTATTGCATTATTAGATGTTTATTTTCTGTTTTTGCAAGCCTATATACTGTCATTTGCAGGTTTATTTACAACCATACAACATAATTTTTCTTTTTCTCTACAAACGTCTAGGTTTAAAAATTAAAATTTACACACTTTTACACACACACCCTAACCGAAAAAGGGCTTGGTTAACACCGCCAAGTAAAGACTCTAAAACATTGAAATCAATTGATCCTGCACCTTTCTGCCCTTGTTTTGACATTGTAATCAGTTGATCCTGCACCTCCCTGCCCTTTTCTGTCTCTTTTTCCTTTCTTTTGTGTTTGTGTCATCACCATTGTGCCACCGAGGCATTTATCTTGGAGACTTCTTGGCCTTCATCCTCAGTTTTCGGTAGGAAGAGTTACTACTCCACGTAGGATTTGAGTTAGTACTCCACCGTGTCTACACATAGACTCTTCTTCTGGTCCTTTGGGTTCTCCTTCTCGTTCTGCCTTTGGTTCTCCCCCTGACACCTTCACCATGTCTGGTGCAGGACCTTATGCTGGTGACAACCCTAGCCCTTAGGTTGAGAATACCACTAGTGAGGCTGCTACGAACACTACCCCGGCTACACCCTTGCTCCCCTTCAGGGCAGGCCTCAGCCTCCCGATTTTGACTGGTTGATAAAAAACCCTATACACCATGACGCTAGTTTTCCTGCTATGCCGACAAAGCTCCCTTCCAACATCCCAAAGTTTGAAGGCCTTGCTGGAGAAGATCTTTCAAATCATGTTCGATCTTTCCACATGTGGTGTTCATCTAACTCCATTACCGACGACTCTATCCGTCTTTGATTGTTCCAACAAATGCTTACAGGTGAAGCTTCTAAGTGGTATGTTGATCAGGCCACTTCCTCTCATACCACCTTTGCAACTCTTGCCCAGGCTTTTTTATCTTACTTCCAGATTCCCCTTCATTATGACACTGGTATCAAACTATTGACTTCTTTCTGTCAATCATCTGCGACCCACCTATCCAATCATGTCCAGGAATGGCAGAGAAGAAAGAGCCTATTTCAATCCCCTACCTTTGAAGACCATGTCTACATGGACTGGTTCCTTAGGTTTCTCTTGCCTCCTATCGGGAAATATGTCGCATCGCATTTTCCTCAAACCAAAGAAGCCACCCTCCAAATGGCATTAAGATATGACCTGATCTACACTTAGACGGGTTATGTTTATACCATTTTACTTGATCTTTGGAGACCCGGTGGTGCCAATGGTCCGGGGGCACCTCATTCCGCCAACGGTATCATTAGAGCTCTCTCTCATCCATACGCTAAACCTCCCATGGGCTATGGTTTTCCTGGGGTGGGGGGGCAGGAACTCCCACACTTTTCCCCCTCCTAGTAGCACGTATCCAGGATATGGCATGCCTCCTATTTTGTCCCAACCTCCTATTTACCACACTATTACCCGACCCCATTATTATCTGTATCCGCAACTTGGTGCTCCAAATCCTCCAGCATTAGCACCTCCGCCTCCCTTGCCTTTTCAACCCCCGCAATAGTAGCCACTACCCCCTCAGGAGCAAGTGGATGCATAGTAAGGATTCATTGCTACCCAACCACCTGAAGGTCAGGTGGCCACTCAACCTCTTCCATCTGGTTCTCGCAATTACCAGATTCTCATGATTTCCTCTGATCAGCCTTCTGAACCTTCTTCTTCTGGCCTTTCACCTTCAGCTGGTACTCATGAGCCCCTTTATCCTCCTCGAATGGTTCCTCCAAGCCTTAAGCATATTGGAACCATCCCGCCTGGTCATTACCCCCCTGGTCAGATACCATTCCTAGCTCCCCCACCAGGAGTATACACGGTACCTATTATGGCCACCCTCTCTCTTCCTAACCTGACCCTTGGGATTCCCATCTGGTACCTCGATCCTCCAGCCGCTACCCCACCTGGTCAACCCAAACCTTATCTTTCTTTGACCCTGGTTCAACTGGTCCCTATGACTTCTCCCTCTACAACAGTGCCTCAGTCACCTCAACAGGAACCACCTCCCGTTGCGACTGCTTCAGGTAAAAAGGGCAAAGCTCGTAAGGGGGCATCAAAGGACAAGGCTACCTCGGAAAATCCTTCCCCTTCTCGGCCTCCAAAGCGTACCATCCATTGTGCTTTGTGTGATGTTGTCGGCCATGCCAGCCATACTTTCCCGGAGTTGCCTCACCTTATGTCCATGGTCAATGAGACGTTTCCGGAATCTGATATCCCAGAGGTATATGTCATTATACCCGATTCAATCCCGAAACTAAAACCATTGCACAAAAATCACCCTTGTGTGTTGTGTGATTTCCATGGCCACTACACTCACCTCTGTCCTCACCTCGAAGAGTATCGTTTCTCTTTAGAAGTCGTACGCCAATTTGATGCCAAGCGCAACAAGACCACTGCTCCCTTATTTGCGCGTTTTTCTTCGGAAAAAATAGAGGACATGAATGCTCCCATTGGCATTCCCCCTCCTAATGTTGAGATGATGGAGCCTTCATCCACCATTTTCTACCTATCATCATCCATGAGACCCTTGGTGGAAGCCCCCTTGGAGACTCCCCCTGATTTTTCGCCTAAATTCCCTTCAGCGATCACCCTATGCTCAACATCGGTAGATCCTTTATCTGCTTACTCTTATGTCACCACTTGTGATGATGCGCATGTGAACCCCTCTTCTCATGATGATGAGTCAGAGAGATTTTTCCCATCAGGTGGTATTTCTTCCACAAGTCACCCCATCTTCTATTACGATGACAACATTATGGAATTAGTCACCACCCCTGACTCTATCTATCCCCCCTTACATTGAACCCATGCATTCGAACCACATACACCTTGTGGCCATTACAATGACACCCAATGTTTGGGTAAGGGGGCACCCATATTTGAGAGACGCGGAAAATAAATTCTCCACAACTCTCCTAGTGTATCTGGTCGTTTCGACTCTAGTACCATTATTCTTCCACATTTAGAAGAATGTCTAGAGCCCCATATCACTTCTGATCATGCTAGGGATGATACCCCTCATCATTCCTTCACATTACATAAACAACCCAGTCCTTTTGACATTGTTGTTGACCAACCTATGAGTTTTCTGGGAGAGCACCAATTCATTATCTCCAAATCCTCTCTTTGGGATAGTGACACCATGTATGCCAACCTGGAAACTTAAAGTCCATTTGATTCACATATCCAATACCAAAAGAGATTGGTAATCCTACATTCCCTTTCTCAAACTACATAACCATAACGAAAAAAAATGGTGCACCACATCATTAAAATGTATTTAGATTCCCCTTTTCATAAATACATTTTGGCATGACCACAACATGCTTGGGGGCACCTATGCCCCTCAACCATAAAAATCCCAAATCTCCACCAAAAATAGCACTTAAACCCCCTTTCTCTGACAGGTCGCATTTTTCAGGTCATTTCCTGGGACAGGTCATAGTTTTTTGCCTAGTACCTGCTACCCAGGACATATAATAGACCCCAAAAAGTACGACCTAGCCTGTTCATGAGCTTTGGGTACCTAAACTAAAATTTCAACCCACTGAAATGAAAGAGTAGGATTAGGAATCCTACCTACAACTGACGGATCACAAATTCCAACGATTGGTTTGTCTGCTACGATCTCCGCAAGATTTAGGGCCTTCTCTCCTCACTACATTCACTACAGCTCCACCTAAAAATGAGTGATTTTGGAAGGAAAATGCCTTATTAAAAGAAAACCCCTAATTTTTCTTTCGCCTGCTGTGGAAAAATCATAGCGAAGTTTGATGAACATTCTATACCATTGGAAAGATCTCATCAAGTCCTAAAATGGGTATTTGTTAGTTTTTGGTGACTTGATACTCCACCAGGACACATTTTTTCCATGAAGCGTCACTTCGCCCCTCCTCAAAATCAAATTTCTTCACTTGCAACACTCATACTGGGGGCACCACTTTGCCTCCATACTGGTCCATGCTCGTGTTGATTTTTTTCATGAGTTACCATCTTGTACTCATGTTTGTATGGCCCCCATTAGACCTTTTCTGTGTGGCAGCACCATCAAGTCACCCTTGTTTAGAGCATCCGAGTTGAGTCATCATTGCATTCATGGAGTCTATCCCGAGTCCATTTGTATCCCGCTATAGTCCTCCATCCTTCATTGCTTGGTCCCTCTCTCGTGTCGCACACTATGGTCAGTCGCTGCCAGGTCAGTCGCTGCCAGGTCATCCATGCCATTTATGCTCTAACAAGGGAAGTCGGTCGTCGCTACTCAGTCCCTCCCATTTCATCATCATCTTTGGTGTCAGTCTCTCAGTCACTCTATTATTTTCTCTCGTGCCTTAGTTGAGGATCCCTTATTACCTCACCTGTGGCGGACCTCCTTCTGTCGACATCAGCTCATTCATTCCAGAAGATAGGTCTAGAGGGTGGCGTACATTGGTTCGAGCTTCCACTCTTGTTCGGTCACTCAGATCAGGCAAAGGGACTCCTCATTTCCCTTTGACTTGATTTTTTCTCAGCTGCATCTCCTTTCAGCGTGATCAAGATCCGTATACTCGATGGTCTAGTGATGCAGTAGCTGACGTCGGTGATTCCGGGGTGTGTGTGAGATGTCTCAGCCCTCATGAGGGGGTGGCCCTACAGGTAGCCCCCCACACACTTATATGACCTCTTCATTACAACCTTCGATGCAACTCTATACATTTGATGATTTCGGCCTCAGCTGCTTGCAGTGCCTTTTTGTTTGCATGTATCAGTCATATTTTCAGAGCCCTTTCCTATTTTCAGGGGCATCTGGGTTGCATTTATATCTCATGTACTCAGATATCATTGCACAAGTCCTAGATGTTATCGCAGGCACAATATGTATGTGGGATTCATTATCGTGTTGTTTATCTAGCTCATGTTTATGCTAGGATGTGTTATATTGGCCAGTCCCGTGGTTTTTCAGATGCCTTATTGTTTGTACTTTGCCTCGGTGGGCATAGGTATGCCTCCCCCACCACCTATAGCACAGGTACTCACGCATCAAGGATACTTGTCGCACCTGTAATTCTCACCTCCTCAGGGTCTATTTCTTTCAGTGCTTTGGTCTACCTTATACTTCTCTCTCTTTGACTTTCCCTTCAATGTCTAGTGATTGAGTTCTTACAACGTACTTCGGTGATACAATTAGCTCCTAATTCTCGCACGCTGAGGGGCAATCTGTTACACCATTTTTTGGTCATTGAACCTATTATCATTAGATGTACCCAAGTACACCATGTAAGACCAATTTTACCCCAAGTAAAATTGCTTTCACTATGAAAATAACTTAGTAAACCACCTTTATTAAGTTTTTTATGGTTTAAACAGGAAACACCATGGGGAAATATTAAATAAATATACATTTTTTTGATTTTCCCCAAGGAATAATTAGTTAAACAATAGTTTAATTAATATTCCTGGTTATATTTAACCCAAAACAAGGAAATTAATTAGATAAATCATTATTTATCTTATTATTTTCTAAGAATAATTATTTAAACCTTATTTAAATAATATTATTTGTTAAATATGACTTATTCACCCTTAAATAATTAAATAAATCATTTATTTATTTATTATTTACAAATAAAGGGATTTGACCCAAGTCAAATTCCTTTTCCCTCCAACAAATATAATAAAATATTCCATAAAAGTTGGATCTTGATTTGCTTAATAATATTTTAATTATGCACCAGTATCTAGACTAACTCAATATTTTGTTATAAATAGAAGGGTTTTCCCATTCATTTACCACCTTTTGTTGCCTAAATATCACTCTGGATCTAAACTTTTGGTCTGACTATTGATCCACCATCATAGTCATATTTTTCCATTTTTGTCTGGGCTTTCTACACCATCAAGAGAGAGGAATTCTATATCTGAAGTGCCGAGGACTTACAAGAACCCATCCCATTGAGGAGAACAGGGAACACCCTCTTGTGTTTTCCTCCCAGGTGCCATTAATACAAAATTCGTTTGATATATTCTTGTCTTGTCTATTGGATGCATGGATTAAATCTTGTTTTTTCTACTTTTTAATGTCTTCTAATGCATAGATCTAGATTTTTGTAGCATTTGTCTTGATCACCTAACTGCAGATCTGAAGATATTAGCAGTCATTTCTGCTATTAGGGTTGTTTGTTATGCGCAGCTAAAGTGGTATTTTTTCGTATGTTTGGAATTAAGATTCATACTAACACAAGGACATCCTCAATTCCCTGTGCACGAACAGGGTCGAGAGATATTTGTCACACCCCACATTGATGGATGTGCAACCCAGTGCAAATTCCATCATACTTCAAAATTGAGATAAATTTTAAGTGCACATTTTTGCTGGAATCCTCAATTCAAGGACATCTCAATTCCCTATGCACGAACAGGGTCTAGAGATATTTTTCACACCCCACATTGATGGGTTTGCAAGCCAACACAAATTCCATCATACTTAAAAACTCAAATAAATTTTGAGTGCACATAGTGCTGGAATCCTCGATTCAAGGATATTCTCAATTCCATGTGCATGAATAGGGTCCAGATAACTTTGTTACACTCCACATTGATGGGTGTGCAACCCAACAAAAATTCCATCATACTTCAAAAATGAGATAACTTTTGAGTGCACATTCTTGCAAATGGCCATGATAAAGACTTCCAGCCCATGAATATCTCTCCAAAACTGAAATGCTTCCCTTGAAACTATCTGGGAGCATACATTACTAGTTTTGCTGCCTCAAATTTAATTCAAGTGTTGTAGGATAAGGTCGAGCCTTTGTCATAGGAAGAAATTCATTCTCATAACTTTTGTCTTTGCATGAAAACATAGTGCTCTAATCCTCAATTCCATGTGCACGAACAGGGTCCAGAGATCTTTGTCACACCCCACATTGATGGGTGTGCAACCCAACACAAATTCCATCATAATTCAAAACTGAGATAACTTCTGATTGCACATTTTTGAAAATGGCCATCATAAAAGCTCCCAGCCCCTCAATATCTCTCCAAAATTGAAATGCTTCCCTTGTAACTACCTGGGAGCATACAGTAATGGTTCTACTTCCTCAAATTTAATTCAAGTGTTTTAGGATAAGGTTGAGCCTTTGTCATAGGAAGAAACTTATCCTCATAGCTTTTGTCTCTGAGTGAAAACATAGTGCTGGAACGAATATCATCAACCTCACCATCATATGCCAGTCCCTCACTTACGATGTCATTGTTTAGCTACCCACTCTTATTGAATTTCAAAATGGATTTCTTGCCTAATATTCCCTCAAATATGTTGTGATGATTTAACCACAAGAGTTTGCTTCAGTCCTCCCAGAAAATTCAACTATATTGTTTCTATCTGACCATCCTCCCCTTTTTCTAACATTCACTTGTTCACTATTTAACTTTACAAGAGTAACCTCAAGCTAGAGTGGTGTTTGAATGTGGACTTGGACATAAGGCAGTGACTCATTTTTCAATGATCAAACTGAGTTTCTACCAAAATATGTCCAGGACAGGGCCATTCACAATAATTCTCAACCTCATTTTTAGCCTAATTTATTTTTCCATGAACTTTTTTATCATAATAGTTGTAGGTGTTATAAATCGAAGAACCATTGAAACAAACCACATATGATTTGAGACATTTTTACTTGTGAAAATCATATAGATCTCATTCTAGATCAGGGTTGTTGTGGTATCTTCCCTCTGGATCTATAGCACCCTCTCCAAATGTACCAGTAGTGTTGTATATTTCAAATTATATGCTGCCTTTTCCATCTAAGATAGCAGAAACTTCTTCAAATTATGCCCTCAAAGCTTCCTCTGTAAGCTTGTAAACAAATTTGATTTTTTTTCTTTCATCAAATGTACCATGCAGTGTTTACTCCTCTTCTCACTTATCCTTTGCCAGCCCTTTCAACCACCATGCTTTAAGAAGTATGCTAAAACATGAAGTAAACTTTAAAGCTACTCCTATAGCATTCCCACAATGTTCTCCCTTCTTATACCATTGAATTCGGCTGCTTTATATTTTGGAAGCAGTTTTCATATTATTTTTATTTTGACCTTGTGACATCTTACATAATTTATGTAACTCATGATTTTTCTTGAGTACCCATAATTGTGTATGAAAACTAATTATGGGTACTCATGAGAAATAATGAGTTACATAAATTATTAAAATTATTGAGAGCCATTTTTAGCTCCCCACTCTTATTGAAATTAAAAATAGATTTCTTATCTACTACTCCCTCAGAGATGTTGAGATGATTTAACCACAAGTGTTTGCTTAAGTGCTGCTAGAAAATTCAACTATATTGCTTCTATCTGACCATTCTCCCTTTTTACTAGCATTCACTTGTTCACTGTTGAGTTCACTACTTAACTTTACAAGAGTAACCTCAAGCTGTAGTGGTATCTGAATGTGGACCTGGACATAAGGCATTGACTCATTTTCACTGATCAAACTGAATTTCTACTAAAATATGTCTAGGACAGGGCCATTCACCATAATTCTATACCCTCATTTTTAGCCTGATTTATTTTTCCATGAACTTCTTTATCATAATAATTATAGGTGTTATAAATGGGATAACCACTGAAACACATCATATATGATTTTATATTGTTTTTCTTGAGAAAAGCATCTATATCTCATTCTACATTAGGGATGTCGTGGTATCTTCCCTATGGATGTGCAGTACCCTCTCCAAATGTACAAGCTATGTTGTCTCTTTCTAATTATATGTTTCCTTCTCCATCTAAGATAACAACAACTTCTTCAAATTATGGCCTCAAAGCTTCCTCTACGAGCTTGTAAAAAAAATGAATTTTTTTTTTCTTTCATAAAATGTACCCAGTGTTGACTCCTCTCTCCACTTACCCTTTGTCAGCCCTTTCAAGAACCATGCTTTAAGAAATATGCTAAACCATGAAGTAAACTTAAAAGATACACCTAAAGCATTGCCACAATGTTCTCTCTTCTTATGCCATTGAATTCGACTACTTTATATTTTGTAAGAAGTTTTCATATTATTTTTTTATTTTGACCATGTGACATCTTACATAATTTATGTAACTCATGATTTTAATGGAGTACCCATAAGTGTGTATGAAAACTAATTATGGGTACTCCATAAAAGTCATGAGTTACATAAATTATTGAAATTATTAAGTGTCATTTTTAGCTCCCAACTCTTATTGAAATTCAAAATGGATTTCTTGTCTACTACTCCCTCAGAGATGTTGAGATGATTTAACCACAAGAGTTTGCTTCACTTCTGTTAGAAAATTAAGCTATCTATTTCTATGTGACCATTCTCCCTTTTTTCTAACATTCACTTGTTCAATGCTAAGTTCAATATTTAACTTTACAATAGTAACCTCAAACTGGAGTGGTGTCTGAATGTGGACCTAGACACAAGGCAATGACTCATTTTTCAATGATCAAACTAAATTTCTACCAAAAGATGTCAAAGACAAGGTCATTCAATATAATTATTGCCCTCATTTTTAGCTTGCTTTATTTTCCATGAAATTATTTATCATAATAGTTGTAGGTGTTATAAATGGGAGAACAACTTAAACACACCACATATCAGTTGAGACTATTTTTCTTGAGAAAATCATCTAGATCTCATTCTACATCAGGGATGTCATGGTATCTTCCCTTTAGATCTGCAATACCCTCTCCAAATTCACCATAAGTGTTGTCTCTTTACAATTATACATTGTCTTCTCCATCTAAGATAGCAGCAAATTCTTCAAATTATGGTCTCAAAGCTTCCTATGTGAGGTTGTAAAAAAAAAATGATTTTTATTTTCCATCAAATGTACCATGCAGTGTTGACTCCTTTCTCCACTTACCCTTTGCCAGCCCTTTCAACCACCATGCTTTAAGAAATATGTTAAACCATGAAGTAATTAAAGCTACACCTAAAGCATTGGCACAATGTTCTCTCTTCTTATGCCACTGAATTTGGATGCATTATATTTTGGAAGAAAATTTCATATTATTTATTTTATTTTGACCTTGTGATATCTTACATAATTTATGTACCTCATATTTTTTTCTGGAGTACCCATAATTATGTATGACAGTTAATGGCTATTCTATTCTAATATATTGGACTTATGTTCTTCCTAAATTCAATGTGAGAGCTTTGGCAGTATGATTGCATGTTTTTGATATTCCTCCATAAATGTTTTGTCTTTTCATTTTCCACCTTCAAAATTAGAGATACATGATCCACATCAACAAGATTGGTTCAGAAAGGAAGCTGCAAGATGTTTTCTAATTAATTTATATGCCTATCATACCTATGGCATAGGACTTCCTAGATCCAAACTAATGTGCATTTTGATGCAAATGTATAGGTTTCAGATAAAGTAGAAATGTTGTTTAGAGAGGTTTTTATTTGATCTGTTAGATAGGACAAAAAATCGCCACATCTCGATCCTTTTTATTATGGTATTAAGGTTATTAAATCAAGGAGAAAAATTGTATATCTTGAAGGAATGTTGCATAAAGAGATAGTTGAATTTGAGGTGATATTATAGTGTATATAAAGGATGTTTAGTATACGTTAGGTTCTCTAACATGGTATTATCTGTAATATTCCTAAATTAGCATGCATGCTAATAGGAATATTGATTTTTGGTTTTGCACTTGGTAGTTGAATAAATGGGGAAAGAGACACATACTTATCTTGAACTAGCATAAAAACCCTCTTGGTATGAAAGGGGATCATTCTAGTGGCTAGATTTGACACCATCATGTGTGAACAAGGGCAAATGAATGTGGACAAAGTCAACTTTGACTAAATCAACAACATTCATGAAGAGGATTGGATCATCAATGCAAATAACTCAATATGAACAAGGATCAGTTTAAAAAAAAATATGAGAGCTGGATTGAAGACACTTGAGTGTGAAAAGGGGTGAAGTAGGTTGAATAGGTCAACCTTGACCAAATCAAACAACGCTATTATGGGAGAGTGGCCTTAATGGAGATACAATGCAGTTTTGGAGGGAAATTGATCATGTGATGTTGGAAACCCTAATGGGTGGGACCCAACGGTGAGGAGGCTCACATAGCTTATAAGGAAGAGAATGGCAGCCATTTGAGGTTAGCTTGATGATTATTGATTTTGGTATGCATGACTATTGTGCCTTCTCCAATTGTTTAGTTGAGATTGCAGTTTTTTTTAGCACAAGGCATTCATGTTTAGGGATTCCTTCTCCTACCTTGAGTGATCTATTGGAGGAGCATTGTATTTCAGTTTTCCACATTCGTGCTTAAGGCCAAGCATCCTCCTTCAACTACAATGTTATTTCTGCATCAGTATAATGTTGTGTTGTAAGTGTTTGTGCTCAACCTAGTCTCCTAAATTGAGATCATTTAATTGTCAACCAGGGTTGGTAAATTGCTGAAGTGAGGTGCATTGTATGTGCCTAGTTGTTTTTTTCTTACTGCGTTGTGTTTAGTGTTTTATGATGTTTTTGGTCTTTTGATGGTTTTATGTTCACAAGGAAAAGGACTAAATGCTGGTGGAAAGAGGCTACTGGTTAAAAACAGAGTGAAGCCTAATTTGTTGATGACAAATGACAAATGCAAATACTGAAACAGAACCAAACCTAAACTATGACGTGGTAGAATACAAAGCTTGATAATGACTTCAAGAAAATAAATCACAACATGAACTTAACTTGTCCAATTCTTTCATTAAAGGTATTTTGGAAGAGCTTGAGAAATGGGCAGCTAAGTGTAAAAATTCTCCTATCTAAACAATTAAACAATCAACTTATAATGATACAACATCTCATCCATGATTAAAGGTTTGTTGAAACATATTTGGAGAAGAACATTGGTAACATCATAATATCTCTACTCTAAAACTAGCTCCTAATTCTATTCTGCAACTTAGTTTAACATCACTAAACCTCACTCAAAAGTTATAGATTTCCTTTTAGAATAGTCTTGAGGAAAGGCTTGTTTGTGAAATGGTAAAAAAAAGGTTGCAAAATTACTCCAGGCCTTGGACTGATACTGTCTTCTGTTCAGATGATTATGAGTTATAGGTTTGGAACAAAAGAATTTTTGTAAATAATGAAGGCCGTGGTATTTAAGTTTAACAACTAATGTAAATTAATATGCAATGGATGACAACTAAATGTGGAATGTAAATACATTGAGCTAAGCTAGAACTAAACTAGAGTGCTACTAGTCTATTAACAAGCCATTATCAAACTTGAAACAAAATAACAGAGCATGAATTGAATGCAATTTGACTCTGGAGTGCCCTAACTAAGTTATCATGCAATTAATCTATGGGATTCTACAACCTATTTTGTTCATCATGAATGGTATTTTGGAAGAGCTTGTTAGAACAATTCTGGTTGTACAATTCAATGCATTTGAATACAAACATGAAAACTGAAAACAAGTACAATTAAAAAATAAGACATCACAGCCATTTCCTACTCGTTATTATGATGTTTTGGAAGAGATTTTTAAGAGTAAGATCAGCTATGCTACTTAGTGTAAACAAGCAAATGAAACCTACAGTATCACAGTCATGCCTTAGTCATAATAATGATTTTTTGGAAGAGTTTACTAGAATAAGTTCAACTGTGATAATGAACAAAAGAAATTGCAATTAAAATCTATAACACTACAGCCATTTATCATTCATTATAATGATTTTTTGGAAGAGTTTCTTAGAACAAGTATAGCTATAGTGACTAATTAAATTAACTATGAACTCAAACTTCAAAAAAACTTGAAAACAAACTAAGATACTTATATAAATTGCGAAAGTAAAGCCGCTCAGGAGGCAGGGGCCCTCTACCACCAGAGTAGCATAGAATCTAACTCAAGATCAACTCAACGCATTCAAAGAAATGTTATCTTCTTCATTAAAGGAAAATAACTTAAAACAGAGTATTCTCGGTCTTCAGAAATATAGCAGTCAATCCATGAAATCTAATCAAAAATCTAGAGCTTGTCTCTCGGTTTCCCGAGTACATTTATAACAAATCTTCATAACAGAATTTGCAACAATACGGGGATTATTGTCTTTTCATATCAAAATTGTACTAGAACTCTAAATATGGCAGCGTAAAGTGACAAAGGACATCTGGAATGTCCTTGTCCTATTAGGAGTCTGCCTCCTTGTGTGAGTTCCCACGTACAAAACCACGTCCAGAATTCCGTTCATTCTTCATGGTGAGCAACAAAAGTTTAGGACATGATGTGGAATATACCCATGTGCGGATTTTCCTGAGAGGACACCTGGAACATGCTTGAACGTGAAGAAAGTTGCAGAATTGGCAACTAGCTACGGAATGTCTGCATTCTGTAGCTAGTTTCAGTTCAAAATGCATTACAATGACAAAATCACAAAACTTAGCAAGTTAGCCATGATATTCATTCTTAAAGTAATTTTAACTAATTTCATTGATCATTTGAGCCTGGGATAACAATGGAAAAAAGAAAATGGGGTGAAGTATGATGAAAGAAAGAACAATCTTGGGGCTCAACATACCCCCACTGCTGACTTCTTACATGTCCTCATGCAACTTATTCCATAAACTCAGAGACTTCTGCAAGAACATCCAACCCTCTTCTTCTTCTTTTCCTGGAAGTTAAAGGTCTTCTGGGCTTCCTGATGACTAACTTGAACCTTAAATTGGTAAGTGCCCTGGTTAACTTCTTGTTCCTCTTTTTCAACTTTTCATTAGCCTTTTCCACTTTGTCCATTTGTATAGATAGGGTTGAGTTCATAACTGGTTTTGAGTTTGACTTGTTCCTTCAGAATATCATTCTCAGTTCTGATATGTCTATTAAGTACTTCCAGCTCGTACCTATCTCTTCTTAACACATATATTTCGGACAGTGGAGGACTAGGTGTTCTACCTCTACTCTCTGAAGCTTTCCTTTCCAATGTTTCAACATAGTTATAAATTTCTTGCTGTGCAGGATCAATTTCGGGGCTTCTTCATCAAAATCTTCTTCAACATCCTCTTCAATAGATGTTTCCTCATCTTCTATGTTTATCACCCCGGTTTGTTTGATCTGTGTTTTCCTTAGTTTCCCCCTAATTCTATGGCTTCTTCTCGGCTGGGATGATCCCTCTCCTTTTTCTGTGGAAAATTTTCTGATTACCCTCTCTTCATTAAGTTGTCTCTTAATCTGAGTCAACTTCTCAGAGATTATTTCTTCACTGCCATCTTGAATTGCTTTATCAGTTTCAATTTTAGAGTCTCTCCACTTTCTGCTTCTCTTTGTAGGCTGATGTTCAGGTGAAGGTTCTTTTGGTTCCTCAAAGTGATTTCTCACCAAGAAATTATCCCAAGTATCTTTTGTTTTGGCTAAATGGTGTTCAATTAAAATATTAACCAAGCCATGATGGTATAGAGTTGTTTCTAGGATTTGGACTCTCCTTTGAACACTTGAAGCCATCTTTTTTAAACTTTGAAGAAAGAAATAGGGAAAATTAAGCTCTTCCTCTAAGAAATGCATTATCAACCTAATATGGTAAACATAGAAAGTACCATATCTACCTTCACAAGTGATAAAATTTTGTAGAATAGGCAATATGTTTCTCCATTTATTCTTTAATGCAGAGCTTGGAATTCCATTTTTAAACACAGTGAAATCCATACCTGGTGATTTGAGGATTTGCTTCCATGATTCCTTATGAAATTCTCTGTTCTTAAACCATCTTTCTCCATGTCTAAGCAATCTTGTTGCTTCTGCAATAAAAACCTTTGTGACAGTGAATTTAATATCTCCAACTTCAACCTCGGCTCCTTTGAATGACCTTGCAAACGTTTTAGTAACTTCTTTATGGAAGCCATTAAATTTCTCAAGGAATTACAGCCATCCTGTCTGTTGCAACATTTCTCTGCTTTGAGGGTATCCTTCTAGGTATTTTTTTCCCATTGGTTCATTTCTCACGATGAGGCCCATAATTTCTTCTTCAATCTTTGGATTAGTACTCTTTTTGCTCATGGAGACAATGACTTCAACCTTCAAACTGATGTACCTCTGCTTCTTGGTGACAATGGCTTCAAATTTTCAAACTGATATTCCTCTGCTTCACGGTGACAATGGCTTCAAATTTCAAACTGATATACCTCTGCTTCACGGTGACAGAGATACCTCTGTTTTACAGAATGAAATGATGAAGGGTTGGCTGTGGGATGGAGTAATAGGGAGTGGTTACGGAACAAATTAATGAAGTGAGGTGAAGAAAAAAAAAAAATGAGTGAAAATACTGTGGAGATATTTTACAACGGATTCAAAAATCATCATTAAATGATTTGGCTAGGTGACGTGAGAAAATCAATCACTTCAGCATTTTAACGGCTTAGATGATGATCGGGTATTGAATTTGAAATGAAGGATTTTTATCCAAAGTTTTGCGGAGGGTATATTTGGCATGATCAGTAAAAATAATCAAAACAACTTTTCGAATGATTCATAACTAGACTATACTAAAGTTTTTCATGAAATGCCATTATAATCAGAACTTTTTACCTTTGCTTTTTATCTGCTTTTTGTGGTCTTTGTATACTTTGTTCTCCTCTGGAAATCATTACTTTGTGAGTCTTCATAATCCTTCTTGATTTTTCTTGTTCATGGATATACAGGATCATCTTGTTGCAATTCAAATGTCTGCTGATCAGTGCCTTCAGGATCTGTAGCTGCGGAATGACTGTCTGGCTACGGAAAGTCTGATTAGCTGTAGAATTTCTATTTAGCTGTAGAATGTACCTGCAGAGAATTTTAATCATGTAATGGAGTGGTTTGGAATATAAGTGGAATATTATATGGAATGGGTGAAGATAGATGATGAAACATGGTATAATGGGATATGTATGAAGTGAATGATGGAATGGGATGGATTACAATTTATGAAATGGAGTGGAAGAATATAAGAAATGGCCTGCAATTCATGACATGTGTTATTATTTTGCAGAAAAAAATCAAACTTTAAATTTTGATATGGAAATGAGGTGGATGAAGTATGGAATGAGATGAATGAAATATGGAATGAAGTGAAGTATGAATGAATGAAGGAGTATGGATGGATAAGTAAATGGAATGAAATGAAATGAGATGGATCATAAGTGCAATGGATCTGAACTTATGATTTTGTAACAGTTGCTTGCAGAAACAAAATGGAAAAGTTAGAGTGTCAGAAAGACTCTGATTTTAACCCTATCTTTTTTGTATAAACATGCCAATCAGTGATTGGTTTTCATGTTTATACTTTATTTTTTTATTTTTTTATTTTTTTTTATTTTTTATTTTTATTTTTAAGAAATGACTTCAGAAAATTTAATCAAGTTGATGAAGAAGAAAGATTCTTCTTCATTAACTTCACATCACTGTTTTCCTGGAACTTCTTGACAAATTCTTCTCTTGAGAGTGGTTTGTGATACAGCTTCAATCTATGACCATTCACAAGAAAAGTGACCTCTTCTTCATCTATTGTCCTGATTTTTCCTGCTCCATTGTCAAAAATTTCAACAATTTCATATGGCCCAAGCCAATGTGTTTGAAATTTACCTTGAAAATCCTTGAATTTTGAATCAAACAAGAGAGCCCAGTCACCTTCTTTGAACTTCTTCTCTTTGATGTACTTGTCATGCCATCTAGTCCTTTGTTGTTGGACTAGACTTGTTTTCTGAACTGCATCTTGTCTGATCTCATCCAATTCATTAATTTGCTCCAATCTATGCTTTTGTGCCTCTGTTAAATCAAGTCCTAGCTGAACTGCCATTTTGAAAGTTTGAATCTGGAACTCTATGGGAAACAAAACTTGCTTTCCATAAACAAGTTCATAAGGAGTATGACCTGTTGTGTTTCTCCATGTAGTTCTATAGGCCCACAAGGCTTTAGGAAGCCTATCTACCCAATCTCTTCTATGTAAATGAACAATCTTTGTTAAGATTCCTTCAATGACCTTATTAGTAGATTCCACTTGACCATTTGCTTGTGGATGATAAGGAGTAGATTTTCTATGCCTGATTTTGTACCTCTCCATCATTTGTTCCACTAGCCTTGATGTAAATTGAGCTCCTTGATCTGTAACAATTTCCCTTGGGACACCAAAATGAGTAAAAATATCCTCAAAAAGAAAAGTAACTATAGATGCTTCATTAGCAAAAAGTAATGGCTTGGCCTCTACCCATTTGGTAACATAATCAGTGCAAACTAATATATATCTCTTTTGTCTTGATGGAGGACTAATAGGTCCTACAAAATCCAAAGTTCATTTTTCAAAAGGTTCAATATGTACCTGAGGTTGTAATGGCATCTCACCTGAAGGAGAAGGCTTCCCTACCCTTTGACAACTATCACACCTTTTGACATACTCTTTAGCATCTTTAAACAAGGATGGCCAATAATATCCTAAATGAAGGATCTTATAGGCTGTCCTCTTATCAGCAAAGTGTCTGCCACAAGGTTCATCATGACATGCTTTAAGAATCTCAGGCATCTCATCTTCCCGAACACATCTCCTAATGATAAAATCTGGACCAGTCTTGTACAACTCATTAGCAACCCATGAATATTTTGCACTATCATGAATGATTTTTCTTTTATCTCTTGCATTCATTATTGAAGGAAATTTTCCTGAAACTAAATAATTAGCAATGTCAGCAAACCAAGGAGTTTGAGTAGAAATTGCAAAAAGATATTCATCAGGAAATTGATCTTCAACCAGAGTGTCATCTTTGATTTTTTGGAGTCTAGATAGGAAATCAACTACTGTGTTTTGTTTTCCAGGCCTATATAGAATGGTAATGTTGAATTCTTGTAAAAGCAATAACCATCTTATGACTCTGCCATTAGTAATTGATTTGTTCATTAAATATCTAATTGCAGAGTGATCTGTGTGAACAAAAGTTTCATAGCCTATTATATAGTGTCTGAATTTGTTTATGGCATGAACAACAGCTAAAAACTCTTTTTCAGTTACAGTATAGTTTAACTCTGCAGGAGTCAAATTTTTACTGGTATAGTAGATGGCATAAGGAATCAGGTATTTTTGTCCCAATACTGCTCCTAGAGCTGTATCAGAGGCATCTGTTGAGATATGAAAAGGTAACTTCCAGTTAGGTCCCCTTAAAATAGGTGCTTCAGAAATTTTTGTTTTCAGGGTTTCAAAGGCTAACTGGCAATCAAAATTCCATTTGAATTCACAATATTTGGTAAGTAATTTGAAGAGTGGAGATGCTATCTTGGTGAAGTTTTCTATAAACCTCCGATAATATCCTGTAAATCCTAGAAAACTCCTAACATCTTTTTGACAACTTGGAATAGATAAGCTAGAGATGACTTCAACTTTTGACTCATCAACTCTAATCCCATCCCCTGAAATGTGATGCCCCAAAACAATACCTTCAGTAAACATCATGAAACATTTCTCATGACTAAGTGAAATATTTTCTTCTTGACATCTCTTTAAAACTTTTTCCAAGTTTGCTAAAGCTTCTTCAAATGTGTTTCCATAAACTGTGAAATCATCCATATATACCTCTACAAAATCATGTATTAGATCTGAAAAAATTCCTAGTACTGCCCTTTGAAATGTTGCAGGTGCATTGCATAATCCAAATGGCAATACTCGGTAAGCATAGGTACCCCAAGGACAGGTAAATGTGGTTTTGTCTTGATCTTCAAGTGCTACTTGGATTTGGTTGTAACCACTAAACCCATCTAGGAATGAGAATTACTTTTTGCCAGCTAATGTATCTAACACTTGATCTATGAAAGGTAAGGGAAAATGGTCTTTAAGAGTAGCTTTGTTTAATTCCCGGTAGTCAATACATACCCTCCATTTACCATTTTTCTTTGGCACAATTACCAAAGGAGAAACCCACCGACTATCTGAAATGGGATAGATGAAGTTGACATTTAACAATTTTTGCAATTCTTCTTTAACAATCTCCCTAAGATTTGGATTCATCCATATTTGAGGTTGTATGATTGGTTTACAATTTTCCTCTATATAGATGTGATGAGTGCAAGTCTTGGGGCTTATCCCTTTCATGTCAGTGTACTCCCATGCATATGCAGAAGAATGTCTCTGTAATATCTTGACTAACTCTTCTTGTTGAGATTTTTCTAGGTTCTTGTTTATATTCAAAGTTTTTCCTGGAAATATCTCACTTGTAGAGCTGCCAAATTTATCCATAGAATGAAGAGACATCTGTCTTGATGACAAAAACTCAATGTTGGATCCCTCTTGAAATGGTTCATGTTTGTATTCTGAAGAGGATTCAAAGTTTTCTAGAGTATTCAGAATTTGATTATCTTCACTAATTTATGAAATTGTGAAGAGAGGTTGTAAGTCTTCTTCATCCTCTATCCATTGAGTATCATCTAAATCTGTAATTGTCCTTGCTGGAGGATACAAAGTGAATTTCTTAGTTGAATTACCATCAGAGATGTACATATCACCGGATCTACAACTAATGAAAGCATCAACTGTAGCTAACCAAGGTCTTCCTAATATAATAGGATGCCCTCCTAGATTATTCTTAGGAGTTAGAATCATAAAATCCACAGGATACTCCCAAGAATCTAGGGACACTGGAATGTCTTCTATTACCCCATCAGGTTTGATCACAGATCTGTCTGCTAATTGTAATAATGTGGGTGTAAAAAGAAGATTAGGAAGTTTCAGTTTATCCATGATTTGTCTACTCATGATATTGATTGCCGCTCCTAAATCAATAAGTGTGTTTTGGATCTCAGTTCCATTGATGTGTATTCTAACAACTGGATTTCCTGGGTCTAGATACTTTGGAATGGTAATCTTACCCATCGTGATATCTTCTATTTTTCCTGCCAGTTGAATTTTCTTTGTCTCTTTGATTCTTTTTCCTATTTTTTTCATGCTCAACTCCTTTATTGTTTTTGCTAGAATTGGAATTTCCTTGATAGCTTGTAATAATGGGATCTTAATACAAACATTTCTCATCTCATCTAGGAAATCATAATTAGGCACCATAATTTGTTTTTCTACACCTCTATCAATTTGTAATCTTTCTGGAAAGGGAGGTATAGAAGTAGATGTTGATGGCTGCTCTAATACAGGAGTTGAAATTATTGGTTCTTTTTGCTTTGATTTTTCAATGTTTGGGTCTTGAAAAGATGTGTCTTCCTCAAGACTTTTATTCACCCGTAGAGAATCTTCCTCAGAGTTATCTTGTTCTTGTATGATCACAGAAGGTTTCCTCTTTTCAAGTATTCTTCCAGACCTAAGTTGAACATCACTAAGGTCTAAAGGAGTAATTAAATAAGTTGGAAACTGTTGGCCTTCTATCATGTATGTGTTCTGAGGATTTTTATTGTTGGGGTTTGGTATGGGTTGAGCAGGAAACTGATTTGATTTTTGAGGAAATGGTAATGGAAGTGGTTGATTTTGATGTGGTAGGTTCTAATGATGTTGTTGAGGATTTTGTTGAAAATTTTGTTGAGGATTTTGAGGAGAAAAATGTGGGTATGGTGGATAGGATGGTGGATACTAATAGTACTGAGAGTATCTTCCATAGGGACTTTGTGCTCCTTGTGCCCAAGCTTGAGATTGATTTTGAAATTGAGGCCAAGGTTGCTGCCAAGAATTCCAAGGTGGAGGTTGGTTATACATTTGATCATGGAATCCTTGTTTTTGAGGTCCTTGCCAAGGCCTTCTAGAGACAAAATTGAGAGATTCTGTGGAATCTGTAGGAGTTTCCTCCTGAAAGACAGCTTTGAGACCAGGAAGAGAAGGACAATTCTTGGTCTCATGTTTTTCAGAACAAATGACACAGGTCTCTACAACTTTTACATCCAAAGGGCACTCTCTCAAGGCATGTTTCTTTCTACATTTGGGACAAAAGATTGCTAAGGCATCAGATTCAGCTTTTTGCTTGTTTTGTAACTTAAGCGTGTCTATTTGTTCACTAAGACTCCCTAAGATGTCTGATTTGAAATCATAAATAATATGTCCTATTTCTGACCTACTTACTGTCCCAGAAGCAGACTTACTTGCCCTTGCAAGAGTAGGATCTCTTGGACCTTTTATAGTTTTAGATTTCCCTCTTGAAAGGTTGATACATAACTCAGATATTTCAGGTAATGTGAGCTGTGATATATCCCCTTTTCCCATAATGTTAAGGATATCCAACCATTCATCCCTAATTGTTTTCAACAAAAGAGCTTTTAAGGTGTCTTGATCTAAGTTTTCCATTTTTTCTCTTTTGATGTTGTAATGAAATCTCTCCAACAAATCTTCCAAGTTTTCATCTTCTTTTTGTAACATCTTAAACACTTCTTCCTTATTATTGACCGGCATACAATAATCCAAATACCTCTCTAGAAATGCTTGTTTCATGTCTTCCCATGTCCTAATAGAACCGTTGATCAAACTCATAAACCACTTCAATGTTGCTCCTTTCAATGTTGAAGGAAATAGTTTAAGTTTTTGAGCATCTTGTAAGTAGTCATAAGTTCTACACAGGATTTCAAATTCAAATAGGAAGGTTTCAGGATCTTCAGTTTTAAGTCCATAGAAGTTTGGAAGGACAGAGGGTGAAATGTTTTTCATGGTTGTGTTGGTTTCTTCATCTATTATAGGGAACCCAAAAGAGCTTCCCATTTCTCTTCTACCTCTTCCTCCTTTTGCACCTCTACCTCCTTCTCCTCTACCTCCTTCTCCTCTACCTCTACCTCTACCCCCTCCAAATAATGTGTGTTATCCATTAAAGACTCCTCCTCCCCCTTCTTCTGCCATGGTTGATTCTCCTGTGGAAGGGGAAAATTTTGTGTCCCTAACAGGAGTCTTTAGATCTTCTTCTAAGGCAGGTTCAGTGGATGAAGTGGACGGTTTCTCTAGTGGAATATCTGATCTTAGGTCTTCTAGAGGTCCAGGATCATTAAAGGATGAAATGTGGGTCTGAGTTGAAGGTGTACTAGCTCTTGGTCTAGGTGAAACAAGTGGTGTTCTAGGAATCAAACTTCTGTTTCTGGTACTTATGAATCTACCCCTTGAGTCTCTCTCTCTACGCATATAATTTTTTTTGGGAGTTAAGGAACAAAGGTTACCTAGTTTTCACTTCCCTGGCAATGGCACCAAAATGCTTGTGCTCAACCTAGTCTCCTAAATTGAGTTCATTTAATTGTCAACCAGGGTTGGTAAACTGCTGAAGTGAGGTGCACTATATGTGCCTAGGTGTTTGTTTCTTACTGCGTTGTGTTTAGTGTTTTATGATGTTTTTGGTCTTTTGATGGTTTTATGTTCACAAGGAAAAGGACTAAATGTTGGTGGAAAGAAGCTACTGGTTAAAAATAGAGTGAAGCCTAATTTGTTGATGACAAATGACAAATGAAAATACTGAAACAAAACCAAACCTAAACTATGACTTGGCAGAATAAAAAGCTTGATAATGACTTCAAGAAAATAAATCACAATATGAACTTAACTTGTCCAATTCTTTCATTAAAGGTATTTTGGAAGAGCTTGAGAAATGGGCAGCTAAGTGTAAAAATTCTCCTAACTAAACAATTAAACAATCAACTTATAATGATACAACATCTCATCCATGATTAAAGGTTTGCTGAAACATATTTGGAGAAGAACATTGGTAACATCATAAGATCTCTACTCTAAAACTAGCTCCTAATTCTATTCTGCAACTTAGTTTAACATCACTAAACCTTACTCAAAAGTTATAGATTTCCTTTTAGAATAGTATTGAGGAAAGGTTTGTTTGTGAAATGGTAAAAAAAAGGTTGCAAAAGTACTCCAGGCCTTGGACTGATACTGTCTTTTGTTCAGATGATTATGAGTTAATATAGGTTTGGAACAAAAGAAGTTTTGTAAATAATGAAGGCCGTGGTATTTAAGTTTAACAACTAATGTAAATTAATATGCAATGGATGACAACTAAATGTGGAATTTAAATACAGTGAGCTAAGCTAGAACTTAACTAGAGTGCTACTAGTCTATTAACAAGCCATTATCAAACTTGAAACAAAATAACAGAGCATGAATTGAATGCAATTTGACTCCAGAGTGCCCTAACTAAGTTATCATGCAATTAATCTATGGGATTCTACAGCCTATTTTGTTCATCATGAATGGTATTTTGGAAGAGCTTGTTAGAACAATCCTGGCTGTACAATTCAATGCAAATGCAAACATGAAAACTGAAAGCAATTACAATTAAAAACTAAGACATCATAGCTATTTCCTACCCATTGTTATGATATTTTGGAAGAGCGTTTTAAGAGTAAGATCAGCTATGCTACTTAGTGTAAACAAGCAACTGAAACCTTCAGTATCACAGTCATGCCTTAGTCATCATAATGATTTTTTGGAAGAGTTTACTAGAATAAGTTCAACTGTGATAATGAACAAAAGAAATTGCAATTAAAATCTATAACACTACAACCATTTCTCATTCATTATAATGATCTTTTGGAAGAGTTTCTTAGAAAAAGTATAGCTATAGTGACTAATGAAATTAACTATGAACGCAAACTTCAAAAACTTGAAAACAAACTAAGATACTTATCTAAATTGCGAAAGTAAAGCCGCTCAGGAGGTAGGGGCCCTCTACCACCAGACGGAATCTAACTCAAATTCAACTCAACGCGTTCAAAGCAATGTTGTCTTCTTCATTAAAGGAAAATAAATTAAAACAGAGTATTCTCGGTCTTCAGAAATATAGCAGTCAATCCATGAAATCTAATGAAAATCTAGAGCTTGTCTCTCGGTTTCCCGAGTACATTTATAACAAATCTTCATAACAGAACTTGCAACAATACGGGGATCATTGTCTTTTCATATCAAAATCGTACTAGAACTCTAAAGATGGCAGCGTAAAGTGACAAAGGACATCTGGACTGTCCTTGTCCTATTAGGAGTCTGCCTCCTTGTGTGAGTTCCCACGTACAAAACCACGTCCAGAATTCCGTTCATTCTTCATGGTGAGCAACAAACGTTGAGGACATGATGTGGAATATACCCATGTGCGACTTTTCCTGAGAGGACACCTGGAACATGCTTGAACATGAAGACAGCTACAGAATTGGCAACTAGCTACGGAATTTCTGCATTATGTAGCTAGTTTCAGTTCAAAATGCATTACAATGACAAAATCACAAAACTTAGCAAGTTAGCCATGATATTCATTCTTAAATTAATTTTAACTAATTTCATTGATCATTTGAGCCTGGGATAACAATGGAAAAAATAAAATGGGGCGAAGTATGATGAAATAAAGAACAATCTTGGGGCTCAACAGTAGGGTGTTACAGTGGAGGTTTCACAACACCATTTCTGGAACTTGTTTTTTAGAGGAGGAAGCATTTATTTCTCTCAGACATCAGTGAGGAAGATTTCTAAGCTCATTTCAGATATTGGCATCAGGCCAATGTAATTTCCATCCCCTACAGTGTAGTCCCTTACATGAACTGTGTCATTTCTCTTAGTGTTGCAGTAGCAGGGTCAAGACCCTTGATCTTGAGTTTGTTCCTTGGGGAAAGGGACAACCCTTCTCCCGGAAGTATTGTATAAAGAATCTTCTTATATTCCTTTTACATTTCAGCTAGATCTATATAGAGCTATAGTATAGCTACATTATTTCATATCTATATCTGTAGATCTGTCATTTTATACTTGTACTTTCATGAAGCCCTTGCCGGGTTATTCTCATATTGTATAAAAGGGAAGAGATCTCCATTTTTTCAGCCATTGATGATTGTAATATCCTGATCTATTATTTATTATAAATTTCTATATAAACCCTCATTAAAATAGTGCTATCACATGCTTCAAAATTTTCTGTGGGCATAAGTCATGGGGTTAGGGCATTTTTGAGTTGTATTGGCTTGGGGAGACATGCTTAACTTGGCTAGAGTGATTTGTTTTTTCTCCCATTATGTATATGAGATGTATAATGTATGAAACAAGGGATCCAAGTCCCATTTCTCATAGTTATAGAATAAATTCCTGAAGACAATGTTTTTATGGTCCATATCGTTGCATTTCCCCAACTTTTGGGATCAAAAAAGGCATAATAAGTTGTTGTTGTAACAATAATTGATGGCTAAGTGTTTCTTAACACATTTTATGAGTTGATGCTTGTTGTTATTCCAGTTTTGTGTTCAATTATCGTTGCATCCCCATATTTGGGATATTACATTATGCTAGAATAATCTTTCTAATTAATGAATATTTCCATATTTTTTTATAGAAATTTCTTAATTGGAAATAATTTCTTAAGAGTAATCCATTCTTTTAATGCAATCTATCAAATTCAAACAGGGTTTCTTGCAAGAGGTCATCATTAGTGATGGACAAGTTGGAAGACTTATTACTGATATTTCAAAGCTAAACAATATAAGACATCTTCTTATTTATGATTCCTGTGAGTGGGATCGTCATATTTTCCATTATTGATAATTGAATAATATATAATCATTTTTTTTTACTTTTGGCATGCAAATCAGCCTTTTAAAGGTAGATTTTTATAATGTCACAACAAATTTACATGATTCATAGGGTGAGAAATCAATCTTTATTGTAATTGCATATTTTAGGTTTTATAATTATAGGTTATTTATAGGCTATAGTTGTCTTCAAATTTTCACTTTTAATCGAGTATTCAACTGAACATATTGAGTATCTTATACGTAATTATTTGTGGTTTAGTGTAAACTCTTTTGCTTCATTAGAATTAAGTCCATTTTGTATTGGCAGATAATTGAACACATTGTTTTTTTCCAATGTTTTGCAGTCTCAAAGCGAACTAATTACTATGTTATTGTTTAGTTTCCACTACTAAAAAGAGATATTGTTACTGTGATAAGTTTCATTTTTTTTTATTTTTTGGTTGTTGTCATGTTTTGAGTGTGGACTTGTGAAATTCCAAATTGCATGTCGCTTTATGTGAAGGGGATATATATATATATATAAAGAGAGAGAGAGAGAGAGATAATTTTTTTAATTTTTCCCTGTGGTTCCTTGGAGATCCGTGTTACATTTGTACAAAAGTTTAAATATCATTCAGATATCTAAAATTTCTAATTTTAATTTGACTATTTACATGATAAATGAAAGACAAATGTACCAATTATAAAAAGTCACCCCACAACAAAAGAACTGAGATTTTTCTTTCATTCAACCTGTAACATATTGCATATTTCTTCACCGATTCTCTTCTTTCATATGTTATCCACTTATGACATTTCCTTCGCAATGTTTGGTGCATTTGCGAGTGATAGGTCATTTGTAGGCTATAAATGCCTTCAGAGTTTCAATTCTAATTGAATATTAAAATCAACATATTGAGTCTCTTATATGTAACTATTTTTCCCTCGACCCACTTTTCATAACCTCCATAACAATTAGGTAGGGACCTGCAGCTTCGATTATGTTTTTCTTGTTTAGTAAAAGATTTTCGAGACTTTAATTTATTGAAATTTGTATAATTTACAATCTATAAAGTTTCAAGGTATAATTTTTGAAAGTCTAATTCTTTAAAGGGTGCTCGCTTAATGGAAGAGGACTTGCTTTACAAGCAGGAGGTTGGTGGTTCGATTCCATCATGCCCTGATATTCATATGGAATGGAGGCGATTAGTTTTTGGTGATGGAGGCTATTTTGATCATCACCAATGAGCTTATGGTGACATTTTTAGACCTTCACCAAAATATGAAATGGTGATGGTCAACGAATTCCACCATATATATGCATCAATAGTGATGACCATGAAAGGTTTGTCACCAAAAATCATTGTTATTGATATGAAATGTTGAGTGTCATTGTTTTTCATTATATTCATTCTTTGTGACATACCTTGAAGTCACCAATGAGCTTATCATGACATTTTTTGATGCTCACCAAATATGAAATGGTGATGGTCAACGAACATCACCATATATATGCACCAATAGTGATGACCATGAAAGGTCCATCATAATAAATTGTTTTTATTTGTATGGAATGGTGACGGTCACTATCCATCATTATAATCAATATTCTTGACATACCTTGAATTTCACCACAACACATACTTTTGGCAATGCCACCTTCAATGACATTCAATTTTTTGGTGACTGAGGCTATTGTCCATCACCATTCGTCATATGAAATGGTGACGGTCACTATCCATCATTATAAATAATTATTGGTGACGAACCTTGAATTTCACCACAACACGTATACTTTCGGCGACACCACCTTTGGTGAAGAAGGATCTTTTGATCATCACCAATGAGCTTATGGTGAAAATTTTTTCCCCTCACCGTGTCCTTTTTTCTTATAGTTCTCATAGCTAGCCTTGCTCACAACATTATATCCGACCTCAGTCATGTTATGGACCTCTCATCCATCATATCATGGAATATCTCATACGGAGGCAACAACACCCAAATGTTCTCATCAATACTAATCCAAAACATCATTAGTTCATTCATGAAACCACATATCATGGGATAAATATCTCAACCTTTAAGAATATAACAAATAAAATATGTTTGGTGGCAAGTCTGGGTGAAGAAACTCAATCATGAAGTCAATCATGTTCTATACATATCATATACTAATGGATGTTAAAAGCGGAACATCAATTCTTCAACCAACTAACAGATGCCATGTCACGTTCAATCATCATTTGAAATTTAAGTTAGAGTGTCCAAGGATTTACATTACAATAAGACATTTCAATAGTATTGCAATATGGAATTTCTTTCCCAAATTCTAGAAATAAATTCATAATGCCATGATACATCATTATGATATTCATAATTCATATCCCTCTTACTTAAATTTTCATAGCCTTATCACTTGTCAAGTGTAGACTATCAGTATGTATAATCAAAGCCATAATCAATATCAAGGCCATACCTTGGAACTCATTATCTTGACTTCACCAGATAACAATCAAGCATAAACAAATATGAATCAAGGAGCTTGCATTAGGAAACACTCTCTATAAGAATAATGCCTAACCATGCCAACATATCCAACCTTACTCAAATCAATGTTGTGTCAAAATCATCTCATCGAAGTTTAGAATCCAGTCAAAACTATTATCAAAGACATTGATTTCATAATATCTATTCTTTCAACCATATACAGGTGGAGCACATATCAAGTCTTTGAATTCATTTCATGTCAAGCTCTCAAGTATGTCATTTAATGTGTCATTATATGCCATTTATGTCATTATATGTAAGTGCATATACATCACGATTAAGTCATGCATGTTCATACTAAGTCACAACAACCATTGTGCTAGGAACAAGGAGGTCGATATAGAACCATACATATGTATACTTGCATACAACACTGAAGGTCACTATGTCCACATAACATAGTCATCTGGGAAAATCAACTATCACCATATCAAATCATGGAAAATTGTTAAATTTGGACAACTAGGTCTAAAATCCATCTTGTGATGCTCAGATGAAGATTCCAATATTTGTATTGGATTCCTCTTTCAAAGAGGTGTAAAATCGATATAAAATTTATTTTAATCTGATGAGAAAAACATTTATTTTGAATTTATTATTTGTAATAAATTTTATGTGCAAGTCAGCCTTAAGGTTTTTACCCCCAGCAGATGTGTCACACACCTCTCATGATTGGTATTTATAGGGTCAATGTTAAAGAATTTTCATCTCATCTCATCACACATCTTCCCCTCTGATTATATACGAGCATCTGAGAAGTAGTTTCATCTCCCACGTGAGAAGAAGGACGAAATCTACTGCAGCAAAAAGGACGAAATTTACTGCAATAAATTTTTTGCAGTTAGGGTTTATGGGAAAGTTTGACCAGTGTTGACTTTGGTCAACGCATGGTCCGAATTGGATGAAATTTTGTGGAGAGTTTGATTTTTGAAGGCCGTACTCACTGGCACAAAAATTGAGGTCAAAAGGTTGACCGAAGTTGGAGCTGCGTTGACTTTATTGTTGCTGTCCTGCGTTGACTTTTATGGACTGCGTTGACTTTTCTGGGGTTGAATTTGAGTTGACTGTGTGACAGATTTGAGGACTATTGTGACACATTATGGGTTGTCCAACCAAGAAGACTTTGCTGGTTGAAGCATCCTGCTGATCGTCGTAACGCACCAACACATTCTCCTGTTTCTGGTTTGTCTTCTATAGATCCACTAGTATGTTCTATCAGCATTTTACTTAAATGTTTATCTGATTGCTGTTATAAAAGTAAAGTTGCATCAAGCTTAGAACATCTACATAAATTTACATGGTATCAGAGCTAAGGTGAAGAAAAGCCCTAACTTATAGCAATCGCCAAAAGAGAAAAATGGGTTCCACAAGTTATGGCTTCAAGGAGGATGACAAGCTAATTGGAAGGGATGACTTCCATGCTTGGAAGATGATATTATATCTCAAATTGGAAGACCATGATCTCATGGAATATGTACTGGGTAAGATACAAGAACCTCCATCCACTGCTACTGCTGCTGCTAAAACCAAGTATAAGAAGGGGGAGATCAAGGCAAAGCTAATGATCAAGGAATCCATACATAAAATTCTGGTTGCCTACATATCTGAGCTAGGCACATCCAAAAATATGTATGATATGCTGATACAAATGTTCAAAGTAAACAATGCAAACCAGGTGCTATTCTTCAAGAATCAATTGAAGAATCTCAAGAAAGGCACGGATGAATTTGTCCAAACATACTTTCTGAAACTGGCTGAGATCAGGGACAATCTGCTAGCTATTGGGGAGACAATAGCTGATCATGAGATGGTACTCACCGCACTTGGAGGGCTCCCATATGAATGGAAAGTATTCAACACTACCATTCTCAATAACATTACAACTCCTAACTTTGACGAGCTACTGACAAGATGCATGCAAGAAGAGAATAGAATGAAGGAATATGAAAATGACAGAAATGCTGCCTACACTGCTCATTCTAGAAAGAATAACTCTAGTGGTCCAAAAAACAAAGGAAGAGTAGAGGCCCAAGGAAATAAGGGCAAGTGTTTCACTTGTCATAGGCCTGGTCACTATGCTAGAGAATTTCCTTTCAAGAAGGATTCTCTCGATAGTGATGACAACAACAACAACCAAAGGAATGGAAATCAAAGAAACAATAGGTCCAAAGGAAAGAGGAAGGCTCCCTTTGGCAGAAACAATCAACCTTTCAAAAGTTCTAGAAACTCCAGGTATGAGGAGTCAAATGTTGTTGATAAAAGAAATGAATACATTCTTGTATCTGCCCTCTCCGCTGCATCCCCGCCCGACACTATGGATGTTTGGCTGATAGATAGTGGTGCCTCAAGAGTCAAGACACATTACTGGGTTCAAGGAAGCACTCTCTGACATGGTTGAGAAGGATACTAATCTGGAAATTATCCTTGGAGATAATGCCACATATCCCGTGAAAGGGACAGGGACTGTGACCCTCCACTTGTCTCAAGGACAAGTCCTACATTTGCAGGATGTACTCTATGTACCAAAATTGAAGAAGAACCTTGTGTCTATATCATCCATGGAAGACAAAGGTTTCAATGTGGCATTCACTGATGGAAAGGTGCGCATGTGGAAGAAGAATCTCAAGGAAGCTATCGTGATTGGTTTTAGAGTTGGAACACTCTACCAGGTTGAAGGAAGTCCACTGCGAGCTATGACGTGTGATACTATCTGACAAACTGAACTATGGCACTGGAGGTTTGGACACTTTCATTACAAAGCCTTTCTCGAAGCAAGAAAGGTGGTGACAGGGATGCTCGATTTTGGAAATAATCATGAAGGTGTATGCAAGGGTTGTGCTGTAGGAATGCATACAAGGGGACCTTTCCCCTCAAGTGTCACAAAGACATTTGATATTTTGCAACTGGTCCATTCTGATCTATCTGGTATGCTACCCGTGACATCCCTGGGAGGATGTTCTTACTATATGACATTCACTGATGACTTCTCCTGCAAAACCTGGATATACTTCTTGAAGAAGAAGGATGAGGCTTTCATGTGGTTTCGTACCTTCAAAGCCTTTGTGGAAAATATGACAGGGAAGAAGATCAAGATTTTGAGGACCGACAATGGCACTGAATATGAGTCAAATGAGTTCAAGGAATTTTGCAGAGAAGCTGGCATTAAGAGGGAGACTACTACTGCCTATACTCCTGAGCAGAATGGCATTGCTGAACGAAAGAACAGGACCATTGTGGAAGCTGCTCGTGCCATGCTATGTGACCAGGGTCTACCGAAGTTTCTGTGGGGAGAAGCTGCGAATACTGCTGTATACATTCAAAACCGATGCCCTCATTCCGCCCTGGACTCCAAAACTCCCGAAGAGGTTTTCACTAGTAAGAAACCTGACGTCTCACATTTTAGAATTTTTGGATGTCCTGTTTATTTTCATGTGCCAAAAGAAAAGAGAAGTAAGCTGGATGCTTCTGGGAAGAAAGGAATGTTTGTGGGCTACAACGAAACCTCCAAGGCCTATAGAGTCTATGTACTTGGTCAAAGGGAAGTAGAGATATGCCATGATGTCACTTTTGACGAAGATGCTTCCCTGAAGAAAGTAGTAGATCTTTTGAGATCTGAGGAAAATCATGAAGCAAGGCCTGGAAATCAAGAAGAACCGCAGGATGAGACAATGCCTGATGTTGAAGGACCAATGGACCTAATCGATCCATCTCCTTCACTGAGAAAGAGACCATCATGGCTCAGGGACACTCTCGAAGATGCTGAGGGACATGTTGCCCCAAGGGGGACATTCCGAGAAAGCAAGAAGCCGTGTAGATACCAAGGGTATCTGGCTGCCATGAGTACTATTGTACAATCTGAACCTGGATCTTTTGAGGAAGCCGTAAAGCATCAAGTCTGGAAGGATGCTATGCATGAATAATATGAGTCCATAATGAAGAATGATGTCTGGGATGTGGTTCCAAGACCGAAGGACAAATCAGTTGTCACCGCGAAATGGCTCTACAAGATCAAGCATGGATCTGATGGAAGTGTTGAAAAGTTCAAGGCAAGATTTGTTGCCCGTGGCTTCTCTCAAAAGGAAGGAGTAGATTATGATGACATATTTGCACCTGTGGCATGATATACCACCATTCGATCAATCATAGCCCTTGCTGCTACGCAAGGATGGAGTCTTCATCAGATGGATGTCAAGACCGCTTTTCTGCATGGTGCAATAAAAGAAGAGGTGTATGTAGAACAACCTCTGGGGTTTGAAGTCCAGGATCGGGACACCCATGTCTGCAAGTTGAAGAAAGCTCTCTATGGGTTGAAGCAAGCACCCAGAGCTTGGTACGAGAGGATAGATAGCTACTTGATGAAGCTGGGCTTCACTTGAAGTAATTTTGATCTGAACCTTTACTTCAAGGTTGTCCAGGGGAAGCCTCTCATTCTGGTGCTGTATATGGATGACCTCTTCCTGACAGGTGCTGACCCTCTTATTCATCAAAGCAAGAGGGAGCTCACTTCTGAGTTCGAGATGAAGGACCTAAGAATGATGCACTACTTCCTAGGCCTGGAGGTCTGGCAGAGACCTGGAGAGATTTTCCTTTCTCAAGGAAAATACATTGTGAAACTTCTGGAAAGATTTGGCATGGTGGACTGCAAGTCCGTGTCGACACCAATGGAACTCAACTTCAAGAAGTTTAATGGTAGCACTGTTGGGCCTGTATTGGCAAATCCTACTGAGTATTGTCAACTCGTAGGGGCCCTGATGTTCTTAGTGAACACCCCTCCAAATATATGTTTTGCAGTGAACACTTTGAGTTAACAGATGGTTGAACCTCATCACTTTCACTAGGTTGGTGCCAGGAATCTTCTGAGATACCTTTAGGGCACGATAAACCATGGGCCGAGATACACTACCGGGAGCGTGACACTCCTTGGATATACTGATGCCGATTGGGCTGGCAGTGTGGTGTATCATAAGAGCACGTCAGGATGCTGCTTCAATCTTGGTTCTGCTTCGATTTCATGGATGAGCAGGAAGCGGAAGTCAGTGGCCTTGAGCACCGCAGAGGCCTATTGTGAAGCAGTTTGGCTGCGAAAGCTCTTTAGTGAGCTGTTTAGACATGTGCTAGATACCACCGTGATACTCTGTGATAACCAGAGTGGGATTTTCTTGAATGAGAATCCAATGTTCAATGACCGATCCAAGAATATTGATATCAGGTATCATTTCATTCGGGATATGGTACAGCGAGGCACTGTAAGGCTCGATCATATAGGAACTAATGAGCAGGTCCCAGATATTCTCACTAAGCTCCTAGGGAAGGTCAAGTTCCTAACCTTCTGTGAGAGACTTGGTATCGTGGAACGACCCTATGATGTGGGTCCTGTTGGACGATGAGCTTAAGGAGCTCTGGGGGGCTTTGGGGACAGCTTCTCGGAGCTATGAGCATCCACAAGGCTAGGCTTGCCAAACCTTGTTGGTGTGCTTGGACCCCACCATTGTGATTATTGAGGTGGTTCACCTCTCATTATCTGTGCCCCATATGCATCCTACCCATTGAGTTCAGGGCTCATGGGAAGTACCTCTCATTTGGAAAATGAGGTGGGAAAAGCTAGAGACCAGTAGCAAAGACTGATGGACGCATCATAGATTTTCGTACTCTCTATCTAGGATGGCACGGTCCAACCACTTGATCTGGGATCAATTCTAGTGAGGTATCGGACCTCTGCCTGACTTCGGGTTAGATGATCCAACTTTGGGTTGGTTAGAGACTCTTTGTAAGTTAGATAGAGGTTTTTACCTCTGGGCTGAATCTGTTAGCCAGGAATGATTTCTTTGTGACTGACCCACTTCTGTTCTGAAATAAAGAGGCCAGCAAAGCAAGTTACGGCGGGATGACGCACGATGTTTGATTGCACTGGTGGATGGAGTTCTCCCTAGTTGAGAGGGAGTGTTAAATTTGGACAACTAGGTCTAAACTCCATCTTGTGATGCTAGGATGAAGATTCCAATATTTGTATTGGATTCCTCTTTCAGAGAGGTGTAAAATCAATATAAAATTGATTTTAATCTGATGAGCAGAACATTTATTTTGAATTTATTATTTGTAATAAATTTTATGTGCAGGTCGGCCTTAAAGTTTTTACCCCCAGCAGATGTGTCACACACCTCTCATGATTGGTATTTATAGGGTCAACGTTGGAGCATTTTCATCTCATCTCATCACACATCTTCTCCTTTGATTATATACAAGCATCTGAGAAGCAGTTACATCTCCCACGTGAGAAGAAGGACGAAATCTACTGCAGCAAAAAGGACAAAATTTACTGCAACACATTTTCTGCAGTTAAGGTTTCTGGGCAAGTTTGACCATCATTGACTTTGGTCAACGCATGGTCTGAATTGGCTGAAATTTTGTGGAGAGTTCAATTTTTGAATGCCGTACTCATTGGCACAAAAATTGAGGTCAAAAGGTTGACCGAAGTTGGAGCTGCGTTGACTTTATTGTTGCTGCCCTGCGTTGAATTTTATGGACTGCGTTGACTTTTCTCGGGTTGACTTTGAGTTGACTGGGTGACAGATTTGAGGACTGTTGTGACACATTCTGGGTTGGCCAACCAAGAAGACTTTGCTGGTTGAAGCATCCTGCTGACCGCCGTAACGCACCAACACATTCTCCTGTTTCTGGTTTGTCTTTTATAGATCCACTGGTATGTTCTATCAGCATTTTACTTAACTGTTTATGTGTTTGCTGTTATAAAAGTAAAGTTGCATCAAGCATAGAACATCTACATAAATTTACAAAAATCCAAATGTGTGATATAATTCTAGACATATCTCAATCATGAAGCATCATGTCAAAAGTATCTTAATCAATCAGTCAAAACATGTAGCACAATTCTTAAACATAATGACATGTCCATATGAATGTCTAAGTACACACAATTTCGGTTCATATAGAAGAACTTTCCCAACTGATATATCTTACTAGAATCTGCAATGTATTTGCAGAACTAACATCTTCCAATTGACCATATGATTTCATTATCAATTCTAGCAATTCTAGAAATCAGTTCACAACTACAAGACAAAATGAATTCGGAGTATACACAAAATTCATCGTACAAAACTTCAATTATGTGTATCTAAGGCATAGACACATATATGAGCCTTCCTTTGCATGAATGTGGCTTAGATCTCCGTTGTGGATTAATCAATGGAAAACACTCATAAATCATATTTCAATAAAACATATACTGGGACACAACCTTAATATCCCAATAAAAATACATCAAGTTAGAGAATTTAATTTCACCAGATGAGAATTTAATACCATGCATATCAAAATCAATAGGATCAAGTTAGGTTAATCTATAAATAAACAAGGTGAAATCACTCCTTTTCTATGAGATTTCATCATGCTTATCACATGCATTATCAATGCCATATAAATGAGGTAACCTTCTATAAAATATCCAACAGATCATATGTGTATCAAGAGTCAAGAGTACCATCCACTAGAGTCGTAATCAGGATATAAAAAACAATAGATGATATCCACACATCAAGATATGCCATTATATCCAAGATCAACAATAAGTACTCTTACAGAGTCAAGAAGATCATCATGATCAAAACATTCAATACCAGGTGTGCTATTTCATTACAGGAAACAGAAATCCTAATAATTTATATGCATTCATAAGTAATTTGAGAAGTAGACATTCTCAATATACTGTAGGGCTTACCTAACCATCAAATTTTGTAGTTGAATCATAACATTAAAATAATATACCATGCATGTGTTACGGTATTAACTATGCACCTTCACATAGGCAGCTTGTAGTGCACAAGTTCATCTTTACCTTTTCTAGATCTATCCATCTTTCCTGCATTTCCAAATATCCTAAAGAGGGATCCAATCATCACATTTCATCACAGAGGTTAGAAATATCCAGGTGCTCAAATATACATGCAGGAAGTAATGACTAGAAAAAATATAAATTGGATCCATAAACATGAACACGAGTAAGGGTTATAAGTAAACGAATTCTTATCTTCAATGTGAGATGATCCTCTCCCTCTTGAACTAGCCTTCAAGAGCCATCCATAGGCCATAAGAAAATTTTTCCTTCAATCAAAATTTTAATCAATGCCCAGGTCAACTGTCAAATCGATCCCAAGTACTCGAGCATCTTTACAAAGGCTATGCGAGAGTTTCATACATAAAATCTCAAGACTTTACCATAAACTAGGGTTTCTCTCAAACCCTTATCCACTAACTTCCTAGGGTTTTCTTCATACCCTAGAATACTTTTAGGTCTCTACCATCCTCTACTTGCTTCCATAAAAGTGTCTCCTTGGGGTGATCTCCATGGTTTTTCTTCAACCAAATATGGTACCATGTTAATTTTTAATAAAGCAACATTGTTCTTTACTTTGATAGTTACATATCATCATTAACATGTTACATTCACCCAAAATAATTATACCTTTGTAAAAATATGTATTATTAACCATTAGAATATGAAACTATGCATAAATAAAAATACTATCACCATCTAAGCAGTGAAAAGTAAAAGGATAAAAGGAAGAGAAACATGAACACATAGAGACACGAGGATTGGTCTGTGACCAGGGAAAAACCCACTATGGGTAAAACCCTTGGAAATTCTTCTTCTCATATCATCATAAAATTATTTAGCAACAAGAGTAAAATGATCCATATGTACATATCTTTACGATGCAGAAAGAAAAATAGCATACACGCAATAAAACCATAGCCATACTTATGCATGAAGGAAACTGAATTTGAGAACTAACAATCACTAACACTGGTTGTAGGAAACCGATGAATATTACCGATAATAAATGAGGATTGTAGATACATCTTGCGGCAGAAACAAACATATGTTATATACAGATCAACATATATATAATACCAAAACACATATATGATAGATCACCAAGTGATATCAACTCTGAAGTCCTAGATTTGAATCTAGGAGATTGTCAATGATTGTTGTGATGCAACTATGACTGAACGAATAATGTCTAGAGGCAATGAAAAATCAAATAAAGGTGAATCAAATTATATCTTCCCAGTAACTCTCTGATCCATGGCATTAATATGCTCAACCCGTGACTTTGGGGCTCTCAGCCACTACCACAACACTTTGTGCCCGCAACTCTGCTTCATATAAGCCTAATCTAACTTCTGAGACTTGGTCGCACCCTTAACAATTTGAGATAGCCAGTTTTGGGTCCTTGGATGTGGGAAAATCACACCCAACCCACATATTTTCTTACCTAGGCTGCTACCTCAGTTGTTCCTGCCCGCAACTCTGATTCAGACCACCCAGATCTGATGCATCATCACATCTCTGATCCCGACCCTTTTCACGAGCTCTTCCCAACGTACATGTGCGATCCAAGACATAAAAATGGATGAAACAAACCAACGGACACAAATCATAGATCGCTTGAGAAAGTGTACAAATGATATTGAGGTCGCCTCTATTTATAATTTTGTGAGTGACTGCAAGTTGGGGCTTTGACCAGATCAACATGCGATTAAGCTGACACATAAAATAATAAAATAATTCATAAATTAATTTCAGCTTAATCGATTGGGGTTTTATATAGGTCAATTTTGATCCTCTAGAAAAGGGGAATATAGTTAAATTATTTTCTTAATCATTTGAGCTATCCATAGTGGAATTTAACCCTAGTTTAAAAAATTAACAAAGGGTTCTTGTGGGTTCTTCTCACTTGAAATTTGAGAAGGTTCTTGTGGATTATTCTCACTTGAAATATGAGAAGTTTCTTGTGGATTCTTTTCACTTAAAATTTGAGAAGGCTCTTGTGGATTATTCTCACTTGAAATCTGAAAAATGGTATTGATTCCATGAGTCTTACAATTTGATTCAACCAAAATTTTAGCTAAACCTTGTCCTCTTAATAATTTGGTGGGTAAGACTAGATAAAATTCAAGAGTCTTTGCAATCCATCTTCCCCTATTTCCCTCTGTATCAGACTGTGTTAAGAATATTTTTACTCCATTGTTTGGAACATAGGGAATAATGGGAGAATGAAGGAGATACATCCTGAATGCTTACAAATCTTGTACAAGGGCATATGCTTGCTTTTGTATGATGTCATATCTCAATTCAACATCTCTCATCACCTTACTCAAAAATGATATTGGATTCTCATATCCATCATCATTTCTTTGAAGAAGGACAACAACTAAAGTAGTGTCAGAGGCAAAATAAAATATACTAAAAGGTTTGGAGTAATCAGGACTAGCTAGTACTAGGCTTCGGAAATGGCTTTCTTGATCCATGAAAATGAATACCTAGCATGTAATGTCCACTTGACTTCATGATCATTTTTAAGCATTTTAGTAATGTCTTCGACTATCTTGGCATAATTAGTTATAAATCTTCGTAAGAAATTTATTTTCCCTAGAAATTCTTGAATTTACTTTTTATTTCTAGGTAAGCTAATTACCTCAATTGCTGAGACTCTTTTTCGATCAATAACCACTCAGTCCTTTCAAATTATATGTCCCAATAGCTCTCCTTCTTTCATTGTAAACATAGATTTTTTCGGATTAAGTGAAATACCATATTTACTGCACATTTCAAAAACATTTCTCAAGTGCTTTAAACTTTTTTCATCATAATTAGGAAATATATTTAAATCATTAAGACAAATAACAATGAATTTATTAATCTTACCAACAAATGAAATATCCATTACTCTTTGAAATGTGGCTCCAACATTGATTATACCAAATGGCATTCTAGCATACATAAATGTACCCCAAGGAGTTACAAACGTTGTCTTTTCCCTGTCTTCTCGACTAGCCAAAATATGATTATATCAAAAAAATCCATCTAACATTGAAATTATGTTTGAACCTGAGAATTTCTGAAGTAATTGATCCATCTTTGGTAATGGATAATTATCCTTTAAAGCTATTTTGTCTAAATTTATAAAGTCTACACACAACCTTATTTCACCATTTTTCTTCCTGACAAGTACTAGGTTATCTATCCATTCAAAATACCTTAAAGAACAATTATTTTTTCATCCAATAAATTTTTAATTTCTTTTTCAATAATTGGAAGAAAAACTAGATTTATTCTCCTTAACTTTTTTTGAAAGGGTTTAGCTTCTAGCTTGAGAGGAATTTTATGTTCAATAATGGTTGTGTCATAGGTTTTCAACTCTTCATATGACCATGGAAATACATTCTTATAATTTTTTAAAACATTGATAAATTTGTTTTTAATTTCATGAGGCATTGCTGCTAAAATTTTGACATTTCTTACTTCTTTGGTTCCTCCAATATTATAATCGTAAACATCCTCTTGTTGTGAATTCAATATTGATTTTTTTGAAACATTATTATGAAAAAAAAAAAATTCAAGGGGAACAAGTCCTTTTGGAATGTAATTATTATGCAATTGAATAATATCGTGGTCAGTTATTTTTTGATCAAACTGTGAGTTCTTATTATCATAATTTGATTTACTTTCATTTAATTTTTCCTCTTCAATATGAAAAGCTGAAAATTCATCTATTGCAAGTAAGAATTTTTTCATATGTTCATCATATTTGAAAAATTTTCAATGTTTGAGGTTATCAAGAATGGAAGGCCTATATTTTACTTCAATATGATAATGTAATTGCATAGGATCATGAATTTTAAAGGAGCTGGCAGAAACTACCAAGGCATCGGCATGAATGATTTATTCTCTTGGGATTGATGTGATATTAAAAGCGTGCAAGTAATTTTCTACAAAACCCCAAAATTCATTCCTGTAAGATCTTAGCCTAGGGCATTTAACTTGGCATAAGTTTCTGATTTGTTTTAAAATTAACTATGAATCACCAAATACAGTCAATTTTTCAATCTTTAGGCATTTCTCTAACTCTAATCCTAAAAGAAGGGCTTCATATTCTGCTACATTGTTTGTAACATAAAAGTATAATTTAAAGGATTTAGTTATGTTTTTCTTATCAGGAGCGATGAGTACAATTCCAGCTCCAACTCCATCTTTGGAAAATGCTCCATTAAAGTACATTTTCCAAATATCAGTTTTAGAAATTTGAGGAGTACTAACAACTTTTGAATGATGATACGAGAATTTGAAAGATCACTATCAGCTAAATTAAAGCACCCAAAAACTTTATAAATAGCATAAATTTTATGATTGATAGCTTGATTTTATTTACAAATTTTGTTGACAAATATGACCTCTCTCTATAACCTTAAATGCTCACCTCCACAAATTAGGATTGTTGCAAGGGACATATCCATTTGTAAACTCCCTCCCAAATTTTCACAAAAATACCTAGACAATATCATTCCAAATTTTGTTGGAATATATGTAAGTATTATATCCAAGGCTATAATTTTTATAGGGATTTGAGAAAGTATCACAACTAAATCCTTTATTAATCTGAGTCAAGGTATTTTCTTAGAATAAAAAGTATACAAATCATGATATGGTCTAATGATTTGTAATTCAAGTTGATCCATGATTACTTTAGGAATTATATTATGAGAATCCATAGAATATAACATGCAATTATATAAGAGATAATCATGAACTTTTAATGTGACGTAAAAAGGAGGAACACTTTCATCAATCATATATAAGCTAGGACCAAAACCTACTTGAGGTTTTTCATCTTGCATACTTATGATATATTCTTCTACATAAATAATTTAAGATTGAATCCATTTTGAAACTTTATTTTTATAACTGGGGTTTTTAGTGAGTTCAGATATTGTAATTGGGATTTAACTATTTCTAAATCTTTTTCAACATTCAAAATTGTTGGAGGAGTTTTTTCAGAATTATTTTGTTCTGGTAGCTGATTATATGTTTCACTTGATGATGTTTGAGTTTCAAAAGTTTTAACTTGAGGTTCATCAAAGGTAAAAAAAAATTCTTGTATACCAGGTCCTGATATAGGCCTTAAGTCATATCCTTCTGTTTAACTCAACAATGTGAAATTCAAAGAGCGCTTCCTATTTTGATATTTGAGCACTTTCTTGATATTAGGTAGACACTTGATCTTGATTGATTGGAACAATAAAATTATGTGATGACAAATCCCAAAGTTGATCGATATCATTTGTAACAACAAGAATGGTTTCCTCAGGGTATTTATCATTAATCAATAAGGGAGGTTGAATTTTTTGGTCATTATTTGGTCTTTGGAGAATTTGGGGTTGAAAAGGTCTTCTGTACTGAACTTGAGGTCTATTTGCATATGTTTGGAAAAATCTAGGTTGAGATTCCATCCTAGAGATTCTATTAGAGATATTTCTAAGTAGAGAACTTATCTCATCAATTTTATGATCTTAATCTTTAGTTTTTTATGAAGATGCACCTTCTTCCCTAATTTTCACTCTTTTTTTCAAAGTTTTCAAATTTTTCTCTTAGTTTACTAGATGTTCACCTATTAGTTTCAGCTTCAATTGCATTGGTATGCATTACTGCTAAATTTTTGGAATTTCATTCCCTAAGACTTATAAAAAAATCATCTTCAAATGCCTTGGAAAATATAACTTTAGCAAAAATTATTAGAGGTTTACAGCCTGGGGACATTTTTTTGTACAATTTATTAAATCTCTTAATGAAATCAAGGTTCATTAGGGTTTATTTTCATTTCTTCAAATTCTGATAAATAGTAAACAAAATATTTCTTAATTCCCCATCGATTCTTAAAGATGTTTATTAATTAGTCCCATGAATTAATATAATTTTTTTGTAACTGTCTAAACTAAATTCTTACATTTCCTTCTAAAGATTGAAAAAGCATCTAGTATAGACATATTCATGTTTAATTTTCATGTTATTAGCAAAATATAGAAATGCAACTAAGTGATATTCAACATATGGGCCTATTTCTCCATTGAATCTAGGTATATGCTTCAAATATCCATCAGGAAAATGATGGAGTTGAGCTGCAGGAGGAAGAACTAGTACTGCATAATGAGATGCTATGATTGGCTGAAAAGAAGCCATTGAATGAGGTATTGTAGTTGAATATGATGATGAAGAAGAGGTAGATGAACGAGGAGGAGGATACTGGGAAGAAATTAATTGAGATGAGGATGAATGATAGGAGGTAGAAGGAGGGTGTATGAATTGAGAAGGGATAACTAATTTTTATCTAGGATGATTTTGTCTTCTTCTTCAAAGGACAGAGGACTGGTATAAATGGTAAAATATTCCTTAGGTTTGATAGAATTATAGTTATAAGTGTGTATCATAGAATAAATATAATCAATTGGATTGAAATCATGCAAATAAATTCCTAATTCAACATCAGTATCAACCACTTCTGATGTAGAGATATGAAGGTTAATTGATTCAAATTGATGAACCAATAATGTTGATTGAAGATAAACTCCTTTAGATAATGGTTCTAACACTTTTGGTGTTAAATTTTATAAATTTGTAGGAATTGGGATAGGCTGAAAATGATCAGGTTGTGATATAACTTTTAGTGGGAGAGATACAAAAGTATAAGTGAAAGCTTTTAATCTGCCTCTGGAAGAGGAAATTCTCACTAACCTTTTAGGATATGATAATGGAGAATGAAGGCCTGAGTCAGAATGAGACCTATTATGCTTGATTGAAGCAAAATTTACTCAATGGAGTCATTAGGTGAATGATTTTACTGAACTAACTTCTTATTCACCTTTAAGAAGAAATTTTTATCGTTGTCCCAGGGAATAAATACTTCAAATTTTCGTTCCCCGGAAATGAAGCCAATATGATGTTATCCTTTATAGAAATTTTTAGGCTAAGGAACTATGTCAAAGCGTCTAAAATTTTGTTTGAATTTTGGTTTGGATGACCATTTATTTGAACTGTTAAACATATGCAAAACTAATTATTTTTGATATAATAAAAGGGCTGGTTCCTCACCTTTAACAGAATTAAGATTTAAATTGCCTTTGAAAGGTAGAATTAAAGATGATATAGATGCTTCATTAAATATTCAAATAGAGAAATTAAATTTTCATATATAAATGATGCGTGTAAATCCGTTTTACAACCAAATAAAACATATTTAAAGATATCAGGAAGAAACAATTAATTCATGCAGAGGAATTAACTAAAATAGATAGTTTCAGTTAATTAATCTTTGTAATTGATTATAAATTTGCCATAAGAATTCATAAATATTAATATTTAATCTTATCTTACCCATATTTCCTATTAACTTTAGACATGTTTATAAATAAATAAAAATGGAACATATAAGAAACTAGAAAAACTCACGGGAAAACACAGTCTTCTTTGAAATGAGTCTAGAATCCTTTTGCTAATATCAAAAATAGTTCAGAGAATAACAATCATATTTATAAGTTTATGACAAGAGTTCAACCTATCATAACTTGAATTACAAAGTACTTATATATTTTCTTTCAAACTATTTGTATTTGAACTCAAAAATTATTACAAAATATCTTATCTAATTGATTTGGATTTTTTACAAAAATAGAACTATAAAATAGGAAATCTGAACTGATTTGACATCATACACATAATTAGAGGAATACCGCTGGTTACTGGAGCTAAAAAGTTGTTGATCTATTTCTGGTTCCTGGAATTCTTTCCTCTGTTCATGAAAATATGTATCATGTTGGTGAAACTTTTGTTGTCTTCTCAATCTATTAGCTCACACAATTTGTCCCATCTTTCCTCATTAGGAATAGAAAACTTCACTAACTTTATTTATGCTTCGTTGACCTCAGTATACTTCTCAAAAGTAGGTTTAGTTATGAATAAATATTTTACCTCATGCTGAATTAGTAAATCATAACTTAAAGCCTCCATGAAATCTTTCCGAGTGATTGTTCCTTTGATTTTAGAAAATTTGCCTTTGTCCACTGCTATATCATGTATTCTATGCTGATATTCTTCAGGAGGAATTCATTTATCACCAATTCCTTACAGACCTGAAATACCTTTTTGATGTAAAATTTTAAGTTTCCTATGAAACTTCTTAATTTGAACGTCAAGATTATGACACTTATTATCTAGTGGTTGCATTAGATTCCTTTTATTAAGGACCTTTCTCACCTCTAAGATAATTTCAGTTTTGTCTTCAACTGCACATTATTTGTGATCTTATTTTTTTTTTAGAATTTAGAACTCTGATTATCCTGGTAGCATCTCCTGATTTGTGGTTGAGGTCTTTCTTCACTTCTACCACTACTTCCTTTGATTTCTGCTACAATTCTTCCTATTCAAAAATAATATTCAATAATGCCACAACTGAGTTATATATTCATTAATATCATGCCAAATTCTTTCCTTTTCATGAGCAATGGCCTGAGTCATTACTGATTCAATTTCATAGGTAGCTATTTTCTTTGTTAACTTAAAATTATTTTGCATGTCAGCTGCATAAAATTCTTGTAGCTTAAGCAATTGTAAACCGAGTTTTTCAATCAATTGACCTTTGAGTGTCAAGTCTCCCATAACCTTTGATAAATATTCTTATGTATCAATAGATTGTATGTCTACTGGAACAATTGCTGCTGTGGATGTCCCGACTATTGAATTACCTGCAATAAAAGTTGTTTCTATGGGAATAACTATTGAAACGTTGAATTTTTGTTCTTTCTATTTTAACAATGTTTCCATTTAAGCTTCCATTTTCTCTATTTGGATATTTTGTTCAGTTATCATCTTGAACATGTTTTCTTTATCTACCTCTACTTTTCCAACATCTTTGGCCCGTGGATGTTCTGGGGTTGTGTTATCACTCTATTAATTCTCTAGGTTGTGAGATTTTATTTTAAAGTTTCTAAGAATACTAGAGGTAACCACAGACCAACTTTTAAACTCTAGGATCTAGCCTTCCTAGGGTTCAGAGAGGGCTCTCTCTATAAAATTTAACTTTGTTTTGATTATAAGATATTAGACTAGTTATGAATGTGCAATTTGGTTTTGGTTTGTTTGGTTTGGTGGGAAAAATCACATAATGAGATGGATAGTGGGAAATTTGTTTGTCCATTGGGCTAAGGAGTCAAAAAGTCAAGAAGACAGAACTAGGATCAAGGCCAAAAAGTCAAATGCTTTCAGGGAAAGATAGATAACCCTTTGAAGATCTTGGAGGGCTATTTGGTGAGGTGATTTGATCGGGATAAAGAGCAATGAAGGGTTCTTTGATCTGGAAAAGAAAAGTAATAGACAGAGGTCAAGTGAAAGAGGGAGCAATTAAGGGTTCCCTACTCTAGAAATCAGCAGAAAACATAGAAATGATAAACAGTAAAGACATGGTGCTTTTAACAAATCCTGAAGGAATACTCTTGTTTATTCATTCAAATTTAGAACACATAATGGATGCATGAAACAAATAAGATAAACAATGACAAGTAGAAAATATTTCACTTCAATAGCTCATCACATGAATCCTGAAATATGATGCTAATTGATTAAATCCTTTCTGCTACTCAAAATTTGAAACACAAAAGCCTTCAAGTCCAACACAAATTATTATAGAAATCTTCAGCAATTTATTCCACAATAATACTTCAAAGAGATAAGTATTTATACAAAAATGTTTACAAAATATCCTAGAATTCTTCTAGGAATTATCTAAGGAAAATAGAAATATATTTACAAGAAAATAGTGACAGCTTCTTAACATATCATCAGCAAGCTGTCCTATCTGTCCAAATAAAATAGAAACAAATTTGTGGATTAGGTGCAGCTGGCTACCTTGGTGTCCTCCTTGCTGGCTCAGAGATTTCAAGTTTGTTTTGAAATATGATCTTCTTTCTCTTATACACTTTCACTCTGATTCTCTTTAATCTCTGATACTCTTTTAAATCGGATACTCTTTAACCACTGTAAAATTGTTTTACTGCTGTAATACAATCTGTTTTGACTAAAAAATCAGTAAACTGTTTTTTTCCTTTTATATTTTTGTCTTTTAATCTTTCAATGTAAATTAGTAAGTGATTGCCAATCTTCATTATTTGGAATTTGTATCTTCTTTAGCTTCCTGAAGTTTTCATATGCCTCAATATATCTGACAAAAGTTGGTTTTATTACAAACAAATTTCTTATCTCATGATGCAGATAGAATAAATCTTCGAAACTTCTATGCAAAAATTTTCTAGTGGGGATCCCTTGCCCTTGTGTCTAGTTCACCTGTTCCTTTGCATATTCTCTGATTTTTTTATTGTAATCTTCCCAAGGCATAAGTTTATCATTTATGAACAAAATATTAGGCAGATATCTTTGTCTCAAATTCTAAAATTTAACCATAAACCTGGTTATGGCTATGTTCATATTCTCACATTTCTCTTCAAGTTGTTTCATCAGGTTCTTCTTAGTGATAACTTTCCTTATTTCAAGGATTGTTTCAGTCCTATCAGTAATCTCAATTTCTTCTAACTCTTGCATGTTTTTACTTTTGAGAAATTTTATCAATTCTAAGGCTTGCTCAGGTTTGTTTCCTAGCTCTTCTTTAGTCTTCTAGATTTCTTCCTGTGTTGCTTTTAGCAAATCTCTCTATTCAAATATTACCGGAATTGAGGGCCACACATCATTGATGGCTTCAATGATCTTGTTCCATAATTGGTTTTTCACATATGACATTGGATCATTTAAGGTAAAATACTTTTTTAGATTCTTCAGTTCTTAATTTAACCTATTAGTTCATTGCTCATGAGTCTTGGCCTTGATTTGGGCCAACTTCTTTGTATATTCAAGATTTTCAATATGTTAATTTCACTTGTCTAAAGTGACATTTCTTCCATGGCTTTTACTAGTTTACTGGCCTCATCTAAAAGTTGAGCTGTTGTAGTAGATGACTCTGTAGCTGAGGCTGTAGATGATGTCACTGGTACTGCAGTAGCCAGTGGTACCTTGGGTGCCAACTCTTCTTCTAGAGTTGAAGGCAAAACTGTAGTAACCATAGGAATCACTGTAGGTGGTTCCTGCGCTTTTATTGTTTCTCTTTCATGGACAAGCTTCTCCATTTGAATCTCCATTTCTTTGATCTATCCTGTTATCTGAAAGATTAAATTCATCATGTCATCCTTCTGAGTATGTTCTTGTACAATTTCTTTGGCCTGAGGATGTTTAGATGATGGAAGTTTAAGTTGTTTCCTCAATGTTCCAATGTCCTCATTATTTTTCTTCACTAACCATTCTGTCGCTTTGACATTTGCAGGGTCATATCGAGCTTGAATTACCAACTCTTCTAAATATTTAATTCTGAGATATTTAGCATATAATGAGGCTTTGTCAAGTTTCATTTGATATTTCATGTTTGTCATTGTGTTCTGAATTTTTTGGACACTCATAGCCTTGGTTGTAACAGTAGAATACAACATCTCTGAACTCTGTCTATGAAATTCTATTTGATCAAGTGTATGAATGATTTCTGTTGGCACTTCTATATCAATCTTTTTGTAGTATGCAACTCTCTTTGGAGTCTTTACTGTAGGCTGTAATAGTGACATGATCAACTTTTTATTTGAGTAATCAAAGGATGATAAAAGTCTGTTCTGAATACCTGGTGTTTGCTTCAGATATTGAGAGTAAATTTCATTTTCAATCTCTTCATTCTTTAACTTAATATGTTTATACTTTTCCCTGATATCAAGATCCTTTTCCTCTACTGTCTGTGAAGATGATGCTTCCATGTTCTATTGTTTTTTTATCATATGTGCCTTTGAATTATAAATCTGTTCTTCATGCAAATTCCCTGTAACTGGTTCGTTAGTGATGATTGTAGCAATATCAATATATGTCTCTAGGACATCTCTATCTTCAACTTCAATAGTTACTTTCTCTTTGTCCACTGTATTTTACCTAGGCTTTTTATTGTATCTTAACTTGAACCTAGTCTCAGTAGTGGTTTCAGCAACATAAGTACCTTGTTCTCTGACTCTCTTGGTGGCTTTCTCTTCTTGATTAGTAGTTTGTAAAGTGTGACTAGTATCACCTTGCTTTACTGCATCTAGTAAATTGTTTTCTATCCACTCAGTCTGATTAATATACTTCTCAATCTCTGGTTTTTTCTCATGAATGAAGGGTGTTAGTTTGCACTTAACCCTCATTTTGCTTAATATTCCTTGTGGATCATAGTTCTAGGAAAAACTCTCTCCAAACCTATACTCTAGTAACTACTTGGCTGCTTCTGTCTCTGCATCTCTGTTATTACAAATGAAGGGTCCCACTTGATTCTTCAATTTAAATTGTTTTTTATTCTTTTCTGCTAGGAAATTGATTGAATTGGAATTTAATATTTTCCTGGTGTATTCTAGGGCAAAAACCCTCATTGGTACATATTTGGGTAGTTTGTAGGGTACAATATTGGATCCAAAAAATCTGATCTTTGCATGTTTTTCATACAAATAACAATCTCTAGTCTTGGTCTGCTCTGATAACTATAAAATCTTCTTCATCTCATCATTGATCCTTGGTTGTTCAGTATTTTTTAACATGTTTATAAATGGATGTACAAATAAATATGAAAACTCTGTGTAAGTAAACACTGTGGGCATTTTTCTAATCAAAGATGTCCAAAAAATGACTGAAAGAGGATTTCCATCTATGTCAAGCTTCTGGAGGGATACTGGAAACTTATCTGCTTGAAAATATAAGAACATGTGGAAGAGGAAATATGTGTATCTAAACACTCCTTCAGTTGGCAATTTAACCAGTTGGTCATGAATATTAGTAGCAATGTACTCAACATAATTGGATATAACAGACGGAGGTTGTCCTGGTGTAAAAGTAGATAGGAAACCTAAAATGGATTCATCTATATGTTCATCAGTGAAATATCATATGATGAAAGACAACATGGAAATGATATGCCTTGAACCTTCTGGGAATTTTGAAGAGGAATATGGAGGATTGATTTGAGGAATTTCCACATGTAAGGGCATGAATACTTGGAAGATTTGGAATCTTTTAGGAAAATCAAGGCCAGTTTATAGCTTGGTAAGTGCATCTATGGGCAAAGGAACTGCTTGAGGATTGGGTTTGAGCTGTAAAATTTGGTTAATGGACTCAACAGTAATGGTAAAAGTATTTCTTTTTTTGAATTCACTATTTCTCTTTGCTCAGGCACATAATAATGATGGCATAACCTAATGACCTCTGGGCATGAATGAGTGGCTAGAGAAACATATTTGGGCAAGTTTGATTCCCAAATTTGAACTTCTTCCACATTATCTAAAGATTTTTCAAAGCTCTAGTTATAAAGTTCTAACAAATTGAATTATACAACTGGGTCTGCTTCTTGTAGTCAATATCTGCTAATGGGGTGTGCTCAATGTCTACAACAGGGGGTTGTAGAGGATTCACAATGATGGAAGTCTTGGAAGATGCAACTGGCATAGACTTAGGCATTTTTAGGCTTTTTGGGACTACAAAAACTCTACTTTCAGGCTTTCTGGCTACTTCTATAAGATTAAACAGTTTACATAAGTATTTTTTGACTTTGGTAGGGGTTCTTGAATGAAAATAAGTAGAATATGTTCTTTTCTTGGAATTTTCTTTCAATTTTTGACTTTCAACATGTATTTCAGACTCTCACTGGTTAGAAAACAAGAAACAGGGGATTCTTGGGCTTTTTCAAGGGATAATTGGGTTAAAATTTGTTTCAATTTAAGGCACAGAGGATTAGGTTACGTTCAGAGGATTTCTGGGCTAAAATTAGAGTTTTATATAGTCTGAAAAACTAGAAAAACTCAATATTTTCCACTTAAAACAGTGCGCAGTATAAAACAGGGATTCTCAAAAATTTTACCAGGGTTTAGCTTGTTTTTGGACCTTTTTTGATAGGCTTTCTCAGATAATTTAAAATATGACTGTATTTTTTCTTTACTAAGGTTCTTTCAAATCGATAACAGGCTCAATTTCTCGAAAAATACTTGTTTTACGCAGGTATGGGTATTTGAAAATGGCTCTGAGGCGTTTTATAGGTTCGTAGTATCTTTTATGGTCTCCGAAGCAATTTAGGGCTTCTCAGAAATCTTCAATGGTAATTGCATGCTTTTAATAGGTTCTGAGCATATACACAGTGCAAAATACTTCGTTCTCTGAATATAAATGGTAAATGCAGTCGATAAGTGCAGAAGAAGGGAATAACAGTGTATTTCAGGGTTTATTTAGGCAAATTAGGGTTGAATTTGGCCTACAATAAAAGGCAGTCAAGTCAGGAAAAAAGAAATTTTTCGGGCTTCAAAGGGAAGAAACCATGGGTGGTTATCGCGCTCGTTTTAGGCAGTAAGCAGTTTCAAATGAATCAGACACGATCCAATAAACATAAGCCACATGGAGGAGGGATAAAAAGGAAAAACAACCTATTTCGCATAGGAATGAAATATTTGAGAACACGTAACTTTATTTGCGATATGATTTTTCAACCATTAGGTCTGGGAGCTTGATTGAGAATAGTCAAGATTTGATTCAGAAGCTGCTCGAGATTTGGAATGGGTCCGGGGTTTTGATATATGCGGCAGGATAGGTTTTTAACTTTATAAATAAACATTTATTAAAGTTAAAACCTTGTATTATATGATAGCGGAGGGGTAATGTCATATATGTGTTTTAATTAAAACATTTAACAAATATTTCAACCAATAACACTAGCACCGATTTTATTATATGGTATAATAAAACATTAACTCATGTTTTAATACCATAGGGGCAGCAATTATTTTTATAGTTATATACGTTTAAAGCAATGGGAATAAAGGGTGGGTTTTTATTTCTTGACATGGGATATTTTATCATAGGTTTAAACTTTAAATAGTGGGTTTTGGGGTTATTTAAATATAAAGGATTTAATAATATACGTGAAGGGTATAGTTTAGGGATTTAATAATACAGTTAGAAATTAATATGAAAGTAAAGGTGTAATTTATGAAATGAATAAAAAATACATAATTTTAAACTAAGTAAAGTGTAAAGATAGACAAATAAGCATAGCTTGTCCCATTTTTTGCTTTTCACGCTTAAACTTAGGATAAATGTATTTTGTAGGTTTCTAAGTGTTTTTGAATGGAAATGAAATTAATTATTTAGGGTTTTTACTTTTACTAAGAAAAAATGTGTTTTACATAGGAAAAGGGATCATGATCATGGATGAAGGTGAAAATTCTGATGAAAATAGGTTTTATATAAGGAATTCAATATTTTTAACCAATCAGTTATCGAGCCTTGGGTCTGGTCCCAACAGAAGTCAGAGAAATTCTCTGAGCCTTTTTAACTGAAGGTTTAGAATACTGGATCATTGTGGGGGAGGGGAAATTAGTAATTTTTGCCCGATGATGATTTATTACATGCTTGCACAACTTATTTTTACCTACCCATCAATATTTCTAACATTTTTTTCTTCATTTTCATGGGTGCATTTAGGCTTGCAACCCTAAATCAATTTTTCTTTCAAAATATAAAATTATCTAATTCTAACCTTATTTCATCCGAGGGCTCGGATTAAACTGTTGAGCTCCTCATTTATTCTATATCTTATCTACTGATTTGTCGAGTTTATACTATTTGACATATATTTATTCTCTATCTAAAACATGAAATTCAAAGCATGAAAAGTTAAGATTAAACTGTTTAACTGATCATGAATTATGGCATTTATTGACAATCTGCACATGATCATTATTCTTGTAGTAGAAGTAACTAGTAGTGTCATTTTGACTTGCTCACTTTCATGTCTTATTCTTCTCTTTTTTCTTTTGGGGTTTATCTTTTTTTGAAGTCCTTTGATGTTTCTTTTAGGACTTTTACCCTCTTTTCATTTTTTTTTTTAATTTTTCAAAATATGGGAAAACAACTTGCAGAAAGCAAGGTATGTACATACTTACAAGACTATGAATGTCAATTAAAAAATTATGAACCCTATTATTATAGGACCCTAATAGTGGCTCCACATGGGGATGGCATTTCCTGGTGAAATGTCAAGAACTTTAAGACTAGTTGCCTTTGAATTTTGATTGTGATGACCCTGTAAGTATATTTTGATATCTGCAATTATTTATACTTATGATATTTTACCTCTCAAAGCTTAGGGCCTTCTCTCTGGGCTTCAACTTTGTTAGGAAAAAATCCAATCCAATCTAAAATATTCAATGTATATGTACAGATCAAAGTAAATGAAACTAACTATTTTTTATCTCAGAGGAGTAGTAGTGCTTCAACATTCTGCCATTTAGTGGTCCATATAGCATCTCTGACCCGTCTGTTTCTCTCAGAAAGAAAGAATTGTTACCTCTGTAACCATAAATAACATAAGTTCCTTTCCATATAAAATCAAATTTTCCATGTTTACCTTTGTCTTCTCTTCTTGAATCCCATTTTAACACTTTATTTCCAATGTAGAAATCATCTTCTTTACTCTTTCTATCAAAAAATTTCTTTATCTTATCCTGGATAACTTGAGACTTGATATAAACTTCTTCTCTTGTTTGTTGCAAGTGAATTGTTTGATTAATCCTTCTTTGAATATTATTTTTTTCAACTTGTAACTCTTGGATAATCTTCATTACTGGTACTACTAAGGAGGATGGAAACACATCATCCATTCCATAGACAAGCTGGTAAGGGGTGGTACCAATGGATTTTTTGGTAGTAACTCTATTTGCCAATAAGGCATTGACTAACTTCTTGTTCCAAGTCTTCTTGTTATCTTCCAGTAACTTTTTGATAATTTTTACAAGGCTCTTATTTGAAGATTCAACTATACCATTACCTTGAGGGTAATATGCAGTAGAATGGCCTAGGGTAATGTGATATTTATGGAAAAATTCAATCATATTTTTAGATTTGAATGCTGCTGCATTGTCAGTAATTATCTCTTGGGGACATCCAAATCTTGAAATAATGTTGCTTAGTATGAAGGAGATAATGATAGTATTTGTGGCTTGCCTAGAGGGTATGCCTTCAATCCACTTGGTAAAATAGTCAGTGGCTATCAGAATCCACTTGTGTTGGACTGATGATGGAGGGTGAATTTCACCAATGAAGTCAAGACCCCATTTTTGAAATGGAATTTTTGTCGAGATAGGTTTTAAGGGTAGGGGTAACAACTTTTTCTTACCCTCAAATATTTAACACTTGTGACAGGAGGTCACATACCTTTTTACATCTGCAAACAAAGTAGGCCAATAAAAAATAGCTCTCAGAATTTTTTCTGCAGTAGTCTTCCAGTAGAGATGTGCTCCACAGTCACCTGCATGACATTCTTCTAAGATTTTGTCAGCTTCTTATTTTAACAAACAATTTAATAGAATCCCGCTATGATCCTTCCAAAAAAGTACATTGTATAAAATAAAAAATCTTACTGCCTTTAGCTTTAAAAACCTAGCTTTTGTTCTTGACAATCTAGGAGGAGCTTGTAAGTTTAGTAATAGAAATATAATATCTGCATACCATAGTGAGTCTGAAAAGGCTTCACCGATCTCTGGAATCGCCATCTCTTCTTGATCATCTACTTGGGCAATAAAATTTATTTCTAGGGCATGACAATTTGATTCAGCCATGAGTTTGGATAAACCTTGACCTTTTATTAGTTTAGTGAGTTTTATCTCTATGTCACATTCTAAAAATATGGCAATCCAATTGCCTCTTCTTCCATCAGGACCATCCTGAGTAAGAATGTCTTTTACTACTGCATTTGGGACATAGCTAATGATGTGAGAATAGAGAATATAAACTCTGAAGTCTTTAATGGCCTTTACCAAAGCTAAGGCTTGTTTCTCGATGATATTATACTTCAAAGTAGCATCTCTAAGTATTTTGATAAAGAAAGCTATGGGTTGTTCATAGCCCTGGTCATTTTTCTACAGTACAACTATAGCAATGGTGTGCTCAGAAGCAAATGAAAAAATGATGAAATACTTTTTAAAGTCTGGACTTATAAGGGCTGGAGTTTTGGTTAAGGCCTATTTGATGAATTCAAATGACTGTTTGGCCTCAATATTCCATTTAAAAACTAAATCTTTTTTAAGCATATTATTGAGTTCTCTAATTATCTCAGCTAAATTGGATATGAATCTTCTTAAGAAGTTAATTTTACCTAGAAAGGCTTGTAACTCTTTTATGTTTCTTGGTGGACTGAAGTTAAGAATTGCTTCTATCCTGGCAGGGTCTATTCTAATTCCTTCTTTAGATATTATGTGTCCAAGTAACTTTCCTTCTTTAATCAAAATAAGCTTTTCTTAGGGTTTAAAGAGATGCCAAACTTTCTGCACTTAATAAAAACTTGTCTCAGATGATCCAAGTGTTCATTATCAATTTTAGAAAATACAGTAATGTCATCTAAGTAAATCACTAAGAAATCAGGAATTTCCTTTGCAAAGGCTATATCCATAGCTCTTTGAAAGGTTTCCCCTACATTCGTTAAACCAAAAGGCATTTTTACATACATAAAAGTGCCCCAAGGAGTAGTAAAAGCTGTTTTGGATTGATATTCATTTTGGACTAAAATCTAGTTGTATCCTGAAAATCCATCTAACAGTGAAATCCTAGAAGAACCAACTACCCTTTGTAAAATGTGATCCATTTTTGGTAAAGGATAATTATCTTTCAAGGATAATTTGTTTAGATTCCTAAAATCAACACACAACCTAATTTCTCCTGTCTTTTTTCTGGTTGGAACTAGGTTGGAAACCCAATCAAAATATCTGATTGGTGCAATTATTTGTGCATCATACATTCTTTTCACTTCTTTTTCTATCAAAGGAAACAAAATAGGATTAATTCTTCTCAAATTTTGTTTAAAAGGCTTTTGGTCTTCTTTTATAGGGATTTTATGTTGAATTATACTGGTGTCATAGGATTTTAGGTCCTCATAACTCCAAGCAAAAGCATCTTGAAATTCCTTTAAAAGTGCTACATATTTTTCCTTTTCTTGCTGAGATAAAGATTTGGAAAGTTTGATCATTTTTGGTTTTAACTCTATACCAATGTTAGATTCCTCAATATCATATCTAAGTGGCTCCATTTTGGGTTTTCTAGCTACATCATTTGAGTCAAATAAATCTTCTAAAGGAGTTAAACCTTTTGGTAAGAAATTATCTTTGAGATTTACTACATCAGATTCATCATCCATTATCTCATCAATTTCTAATCTCTCTAAATTATTTATATATGATTGACTAAATTTAGTTGGTCTGTCAAACTTCACTTTATTTATATCTACATTATTCAAATCAATTTCAGTATCTAAATCTTGATCTATGGTACAATCAGTATCTATTTTACAATTCTGAAATTCACCTTCATTATTCATAGAATGTTAAATTTGTTGATTTTGTGAGAAAATTTGCCAATATTTGAGGTTGTCTGGAATTATTGGTCTATGTTTTAATTCTGCATTATACATATGATTAGGTTGAAAAGATAAATTACAAGTACTAGCAAAGGTTTCTAAGGAGTGTGCTTGTAAATTTTTCTTTCTTGGTATTGCAGAAAAATTACATTCCAAAAAATCATCAATCAAATCTAATACAGTCTCTCTATATTGGCCTAATCTAGGATTGTAAATAGAATACTCTCCATTAATCTACTTTACAATCAAATCTGAGTCTCCCATTATTTCTATTCTTTTGTCTCCTAGTTTCTGATTATTTGGAGTCCTAAAATGAGGGTCTCATACTCCGCCATATTGTTGGTGCATTTGAAATTAAGTCTGAAAGCATGGCCTTCTGCATGATTTTTCTCTATATTAGTTATCCAAACTCCTGCTCCTAATCCTAAATTATTTACTGAACCATCAAAGTCTAAATTCCATAAAGATTCATGAAATATATTATCATTGTTTTGTGCTTTCTTTGTTGCTCTTAGTTCAGTCTTGATTTCATTATCAGTTTCAGTGTTACATAGGATGAATGAATATAGGTCAGTATGTGTAGTGTAAATTGGGTAATTTATTAATATTTCTAAACTACTCACCATATATTTCATCAATTTTTCCCTATATAATTTATTTGGCTGACCAAAAACTGATATAGTAGCATAAGACATGTCAAATTGTAGAGATCCCTGTAAATTTTCTCCCCATGAGTGAGATAATAACATTCCATATTTGGGTGGGATATCAGCTACTACATTGTCCATGACTATACTTTTACCAGGATATTGAACTAATGTTACACATAAATCTTTAATTAATCCTAGGCATTTTACCTTTCTTGAATCAAATGAAAATAAATCTTTGTAGGGCCTTGTGATGTCTAAGTTCAGGGTTTCCATTATAGCTTTGGGCATTAGATTATGTGAAGCTCCTAAATCTAACATTGCGTTGTGTAAAATTTGATCATGAATAGTTAAAATAATGTAAAATGGAGGGACTGATACATATTGATTCTTTCCATTGACATCTGGGCCAAAAATCAACTCTGGTTGATCATCATTTAAGTTCACAGAGTCTTATCCATCATTCATGTTTAGTGTTTTAGTGATAGTTGATTTATGCAAGTCATATTTTACCAATTATGTCAGAGGAATTGGTATTTTTAGCTTTGCAATTTTAGATTTTATGTTGAATGAAGGTTGTGATTTACTAATTTGAATCAATTATTCTTTGGTAACTATAGTTTGGGTTGGTTTATCTTGTTTTTCTATAGTTATCTTTTCACTTTCAGTTTGAGTTTATTGTGTCTTACTGCTCTTTGTTTTCTTTTCAGGAATGGTTTGTGAAGCAATAGATGGTTTCTCAAATTTTGAATTTTCAAAAGATATTTTTGCAGTGGTAGCTTTTGGATCTGCTGATTTAGAATCAGCATTGGGTGTTTTAGGATCTAAGTTTATTGTTTTATCAGAATTAGGTGCTTTAGCAGCAACAGATTTTTGTGAATCTTTTGCAGCTTGAGCAACTTCACCAGTTATGTCAACAATCATAGGGCTTGGTGAATTCTTAGGACTGGAAATGTTTTGGGAAGAACTGGATTTTTTCTTATTTTCCCAAGGGAGAATTTGTAGAGCTTTTGTTTGGGGAGCTTCTAGTGTTCTCTTATTCTGTGTTTGAGAAGTTCTCTTAGTAGAAGGTTCATTGTTTTTCTTGCTTCTTAGGTTATATTGACTGTGTAATTCATTGATGGCAAAATCATAACCTTGTTTATAATCAAATGATTCACCTGAATCTAATTGAAGTTGTTGCATTTCAAATAACTCTTGATATTCCTGTGTGAGAAAGATAGTGTTATTATCATCTATTCCCATTAGATTTATGGTATCCTCATCATCATCATTATTTTGAGAACGTTGAGCATAGTTCTCCTAAAATGGCGGTCTTATTGTCTTATTAGGGGATGATTCTTTTAATTTTCCTGAATTGGTATTTTTCCTAAAGTTGGGATTTCTAATTTGCCGTTGATTATCCCATTGAGGTCTCTTTCTATGTTGTCTAATATATCCATCATCCTCTCTAAATTTTTAGCTAACATATCTATTTTTGTGTCTAAACTAGAAGCTTATTCTTTCATAGTTACTCTCCTCTCATTCCTTAATCTAGCCTTTTTAGCTAAAATGTTTACTTCTACACCTACAACATCTATTTGCATTCTTTCTGAAGTTTCTGCATTTCTGTCTCTTAACTGATATGCCATGTCTGTGTCAAATCCATCAGGGAATTTGAGTAGGACAGAGTAAGGAGTGGGTTTAATATTTGCAGGAATTGAATTGTAAACATTGTTATATGTAGTGCAGTAGTCTTGGACTGATTCATCAGGAGCTCTTTTCATGGCCTCAAGTTCAGACAATATTTAGAGTGGATTTTTCTTCTTTTCCCATTTATTTAAAAACAATCTATGAAAAATGGCTAAATTAGCTATACTACTAGGATTAATATCTTTAAACCATTTTTTAACTTCCCAAGCTAATGTTTGTGCAAAGAGTCTCATTTTTACATCAGAATCATCTATCTCATGGAGTTCAAAGTAATATGTCATTTTATTAATGTGTTTCTGGGCTATGTAATGAGTAGTAGCATCAAATTATGGTATATTACTTTGATAATCCTAAGGCATATCATGTAGCTATGCTGGAAGAACTAGGGGAGTATACCTATCAGCCATAGCTTGAATTCTAGCTTGGCTAGCAGGTAGATTAGAAGTGCTTGGAGCTGAGCTGGAAGTACTAGTTGATGAAACTAGATTATAAGATGTTGAACTAGAAAAAGTGGTGGATGAACTATAGGATAAAGTGGAGGTGCTAGGAAATGAAACTGGAATATATAAGGAACTGTTGGGAAATGAAAATTATGTGTTTTTATAAGGTAAACTAGTGGATTCAGGGGATGAAGGAAATAATATTCTAGGCTGTAAGGGTAATCTAGGGATAAATGGATCTGTAGATTGGATGTTAGTTGAAACTATAGCTGATGTAGTGGTATCTAAATGAGGAATAGAAAGTTTAGATGTGTAGGCTAACAATTGATCTAATTCAATGGCTTCATCAATTTCTTTAAGAATAGTAGAATTAATCTCTTCAATTTTATCTTGATTTGTAACTTTCGTTAATTCAGAATCTGCTGTGATATTTTTCTGTTTTGTTTCCAAAAATGAAATAAAAACAGGGTCTAAAACAACAATATTTAAACTACTTTCAGATTTTCTTCTGAATAAAGACTGTTCAAATTTCAAATCAAACTCTATATCTTGTAAAGTTACTAACTCTTGGGGCAATGAATTGACTCTTATTAAAGAAACTTTTGCATCTAAATCTTCTATCTATTTTTTGTTTTTCCCAATTATGTCTAGACTTTCAACTATAACAATAGGTTTAGGATCTGGGTTGGACTTGATATAGTAAATTTTCCTAGAAGCCAGAATTACAGTTTTCTTAAATACTCACAACCAACAAAACAATCTTTAAAGTTAAAAGGATGATAAAAATGATTTCCTTCAAGAACTATTTTATTTAAACTAAGGATTGTTTAATTCCCTAGTATGGTCGCCAATATGTTATCACTCTAGTAACTCTCTAGGTTGTGAGATTTTGTTTTAAAGTATCTAAGAATACTAGAGGTAACCACAGACCAAATTTTAAACTCTAGGATCTATCCTTCCTAGGGTTTGGAGAGGGCTTTCTCTATAAAATTTGACTTTGTTTTGGTTATAAGATATTAGGCTAGTTATGAATGTGCAGTTTGGTTTTGGTTTGTTTGGTTTGCTGGGGAAAATCACTTAATGAGATGGACAGTGGGAAATCTATTTGTCCATTGGGCTAAGGAGTCAAAAAGTCAAGCAGACAGAACTGGGATCAAGGCCAAAAATTCAAATGTTTTCAGGGAAAGATAGATAACCCTTTAAAGATCTTGGAGGGTTGTTTGGTGAGGTGATTTGATCAGGATAAAGAGCAATGAAGGGTTATTTGATCCAGAAAAGAGAAGTATTAGGCAGATTTCAAACGAAAGAGGGAGCAATTAAGGATTCCCTACTCTAGAAATCAGTAGAAAACATAGAAATGATAAACAATAAAGACAGGGTGCTTTTAAAAAATCCTGAAGTAATACTCCTGTTTATTCATTCAAATTTAGAACACATAATGGATGCATGAAACAAAGAAGATAAACAATGACAAGTAGAAAATACTTCACTTCAATAGCTCATCACAGGAATCCTGAAATATGATGCTAATTGATTTGATCATGTCTGCTACTCAAAAATTGAAACACAAAAGCCTTCAAGTCCAACAAAAATGACTATATGATCCGGATTTTATGCAGGAACGCAGCAGAATACAGATATAATCATAGATACAGAGATGCAGTGGAAATAATGCTTCATTTTATTAATAAAAGAATGACTGCAATAAGCTTACAAACATAATGGAAACAAGCTAGGGCACTGGTAGCATATCTCTGAGAAGAGATGTAGCGTACGCAGGCCTCTAAAATGTGTTATATTGAGGCTCGCAGGCCTATTACAGAAATAATGGAAATATATGAGCTAGGGTACTGGCAGCGTATCCCTGAGAAGAGATGTGGCAGCTACCAGCCCCTGAAATGTGTTACAATGCAGACATAATGGAGATGTGGCGAGCTAGGGCATTGGTAGCGCTTATCTCTGAGAAGAGATGTATCGGCTCCTAGCCCCCTGAACTGTCTTAAAATGAGGCTCGAGGGCCTATTTATTGTTGAGAAACAATGTAGAATCCAAAACGTCCAACACCCTAACCATAGGAGATGAAGCACCAAAACTGTGGGCCCCGTTTGGGTAAATTGGTGGTTCAACTTCCTGGGGACGTAACTTTGGCATCCGATCTACGTTTGATGCGCTCAATAGCTCATTAGAAAGATCTATCTGAGGAATTCAATTTTTGAACGAGCAGCATCGGTCCATGGACCCATGTTGCTCTCCGTTTTCCCAAAAAATGTCGTTTAGGGCCTCAAAACGGTTCCAGAAGTTTAAGACCTGAAAAACTGCTAAAAATAGTAAGTTGTGTCGAAACTTACAAACTGAAATAACTAATGATGGGGGTTCAAATGGACTCGATGGGTGGCCACCAATATCCACCTGGATTATTAATGCCCCAAAACGGCTTCGGGTGTGCAGGACCCGAAAACTTGCTATAAATAGTAAGTTGTGCTGAAACTGAAAAACTGAAAGAATTGATGCTACGGGTCCAAATGGAATGGGTGGGAGGCCACCGATATCCACCTGGATCATTCCTCCCTCCTTAGGAAGAAATGGTCTCCATTGCGTTAAGTTCCTCCATGGGCGGGAAAAATTTGTTGAACTTGGTGTTGGATTTAGATGTGCTACCGGTGGGCAGTCGTTGAAGGATCTGAAAAAAAAAAATTCCATCATCGCGTTCCTCTGTTTCTCGAGGGCATCCTCGAGCAAGATTTTGATAGGATCTCCTACTCCCTCATCTTTCTTTTCTTCCCCCATGGGGTGTCGTCGGGGTTGCGAGGTTGAACTCCTTATACCCTGGCCACGTTGGGGACATGAAGAGAAAAACAGAGAAAGCAGACCTGCTTTGATACCACTGATCCGGATTTTATGCAGGAACACAGAAGAATACAGATATAACCATAGATACAGAGATGCAGTGGAAATAATGCTTCATTTTATTAATAAAAGAATGACTGCAATAAGCTTACAAACATAATGGAAACAAGCTAGGGCACTGGTAGCGTATCTCTGAGAAGAGATGTATCGGCTCCCAACCCCCTGAACTGTCTTACAATGAGGATCGAGGGCCTATTTATTGTTGAGAAACAATGTAGAATCCAAAACGTCCAAAACTCTAACCGTAAAAGATGAAGCGCCAAAACTGTGGGCCGCGTTTGGGTAAATTGGTGGTTCAACTTCCTGGGGACGTAACTTTGGCATCCGATCTCCGTTTGATGCGCTCAATAGCTCATTAGAAATATCTATCCGAGGAATTCAATTTTTGAACGAGAAACGTCGGTCCATGGAGCCATGTTGCTCTCCGTGTTCCCAAAAAACGTCGTCTAGGGCCTCAAAATGGCTCCGGAAGTTTAAGACCCGAAAAAATGCTAAAAATAGTAAGTTGTGCCGAAACTTACAAACTGAAATAACTAATGATGGGGGTTCAAATGGACTCGATGGGTGGCCACCAATATCCACCTGGATTATTAATGCCCCAAAACAGCTCCGGGTGTGCAGGACCCGAAAACCTGTTATAAATAGTAAGCTGTGTTGAAGCTGAAAAACTGAAAGAATTGATGCTGCGGGTCCAAATGGAATGGGTGGGAGGCCACCGATATCCACCTGGATCACTATAGAAATATTCATCAATTTATTCCACAATAATACTTCAAAGAGTGAAGTATTTATACAAAAATGTTTATAAAATATTCTAGAATGCTTCTAGGAATTATCTAAGGAAAATATAAATATCTTTACAACAAAATAGTGACAGCTTCTTAACAAATCAGCAAGCTGTCCTATCTATCCAAATAAAATAGAAACTAATTTATGGATTAGGTGCAACTGACTGCCTTGGTGTCCTCCTTGCTGGCTCAGATATTTCAAGTTTGTTTTGAAATATGATCTTCTTTATCTTATACTCTTTCACTCTAATTCTCTTTAATCTCTGATACTCTTTTAACTCAGATACACTTTAAACATTGTAAAACTGTTTTATTGTTGTAATACAATCTGTTTTGACTGAAAAAATAGTAAACTGTTTTTTTCCTTTTATCTTTCTACCTTTTAATCTTTCATTTTAAATCAATAAGTGATTTCCAATCTTAATTATTTGGAATTTGTATCTTCTTTAGATTCTTGAAGTTTTCATCTGCCTCAATATATCTGACAAATTTTGGTTTTATGAAAAACAAATGTCTTATCTCATGTTGTAGATAGAATAAATCTTCAAAACTTCTATGCAAAACATTGCCAATGGGGATCCCTTGTCCTTGTGTCTTTTTCACCTTTTCCTTTGCATATTCTCTGATTTTTTTATTATAATCTTCCTGAGGCATAAGTTTATCATTTATGACCAAAATATTAGGCAGACTTCTTTGTCTCAAATTCTCAAATTTAACAAGAAACCTGGTTATGGCTATGTTCATATTCTCACATTTATCTTCAAGTTGTTTCATCAGGCTCTTCTTAGTGATAACTTTCCTTATTTCAAGGATTGTTTCAGTCCTGTCAGTAATCTCAATTTCTTCTAACTTTTGCCTATTTTTACAGTTTAGAAACTTTATCAATTATAAGGCTTGCTCAGGTTTTTTTCCTATCTCTTAGTTAGTCTTCTGGATTTCTTCTTGTTTTTCTTTTAAATCTCTCTGTTCAAAGATTACCTGAATTGAGGGCCACACATCATTGATGGATTCAATGACCTTGTTCCATAATTGGTTTTTCACATATGACATTGGCTCCTTTAAGGTCAAATCCTTTTGTAGATTCTTCAGTTCTTCATTTAACCTATTAGCTCTTTGCTCATAAGTCTTGGCATTGATTTGAGCCAAATTCTTTGTATCTTCAAGATTTTCAATCACCTTGTTCAATATGTTAATTTCACTTGTCTGAAGTGGCATTTATTCCATGGCTTTTACTAGTTTACTGGCCTCATCTGAAGGTTGAGATGTTGTAGTAGATGACTTTGTAGCTGAGTTTGTAGATGATGTCACTGGTATTGCAGTAGCCAGTGGTACTTTGGATGCCAAATCTTCTACTAGATTTGAAGGAAGAGATGTAGTAACCATAGGAATTAATATAGGTGGTTCTTGTGCTTTTATTGTTGCTATTTCATGGACAAGATTGTCCATTTGAATCTCCATTTATTTGATATGTCCTGTTAGCTGAAAGATTAAATTCATCATGTCATCCTTCTGAGTCTATCCTTGTACAATTTCTTTGGCCTAAGGATGTTTAGTTGATGGAAGTTTAAGTTGTTTTCTTAATGATGCAATGTCCTCATTCTTTTTCTTCATTATTTTTTCTGCTGCATTGACATTTGCAGGGTCATATCCAGCTTCAATTACCATCTCTTCTATAGATTTTATTATGAGATATTTAGCATATAATAAGGCTTTGTCAAGTTTCATTTGATCTTTCACGTTTGTTATTGTGTTCTGAATTTTTTGGACACTCATAGCCTTGGTTGTAACAGTAGAATACAACATCTCTGAACTCTGTCTATGAAATTCTATTTGATCAAGTGCATGAATGCTTTCTGTTGGCACTTCTCTATCAATATTTTTGTAGTCTGCAATTGTCTTTGGAGTCTTCACTGTAGGCTGTAATAATGACATGATCAAATTTTTATTTGAGTAATCAAAGGCTGATAAAAGTATGTTTTGAATACCTGGTGTTTGCTTCAGATATTGAGAGTAAATTTCATTTTTTATCTCTTCATTCTTTAACTTGATCTGTTTATACTTTTCCCTGATATCAAGATCATTTTCCTCTACTGTCTGTGAAGATGATGCTTCCATGTTCTATTGTTTTTCTATCATCTATGCCTTTGAAATATCAATCTGTTATTCATTCAAATTCTCTATAACTGGTTCATTAGTGATGAATGTAGTAGTATCAATATGTCTTTAGGACATTTCTGTCTTCAACTTCAATAGTTACTTTCTCTTTGTCTACTGGATTTCACTTAGGCTTTTTATTGTATCTTAACTTGAACCTAGTCTCAGTAGTGGTTTCAACAACATAATTACCTTCTTCTCTGAATCTCAGGGTGGCTTTCTCTTCTTGATTAGTAGTTTGTAAAGTGTGACTAGTATCACCTTGCTTTATTGTATCTAGTAAAGTTTTTTTTGTCCACTCAGTCTGATTAACATACTTCTCAATCTCTGGTTTTTTCTCATGAATGAAGGGTGTTAGTTTGCACTTAACCCTCATTTTTCTTAATATTCCTTATGGATCATAGTTCCAGGAAAAACTCTCTTCAAACATGTACTCTAGTAATTGCTTGGCTGCTTCTGCCTCTGCATCTCTGTTATTACAATTGAAGGGTCCCACTTGATTCTTCAATTTAAATTTTGTTTTATTCTTTGCTTCTAGGAAATTGATTGAATCAGAACTTAATATTTTCCTGATGTATTCTAAGGCAAAAACCCTCATTGCTACATATTTGGGTAGTTTGTAGGGTAGAAGATTGAATCCAAAAACTCTGATCTTTGTGTGTTTTTCATACAAATACCAATCTCCAATATTGGTCTACTCTGATAACTATAAAATCTTCTTCATCTCATCATTGATCCTTGGCTATTCAGTATTTTTTAACATTCTTATCAATGGATGGAAAAATAAATATGAAAAATCTGTGTAAGTAAACACTGTAGACTCTTTTCTGATCAAAGATGTCCAAAAAATTACTGAAAGAGGATTTCCTTCTATGTCAAGCTTCTGAAGGGATACTAGAAACTTATCTTCTTGAAAATATAAGAACATGAGGAAGAGGAAAGATGTGTATCTAAACATTCCTTCAGTTGGAAATTTAACCAGTTGGTCATGAATATTATCAGCAATGTACTCAGCATAATTTAAGATAACAGATGGAGGTTGTCCTAGTGAAAAGTAGATAGGAAACCTAAAATGGATTCATATGTATGTTCATCAGTGAAATATCCTAGGATGAATGACAGCATGGAAATGATATGCCTTGAACCTTATAGGAATTTTGAAGAGGAATATGGAGGATTGATTTGAGGAATTTCCACATGTAAGGGCATGAATACTTGGAAGATTTGGAATCTTTTAGGAAAATCAAGGCCAATGTACAGCTTGGTAAATTTTTCTATGAACAAAGGAACTACTTGAGGATCAGGTTTGAGCTGTAACATTTTGTTAATGGACTCAGCAGTAATGGTAAAAAGTATTTTTTTGTTTGCATTCACTATTGCTCTTGTCTCAGGCACATAATAATGATGGCATAACCTAATGACCTATGGGCATGAATGAGTGATTGGAACAACATACTTGGGCAAGTTTGATTCCAAAATTTGAACTTCTTCCACATTATCTAAATATTTTTCAAAGCTCCAGTTACGAAGTTCTAACAAATTGAATTCTACAATTGGGTCTGCTATCTTGTAGTCAACATCTGCTAATGTGGTGTGATCAATGTCCACAACAGGAGGTTGTAGAGGATTCACAATGATCGTAGTCTTGGAAGATGCAGCTGGAGTAGACTTAGGCATTTTTAGGCTTTTTGGGACTACAATGGATAATTGGGTTAAAATTTGTTTCAATTTAGGGCACAAAGGATTAGGTTACGTTCAGAGGATTTCTGGGCTAAAATTAGAGTTTTATATAGTTTGAAAAACTATAAAAACTCAATATTTTCCATTTAAAACAGTGCACAGTATAAAACAGGGTTTCTCAAAAAAATTTCTAGGGTTTAGCCTATTTTTGGACCCTTTTTGTTAGCCTTTCTTGGATAATTTAAACTTTGACTGTGTTTTTTCTATATTAAGGTTCTTTCAAATCGATAACAGGCTCAATTTCTCGAAAAATACTTGTTTTACGTAGGTATGGGTATTTGAAAATGGCTTTGAGGCATTTGATAGGTTCGTAGTATCTTTTCTGGTCTCTGAAGCAATTCAGGGCTTCTCAGCAATCTTCAATGGTAATTGCATGCTTTTAATAGGTTTTGGGCATATACACACTGCAAAATACTTCGTTCTCTGAGTTCTAAATGGTAAATGCAGTCGATAAGTGTAGAAGAAGGGAATAACAGTGTATTTAAAGGTTTATTTAGGCAAACTAGGGTTGAATTTGGCCTCCAATAAATGGCAGTCAAGTCAAGAAAATAGGCGGTTTTCGGGCTTCAAAGGGAAGAAACCATGGGTGGTTATCGCTCTCATTTTAGGCAGAGAGCAGTTTCAAATGAATTGGACGCGATTCAATAAACATAAGCCACATGGAGTAGGGAAAAAAAATAAAAACAACCTATTTCACATAGGGATGAAATAGTTAAGAACACGTGACTTTATTTGTGATATGAGTTTTCAACCATTAGATCTGGGAGCTTGATTGCGAACAGTCAAGATTTTATTCGGAAGCTGCTCGGGATTTGGAATGGGTCTGGGGTTTTGATATATGTGGTGGGATAGGTTTTTTAACTTTATAAATAAACATTTATTAAAGTTAAAACCTTGCATTATATTATAACAGAGGGGTAATGTCATATATCTGTTTTAATTAAAACATTTAACAAATATTCCAACCAATAACACTGGCGCGGGTTTTATTATATGATATAATAAAACATTAACACATGTTTTAATACCATATGGGCGGGGATTATTTTTATAGTTAGATATGTTTAAAGAAATGGGAATAAAGGGCTGGTTTTTTATTTCTTCACGTGGGATATTTTATCATAGGTTTAAACTTTAAATAGTGGGTTTTGGGGTTATTTAAATACAACGGATTTAATAATATACGAGAAGGGTATAGTTTAGGGATTTAATAAATATAGTTAGAAATTAATATGAAAGTAAAGGTGTAATGTATGAAATGAATAAAAAATACATAATTTCAAACTAAGTAAAGTGTAAAGATAGAAAAATAAGCACAGCTTGTCCCATTTTTTGTTTTTCACACTTAAACTTAGGATAAATGTATTTTGTAGGTTTTTGAGTGTTTCTGAATGGAAATGAAATTAATTATTTAGGTTTTTTACTTTTACTAAGAAAAAATGTGTTTTACTTAGGAAAAGGGATCATGATCATGGATGAAGGTGAAAATTCTTATGAAAATAGGTTTTATGTAAGGAATTCAATATTTTTAACCAATCAGTTATTGAACCTTGGGTCTGGTCCCAACAAAATTTAGATAAATTCTTTGAGCTTTCTCAACTGAAGGTTTAAAATATTGGATCATTGTGGGGGAGGGGAAATTAGTAATTTTTGCCCAATGATCCTTTATTACATGCTTGCACAACTGCTTTCTACCTACCCATCATTATTTCTAACATTTTGTTCTTCATTTTCATGGGTGCATTTTGGCTTGCAACTCTAAATCAATTTTTCTTTCAAACCATAAAATTATCTAATTCTAACCTTATTTCATCTGAGGGCTCAAATTAAACTGTTGAGCTCCTCATTTATTCTCTATCTTCTCCACTGATTTGTCAAGTTTATATTGTTTGACATATCTTTATTATATATCTAAAACATGAAATTCAAAGCATGAAAATTTAATATTAAACTGTTTAATTGATCATGGGTTATGGCATTTATTGACAATCTTCACATAATCATTATTCTTGCAGTAAAAGTAAATAGTAGTGGCATTTTGACTTGCTCACTTTCATGTCTTATTCTTCTCTTTTTTCTTTTGGGGTTTATCTTTTTCCTAAGTCCTTTGATGTTTCTTTTAGGGCTTTTACCCTCTTTTTATTTATTTTTTAATTTTTAATTTTTCAAAATATGGGAAAACAGCTTGTAGAAACCAAGGTATGTACATATTTACAAGACTATCAAAGCCAATTCAAAAATTATGAACCCTATATTTATAGGACCCTAACAGGTTGGAAGTTTCAGCTTCTTCCTTAATGCCTAAATATCAACATTATTTCTCTTTATCATTTCCTCAACTGCTTTAACACCACTAGGATTATATCCTAACTTTATTACTAGATCCTCCAATGATTTGATCTTGGTATATTTGGCCAAAGTGTTACAAGAAATATTACCATAAGGTCTTGGGTTGATAAACCTCACAAAGCAGGGGCATGTCATCGCAAGAAGGACTCAAATAACTAACTTATATGCTTTAAACTAGAAAGTGAAGATTGCATACCTTACCCGTTTATCCTTTGTTTGTATTAGATCCCATGGGGCTCAAACCCCCTGCAACTCCTCATGCTCCAAAACCTACAAACCAGCAAAGAACAAGCACAAAAACCTAGTTGTACATCATATATGTCCTAGATGTTAGAAAAATAGCATACATAATCTCATAAAGATAACAATAAATGAACTATGGAAGATAATTAAACATGTATAAGAGATATATGACACATGAACATCAGGAAAAAGATGGAATTTCCTTTATTGATAACATGTACATAAAACAATAGTGGAGAAATCACCTGAGATCTGCCATGACCTTGAGCAAACTATCCTCTGGATTCATCTAGCCCTAGCCTCACAAAGCTTCTTCCATGAATAGTGCACAAAGGATGTCACATAGAATGAAGGTGATCATCACAAGGAAAGAAGGGTTTCCTGAAAATCTGGGAAGTGCAGAAGGCACAAGGGAAATATCAGACTTGATTAGGGCTATGACAGGGTATAATATCTATAATTCTCTCTCATCCTCCCTTAGGCCATTCCCTTGAGGGGTATTTATACTTCCTCAAATTATTTTTTTCAGTTGGGGAACAGTGAAGCCATGGGCTGGGGTTGTTAAGTTACAGGAACAACCATAAACCCTGCCTCAAAAGTAGGGAAATTTTATATTTTTTAATATTTTTAATGGCATATGCGGGTTCGCTACATATGGACCCGAGTTTATATGCAGAAAAAGCTGGGCAGAGTCACGTATGGATTTTAAAATACTGTTTTTTGAGAAATGTGACCAAGTCTGAATGGAAAGGTCTCCCAAGGCCAATGCATAAGTCATCAAGTATATAATGGTGATAAATGATGCTATAACATATGCCCCCTAATATATGAGGTCAGAAGGGTACATGATGACCGAAATGTATTATGTGCATAGAAAGAACCTTGTGAGGACTAGAGAGGACTTCACCAGATTTTAGCCTGCCAAAAACCAGTGATCGAAATTAGAAAGACAGCTCATGTCTAAGGCAGGCGTACCCATGCTCAGTGAAAGAAAATCATGTCAACATATTAAGTATGTAGCAGATCCAATATATATACAAGTATAGCTAAAATGTAAAGTACATAATGAATCATCTGATCACTGCCCGAAAGTATAAGTCAAAATCATGTCCAAGTATCACATATAGAAGATTGATCAAATATGCTACATAGATATTTGATCACCGAAGTAACTAATGAATCTCCAAGTAACAAATCATAATTGGTGGAACAAATGGTGCAACACGCAACCCATGCACCAACATATAAGATGATACTGTGATGAAACTGCAACATATAAGAGTGGATGGTGTGAGTGGCAGAAAACTGAAGGAGCTATCAAAGTGAGCCAAAACATTCTGATGCAAACCCAAGGTCTTCATCAATCACCATGACACAATTCTACACAATGGGAATAAATGAGCTAAGGTTGACCATGTGAGAAATTGTTTTATTACCGGTCATTTATGTATACCGTTAACAAATGCGAGACAACCCACTGATAATGATAATGAGTGTCAAGGTGCCCCAGTACAATCTATCAAGTGTGAATGAATGAGTTGAAGTTGAACACTTGAAAGAATCTATCAATCAGGAGACAATGATGTATTCTCACTGTCGATAGCTAAAATTCTACCACTAATGACTGCAAACCCTAAGATACTGACAAAAGGACTCTAGAAACTATTCCCAGAGCAATGAGTTAGAGTTGATGGGAAAAGATCTGCTGGAAGGAAGGCATTAAGGCATCCCACATCAGTCCAGTGCGAGTGTAACCCGCAGACCAAGATTTGGAAGGAATCAGACAAAGAAAAGTGAAGTAACCAACCCAAAGTACGTTTACAACATGCACAAGATGAAGCTACTACACGATAGAAACTCTCTGAACCAACCAATAATGAAATTTGACAAAGCAGTGAGATATCCACAAGTAGGGTCAAATGGAAATCAAGGTACTGCACGAATCCCAGGTGTGATAATGCAAGCTAAAGTTGAACATAATGGAAACCACTCAGTCAAAGACCCATTATGATGATCAAATGTTGAGCATAAGGTCCCCTATCAATGATGTAAATATGGCCAACGTGTGGCTCTAGGTTTACTCTCAAAGAAATATGTCGTAGTTGATAAGAGATAAACCTTCCAACAAGAAGTGAATGGAGACCTTCTCAAACCAGCATGACTAGAGGACCAAATATTTGATGTGATAAAAAAATATACAGACAAGACCAAGAAGGCAAATTGAAAAATGAGTCAAGAGACATCGTAGAAAGGCCAACTTAGGTTAACTTCTCTTGAAAAAAATCGGAACTCATGTTTTACTATGGAAAAAAATGATAACTTTGTATAAGTTTGTCATGCAGGAGGCATAAACAAACCCTCCATATGATTGGAAGAGATAACCAACTAGGGGAGTACTGAATCATAAAACAAAGTTATGGCTTCCCCTAAGTCAATAAATAAAACCATCCCAAATGGAGAAAAAAATTAGCTTTTTTGTGCTTTGTTCAAGGGAAACACAACTGACACTATAGCTGCCATCAAGTATGGAAGTATTATCTCATTCCCGCTCTTTTTAAAATATTTAATTTTGTTTTCTTTTTCATATTTCAAAGCCTGAAAAAGAATAAAATAATTCCTATAGTACAATGGATAGAACGAGTGTCGGTAAACAGATGCACTAGTTCCTAGGATAGGAACATCCTATGCTCAATGCAAGGTGGCAAAAACTAGTAAGTGATACTCAAAGGAATGTTCCTTCCAAGGGTAAAGGTATCAAGTTGAAAAATCTAAGTGATTTCATAGTTAACTTGTATAGAAATACATGGTTAAAAGAGGGCTTAAACATGAGTCCAAATGAAGCCGATTAAAGGCCAAGATAAACAAGTAGTCAATATCCAATGCAGTAATACAACTCGACAACATATGGAAGCCTTAGGGTAAATGGACAGAATAAAGATAGAGAAGAAGAAGAAGAATGAAGCTTTAATTCATAAATCATGGTAGGACTAAAGAGGACTCCCAAGCCTACATAAATTGCAACATGGGTGACCAATGCTAGCGAGGAACTAAATAGGAAGCCCATGTAAAGGATGGCTCTACGACCAAGTCATGATTTAAAAAATCGGCGAGTGAAATGGCTAAAATATTTATGACATGATGGGGTCGACCCTATGGCAAGTGATCAAAATGGAGGCTAGTATGAAAAAATTCAATAGAAAGTGAATTCCCTAACCTATATGCTAGTTTGAAATCAAATACCTGCCATGATAGGTCAGTGGTCATGGATTCGAAGGAAAACTAGGAATATCTCAAATTCAAAAGAATGTACCTGAAAATAAATTTTCCCAATTCCTGTAAGCCAATAGGTTAAACATTCTTAATCAAGTTCAAAAATTAAACACAAATGAGATTTGCGAAAAAAAATTCAAATTCTGGGCTTAAATAAGCATTTTGACTCACATTTTGATCATTTGTGCATTGCAGAAGTGAAAAAAGAGCTATGGGGCAGAAAATCCTCTTCTTGGATACGAAGCAACCGACCATCGAATCACCTCAAATCAGTCAAGAGACATCACAAGATTTTATTAAGTACTCTAGACTGAGAAAAGATCAGTTCTAGCTGTTGAGCCCTAAAAATAACATGTTGTTTAGAAAATACCCCAGAAAGGGATACATCCTTTAAGATTTCTGGCTGCAAAGATTTCAAAAACCGTTTGAGAAAGAACTCATTAGGAATTTGGGCTTTGATGAGCCTCTTCATTCTTCTCCATTCCTGAATATGATCATAAATATGAGTTGCTTTGTCCTTCTTAAAATTGGCTAGGATGTTAGTCTCGGCGTCATAACGGACAGGCAACTGAAAATGGTTTAAGAATATAGTAGCCAACTCACCAAAAGTAGAAAAACTACCCCCTGTCAGCTCAATGTACCATTTCGCTGCATTTCCAGTTAAGGTTCGTTGGAAAAATCTCAACCTAATTGAATCGTCGATAAGGGAGTTTGATAAACACCATAAGTGGAAAGTGGTGACATGATCCACCGAATCCTCACTAGTCTTCCCTTCAAACTTTGGAATGTCTGAGGGTAGTTTCGTGGGGACTGGAGGCCAACATGGACTATACCGAATAGGATCGTTAGTCAATTTTGATAGATCTGGGAATTCTAAAGTTGCCAAGAATGGTAAGCCCAAAGGAGCCTGGGAATTCCATCCCCCGTAGAAAGGATTCCCCACATTATGAAAAGAGTATTCTAGATTTGTTGAGGCACCAGGTTGCCAAATGTTTTTCGTTTAAAATTCTAATCCATAAGAAAATGCATCATTCAGAGAAGGACCCCCTCCCAACATAGGGTTATTATAAACAGGGATATTCCCTCCAACCGAGCTATTGAATGAAGAAGAAACCCCTTGGTAAGGGTTCCAAGAATTTGCAAATGGAGAAAAACCCTAAGAAGAACCCATTGAAGGGAAAGGAATATTCCCTTACTAAACACCAAAAAGCTGACTCCCAGCTCCCAATGCTGTAAAAGCAGGGTTCAATCCTGAAAAAACATTAGAGCCTTGAACTTTGAAAAAGGATTGAATCTTTGATTCTGAGAGGTGAAGGATAGGGATCGTAAGGAAGGGTTCGAATGAGGGATATGCCCACTTCCAAAGGGGAAACCTTGAAATGAAGCTGATCCACTAGCCATAGAAGGTATAGGTGTGGAGATAGCCGAGACAACCGAAAAGGAGACAAAAGGAATTCCACTAGAGGGCATTCCAAAAAAAAAGGGGCCAAATTGAGAAGCATATGCTTGGGTGTTTCCAGTCGAAGATGGAATAGAAGCAGATCCAAGCATAGCAGCACTAGAAGTGATTATCGATATGGAAATAGTTCCTCCTCCTTTGACTGAAAGAGGATTATGAACACTTGCAGTGCTCATAGTCGAAGTTGTGTTCCTAGTCGTGGCCATCGAAAGAAAGAGATATGATGGAAAAGGACTAGCCGATCTTTGAGACTCAGGGGCTATGTACAAAAGGACATAAGGAAAAATAGCAGGAAGAGGATATGGAAGAGAATCAGGAGGCTCAAGAACTTATTCAACTTCAACTTCTTCTGCTGGAAACAAGACTCTAGAGATGAGTGGATCACTCCTCTCTAAAATAAAACTAACACCATGACCACCCACACAAACAACAAGCCCAGATGGAGGATCACTCTCCACTACATTCGAAACCACTGGGTAAAAGTAACCCACTGAATTACTCCTACACCTTCTTGAAGAAGGCTTGACACTCATAGGAGAAATCCCATGAAGCCTCCTTGATCGATGAGGTGATCGGTCAGCCACTTTAAGAGATTAATTTTAGACTCAAAAAATATAAGAAGCTAATCAATCTAGGAGAAAAGAGCACGCTCTAGAAAGTTCCTAATATACAGTCAATCAAGAGGCCTTCAGGTATTTCTGATTCGGGTGATTAGGACCGGACACCAAAATACAAGAAAGCAAAATAAGAGGAACTCCTTAAAATAGTCTAGGGTAGTTACGCCCCAGGCCTACCAGCGAAGGTAACATAAATAGTTAAGCTGACCTCTTGACAACAGCCTTTTCCAGTGAAAGTCCCCGAGATTTGCAAAGGCACCCTCCAAAAGTAGTGATGAAAGTGATGCAATGTCTATCTCAAGTACCACAGGTATTCCCCCCTGCAGTCACCTGTGTGGTCCCTAGGAGAGGCAACTAAGGGCACCAATTCGTATCGACAGCCAGGTACAACGGTCTTAGGTTAAGATTCAACAAATAGGAGAGGGGGTATCTCTCTTCTCTGCCTTCACTCTCCCTCATGCTTAACTCTTTGGAGGTAGAGCTCTCCTGATCCACTTAACGGAATTGGATTTCTCTCACTAATAACTTCTCTATGTTTAATAGTTTGAGCAGCCTTGGAGAGTTAACTCTCCACTCACCTATTCCAAGGCCCTACAACCTAGCCAGTTGGTGTATGATTAATGACAATGATACAAAAACTTCTAGTTGATTTTAATTATAGTTCTTTATTTTAAATTGGTTGTTACTTAATTCAAAGGTATACGAAATTGAAAATGATGGTGTTTATCGACGCAAAAGAAATCAATGAAAACCTACTACATGCTAATACAATATTTTTCTTTCGATGAAAAGAGATATCTATATGGGTTCTACGAAACTAAATAAGAAAAGAAACTTGTTTTTTCTTTTCAGTTACACACTCTTCACACACTTCAGAAAAACTATGAAAAATGACTAAAATGCTTCAGTGCACTTAATGCAAAACTATCAATGATATGCAAATTCTAATATTGCTAATTTTGAAGAAGCAAAAAGAGTCTCTAGAGAGAAATGGTTCAATCACTTTTGACAGAAAAGCAAGGCTAGTCCTAGCAAGAAATCCCATGCATAAAAAATTCCAAAATTCACTTGATGTGAAAGAGAGAAATCTAGAAAATAATTCTTTCAAACCAAGAAAACGAACCAAAGACAAGAAAATAACAAAATTCTTCAAAGCATATGAAAACCGTAAAAATGAAATCAAAGTGAATGCAACAGAAAACAAGAAATGTTTTTTGGCTTTTCACTTATAATGGAAAGAAAAATATTTCAAGAAGACAAGCACAAAACTACTCAAGAACCAAAATCAAGAAAATGAGTCTCAAAAGGGCTTCAAAGTGCATAAGCCAACTATGCCACTTTCGTGGTGGGACTCAAATAAGCAAGAAGAAGAAAAATACCCAAGAAACTGATTCAGGACATTATCACACTCTTCTAGTGAACAAAAACTCAAAAAACCAAGGTAGGTTGCTTCAGGATTCGCTACAAGGCTAGTCCCAAGAAGTCAAGAAAACCAAAGAAGTCAAAAGAGACAAAAACCAGAAGTGAAGCAATGCATAAGGCTAAGATGAGAAAACAAGTAGAAGTTCACTGTTCTAAATGGTCATAACCGCCAAGAACTCCAGGGAGATATCTTGGTGCTACAACCGCGATTGCAAATTCACAAAATAGGAAAATTACCAAATGGATAGGTTTTCACAAGAACAAGAGAGAAATGGCCATATAACCACAAAAACCACAGTCTATACACCCTAAAGGCACCACAGGAGTGGCCAACCACAACTAGGAAAGAGTGACAGGGCTTCCAAACTCAAATTTTCAAAATTTCCCAGGCATACGCAGATTCGCTGTATGAAAAATGCGTGTATATGCAACTGTAACCAAGGAAAATCATGTATACGTGGGTCCTTTTGGAGAATATAGAGGGCATACAAGACTGTGTACAACCTAAGTAGCGTATATAAACAAAAATAAGGAAAAAATAAAAAGTCAAGCCTGATCAAGAGACTAGGACTTATGTCTGGTTGGGAAAATACTTACTAGACTGTAAAATGTGATTAACCTATTAGGGAACCTACAAGACAGACAAAACAAACCAAACTAGGAATTACATGAATGTAATCCCCAGTGGATTCACCAATTCTGTTACGGGAAATATTACCCTAAGGTCCTGGGTTGATAAACCTCACAGAGTAGGGCATGTCATCACAAGAAGGACTGAATTAACCAACTTCTATGCTCTAAGCTAGAAAGTGACGATTGCAGACCTTACCTGTTTATCCTTTGTTTGTAGTATATCCCGTAGGTTTCAAACCCCCTGCAACTCCTCGTGCTCCAAAACCTACAAACCAGCAAAGAACAAGCACAAAAACCTGGTTGTACAACATATATTTCCTAGATGTTAGCAAAATATTATACATAATCTGATAAAGATAACAATAAATGAACTATCCAAGATCATTAAGCATGTATAAGAGATATATGACACATGAAAATTAGGAATAAGATGGCACTTCTTTTATTGATAACATTTACATAAAACAATAGTGGAGAAATCACTTGATATCTGCCACGACCTTGAGCAAACTGTCCTCTATATTCGTCCAGCCCTAACCTCACCAAGCTTCTTCCCTAAATAGTGCACAAAGGATGTCACATAGAATGAAGGTGATCATCACAAGGAAACAAGGGTTTCCTGAAAATCTGGGAAGTGTAGGAGGCACAAGGGAAATATCAGACTTGATCAGGGCTATAAAAGGGTATAATATCTATAATTCTCTCTCTTCCTCCTGTTAGTGTCAGTCTAGTCATACTGCCATCAGTGATCAAAACTGCACTTTTTGCATTTGCATATTAAGAGTCCCATAATAATCAATTTCACCATTCCGTTAGGTCATGGAATCATTGATGGTAGTAATTTTTATCAGTTGTCCCTCATGAGGTACTTGCTAATTTTCTTTTCTATGGTCTTCAGTCATTATTCATCTTCATTCTTAAAATCATATCAGTAGGTCATAGGATGGGTCTCATTAGTTTCTAGGGTCTCACCATGGTAAAATTAATGAGTCAAATGTCAATAATATCAGCAAGGTCATGAGGAAGCCAATAAGCTCAAAGTCACAGTACCTGGAAAATCAAAAATATATTTTATTCATCTTGATGTAATTTTCACCTCAAAACCATGTTTTGAGGTGAAACGTAATATTTTTTCTTTATTATCATTCATTATGTAATTTATATCATCATATGTAATAAGTCACAATTCAGAAGCTGTCATCTCCACAAAGTGATGTCCCTGCCTTCAGAGAATTTTTTCGCAGCATGTTCAGCACCAAATCATCTTCCAAGAAAATCCATTAGAAAGAGCCCGGAAAGAGCTTTCCAACGATATGCTACACTCTCAAAACTGACTTCTGGATTGAAATTTATGCTTAAGTGAAGTAAGAGCCCTTATACCCTCATATACCCCCTATTTCCCTTTAAACTTTATATTATTAAAGTTTTATATCCCTTTAAAAATCCCTTTTCCCCCTTTCCGATTACAAAATCGCATTATAAATTATTTTAATAAATATGCGATTTGGTTTTAAACCACTTCCCCTTTTCCACAACCCCTTAAACTTTATAATAAAGTTTAATTTATGTATTATAAATCCCTCATCGCAAATCGCAAATTTTTTTTGGAAGTTCTGATCGGCCAATCGCTCGAAACTCCGATGCGATCGATCGCACCATCCCCTGATCGATCAATCACATAAAACTCAGATCCGCCAATCGCAAGCCCTCCTCCGATCACCCGATCACACCTCCTCCTTCCGATCTCCCGATCACACAAAACTCTGATTGCGATCAATCACAAGTCCCTTCCCCGATCCTCCGATTGCGACTCCTAATTCCCATCTGACCGTTGATTACCCCCGACGATCAGATGACCCACAATAAATCGCAGCCCTCCTCCGATCGCATCGCAAATCCCTTATGCTCCGATGTGATTGTATAGCTGACACCCTCCGACTTCCAATTGCGATTGGTTGGCCCCACCACTTAAATATTTTGCCCGTTCATAAATATGAAGGCCCTCCTCCCTTTCATCGCATCGGAATTTTTTGGTTTGATTCATATATATCCAACCCCTGACCCCGATTGCGATTATGTTATATATTATATGTCGCATACACCTCTGCTCCGATTCTGATTGCGATTTATACGCGGGTCTCGCCTCCTCTCCCTTCCTTCCTATTCATTATTTTCCCTTCACTAAAGCCAAAGTTTCATTCTGAAAGGCATGTTTATTAAAAAGTCAGTTTTATTCAAAAAGAATATGGAAAGCAACAGTCAAAGGGCCAAGAGCTTATTTAAAACAAGGATTGTTACAACAAGCAACAAAATAGGGAAATTTGTTCATCAGTTTACCTATTTTCATTCGTACAGCCCAAACAACAAATCTCCAAAGTGGTCAAATGCAATGTTGTCCCTTATTTTTAGGGGCAAATTGTTGCATTTCTCTCTATGATTGTATTTCAGTTCTTCAGCTATTAAAACAACTCCCTTCTCTTGTGGATCTATGTTCCCACATTTCAGCCTATTTAATTTAATTGTAAATCATTTGTAAATAGTCTAAGAGTCTAAGAATCTGTAACTCAGAAAGTGGGGGAATAGTGTGGAAGAACATCTCTTGCTACATTGTATAGTTTGACGGGAATTAATAAGAGATGCAGCTCTGATTTGTGGGATCCATGTGGTATGAGATTTAGCATTTGTTTTTCTCCTTTGTTTCATATGTGAATTTTTATGTGTTCCATCCATCCATAAACATTTTCTTTTGAATGCTTTCAAGATAGAAAGGTAAAATCCATTTTATATGCCCTGCCTTGGGAAATCATTCATACTCTGTATTTTTCTTCTGTTTGAAAAGGATCCATTTATTGTGCCCTTTTCAGCTCCGCACCAGTCTTTCCATCCCATCCTCATTAAATTTAATTGCTAAGTTTCCTACCTATCTTTCCCCATGAAATACCTTGTGTCCTGATTTAATTCCTGGTTTCAAACTGTCCCTTTTTATCCCACACATCCCTGAAATTAATTAATTCATTCATTCATTTTGTTAAACATTTTTCCCATCATTTTATCTAGCCTAATATCAGTCCATTTATTGTATTCCTTTGAATATTATTTCACGAAGAGAGCCCTCTCTTGTCCTTGTAGGGCTAGCTACAAGGCTGAGCGTGGTTTAGTTGTTACCCTGATTTGCCTTTTGCAACCTGGGGTCCAATTCAGGTGCTAACATCTCTGCCGACTCCACTGGGGAGTAATTTATTTGAAACAGTAAAGCATATCCTCCCCGGTAAAGGATGACAAAGTTTATATCTGAATTTTGATGGTGAACAACAATCAGATGCATATAAAGGCTGAAAAAATTCACCTGGCGACTCCATTCACTGAAAGATCTAGAAAATCAAATCCTTCATGGTGAATCCACTGCAGGAAGATCAGTAGCTTTAAGATCTTTGTTTTAAGATGGAACGTATTACAATAAGGTATGCTCCCATGAGCCGAGATCATATTCCAGGTTTCCCAAATAAAATGCCCAAGGTGGATTGGCTTCAGAATTTGCCTATGTTCAGAAATGTGGAAGGTAATGATGCTTCTCTTCATTTGGTAAAATTTCACATTCATGTGCATAAATTAAAGATCGATTTTCCTGAAGACTGTTTGATGAAAATGTTTATGGCTACTCTGGAAGATGAAGCTCGATCTTGGTATGAAATTTTGCCCCCTGCTTGTATTTATGGTTTAAAAGATTTTCATACCATATTCTTTGAAAGGTACAGATAATCTTGTTCGTCTTTAATGTTAGTTCAGAACTATTGCGAACATGTTAACAGTTTCATTGAAAATCTTGAGAATTTTTATGGAGATGATGAATTCATGGATGAAGAAATCATGGAATCACTCTATGAAAATCCATTTTAGCAGCACACAGAAATATTTGAGGATACTTATCAAGATCAGCAGGTTGAAGATCTTTGTACAGTTGAAAATGATGAAAGAAGAGGCTTTATTTCGAAACTGATTGAAATAAAGGATGAGATGTCGCTAAAGGATGTTCCAATCTTACATAGTCATAAATTTAAGCCAGATCTAGAGTTAAAATGTGATGAGGAGGAATACGATGTTCCAGGTCCCATAAAAGAGATTTATATTGTTGAGGCCACCTCAAATGAAGAAAACAGAGTTATAGACCTGAGTGTTCTCGTTCCATCATAAAATATTCTTCACAAGGAGGTAATCCATTCCCTTAATGAAAAACAAGATGAGATCTTTGTTCAAGTAAGTGAAAAATCTTCTTTTAATAACTCAGTGATAAATGATAATTTGATTGCCATGTCATATGAATATGATCAACAATGTGTTCAAATTTCAGAAGATCAGGGAATTAAGTATTTTCATTCAGGTTTTTCATGTTTTAAACTGTTATTTCATGAAGACAATCACTATTTGAGCAAAAGAAAACAAAAATTATTATCTCCTTTGTCTAAAGATGAGATAGATAAACTCCTGAAAGGTCATGTTACAGCCCAATCTAAAGCAGATTTGCAGTGCCCACATGGTCAAGAAAGTGTTGGTGAAACTTCTTCCTCTTTTGAAAATGATGACGGTCTTGTAATTAGCTTTATAGATCAGAAAAAAGATAATATTTTCTTTCATAAAGATGATAAGGCTATCATGTTTGATAATATTGAAGATTGTTTTATGTTTAAGAATGACCTAGACCATGAAGTTGAGGAATATGAGCTTGAGAGAGATAATATGTTAGAATTTCTCAAGGTCAAGGAATTTACAGCTAACACTCAGATGACAGAAGCTTATACCTCTATGTGCCTTCCTATCACTCGGCAATCAATTGTTCTTTCAGATCAGAATGAAGGGACTACTTGTATTTTTGCTGCTGGATCTCAAGACAAGCTAGTGCTTCAGGATTTTCAATACCCCTTTGACATTCTTTTGCAAGCATTAGAAAAGATAAATGTTGCTTGGTTCATTATCATAAGCCTTGGTTTCAGTGGTTATTGTGAGTTTCCTACATGTACATCGTTCTACCTACTCGAGAAAAGTGAGACCCAAATTTCGGTATGTAGCCATATGTTTGATTGGTTACACTGGAAGGCTCACTACACATGATTGTACATATTCCATCAGTAGGCAGTTTGTTGTCATCATGATTTGAATTCCTCAAATCTCGATGGACTGTTGCCATTAAAAAAGCTTTGTGAGTACTGATTTCATTTAAGTAGGTCTTGAGTCATTTTTTTTTTAGTCAGTTTCAACATAGTTTCAGAGTTCAAATGCACATTCATTCAATTTTGGGGCCCGAGGTGAAGGCTATAAAACTTGGATGATATGTGTATGGTTTGGTTTTATTTCATTTTTTAGTCTTAGTCTAGAGTCAGAGTTAGTTTGCATTTGTGTCAGTTTTCGACATTTTTTGACTCCATGCCCAATGGATGAGGCTACTTGGTCTACAGTGTTCTTAGCACCTCCAAAGAGCTACCATCCCCATTCCAATGTTAGTGTCAGTCTATTCATACTGCCATCAGTGATCAAAACTGCTCTTTTTGCATTTTCATATTCAGAGTCCCATAATAATCAATTTCACCATTCCGTTAGGTCATGGATTCATTGATGGTAGTAATTTTTATCAGTTGTCCCTCATGAGGTACTTGCTGATTTTCCTTTCTATGGTCTTCAGTCATTATTCACTTTCATTCCTAAAATCATATCAGTAGGTCATAGGATGGGTCTCATTAGTTTCTAGGGTCTCACCATGGTCAAATTAATGAGTCAAATGTCAATAATATCAGCAAGGTCATGAGGAATCCAATAAGCTCAAAGTCACAGTACCTGGAAAATCAAAAAGATATTTTATTCATCTTGATGTAATTTGTAATTTTATATCATCATATGTAATAAGTCACAATTTAGAAGCTGTCATCTCCACAAACTGATGTCCCTTCCTTCAGATAATTTTTTCGCAGCATGTTCAGCACCAAATCATCTTCCAAGAAGATCCATCAAAAAGAGCCCGGAAAGAGCTTTCCAACGATATGCTACACTCTCAAAACTGACTTCTGGATTGACATCAATGCTTAAGTGAAGTAAAAGCGCTTATACCCTCATATACCCCCTATTTCCCTTTAAACTTTATATTATTAAAGTTTTATATCCCTTTAAAAGCCCCTTTTCCCCCTTTCCGATTACAAAATCGCATTATAAATTATTTTAATAAATATGCGATTTGGTTTTAAACCACTTCCCCTTTCCATACCCCTTAAAATTTATAACAAAAGTTTAAGTCTTACAATATAAAGTCCCGTCGCATAACCACTTCCCCTTTTCCACAACCCCTTAAACTTTATAATAAAGTTTAATTTATGTATTATAAATCCCTCATCACAAATCGCAAATTTGTTTTGGAAGTTCCGATCGGCCAATTGCTCGAAACTACGATGCGATCGATCACACCATCCCCCGATCGATCAATCGCATAAAACTTCGATCTTCCAATCGCAAGCCCTCCTCCGATCACCCGATCGCACCTCCTCCTTCCGATCTCCCAATCGCACAAAATTCTGATTGCGGTCAATCGCAAGTCCCTTCCCCGATCCTCCGATTGCGACTCCTGATTCCCATTCGACCATTGATTACCCCCGATGATCGGACGGCCCACAATAAATCGCAACCCTCCTTCGATCGCATCGCAAATCCCTGATGCTCCGATGCGATTGTATAGCCGACACCCTCCGACTTCCGATTGCGATTGGTCGGCCCCACCACTTAAATCTTCCGCCCGTTCATAAATATGAAGGCCCTCCTCCCTTTCTTCGCATCGGAATTTTTTGGTTTGATTCATATATATCCAACCCCCAACCCCGATTGCAATTACGTTATATATTATATGTCGCATACACCTCTGCTTCGATTTCAATTGCGATTTATACGTGGGTCCCACCTCCTCTCCCTTCCTTCCTATTCATTATTTTCCCTTCACTAAAGCCAAAGTTTCATTCCGAAAGGCATGTTTATTAAAAAGTCAGTTTTATTCAAAAATAATATGGAAAGCAATAGTCAAAGGGCCGAGAGATTATTTAAAACAAAGATTGTTACAACAAGCAGCAAAATAGGGAAATCTGTTCATCGATTTCCCTATTTTCGTTCGTACAGCCCAAGCAGTAAATCTCCAAAGTGGTCAAATGCAATGTTGTCCCTTATTTTCAGGGGCAGATTGTTGTATTTCTCTCTATGATTGTATTTCAGTTCTTCAGCTATTAAAACAACTCCCTTCTCTTGTGAATCTATGTTCCCACATTTCAGCCTATTTAATGTAATTGTAAATAATTTGTAAAGAGTCTGAGAGTCTAAGAATCTGTAACTCAGAAAGTGGGGGAATAGTGTGGAAGAACATGTCTTGCTACATTGTACAGTTTGACAGGAATTAATAAGAGATGCAGCTCTGATTTGTGGGATCCATGTGGTATGAGATTTAGCATTTGTTTTTCTCGTTTGTTTCATATGTGAATTGTTATGTGTTCCATCCATCCATAAACATTTCCTTTTGAATTCTTTCAAGATAGAAAGGTAGAATCCATTTTATATGCTCTGCCTTGGGAAATCATTCATACTCTATATTTTTCTTCTGTTTGAAAATGATCCATTTATTGTGCCCTTTTCAGCTCCACACCAGTCTTTCCATCCCATCCTCATTAAATTTAATTGCTAAGTTTCCTGCCTATCTTACCCCGTGAAATACCCTGTGTCCTAATTTAATTCCCAGTTTCAAACTGTCCCTTTTTATCCCACACATCCCTGAAATTAATTAATTCATTCATTCATTTTATTAAACCTTTTTCCAATCATTTTATCTAGCCTAATATCAGTCCATTTATTGTATTCCTTTGAATATTATTTCACAAAGAGAGCCCTCTCCTGTCCTTGTAGGGCTAGCTACAAGGTTGAGCATGGTTTAGTTGTTACCCTGATTTGCCTTTTGCAGCCTGGGGTCCAATTCAGGTGCTAACACCTCCATTAGGCCATTCCCTTGAGGGGTATTTATATTTACTCAAAATAGTTTTTTTCAGTTTAGGAAGAGTTAGGCCATGAGATGGGGTAGTTAAGTTACAGGAATAACCATAAACCCTGCCTCAAAAGTAGGGGAATTTTATATTTTTTAATATTTTAAATGGCATATGCGGGTTTTCTATATATGGACCCGAGTGTATACGCGAAAAAAGCTGGGTAGAGTCGCGTATGGATTTTAAAATAATTTTTTTTGAGAAATGTGACCAAGTCTGAATGGAAGGGCTGCCCAAGGCCAATGCATAAGTCATCAAGTATATAATGGTGATAAATAATGCTATACCACAAAGAAGACATTTTATCCATCTTTAACTATGAATGAATGTTGTTATGTGAAGCTTGGAATTTGGATGTTGTCATAGCTGAACTGGTTAAGGAAAAAAAATCATTCCTCCAGCCTACTTGTGTGGATGAATCTGGTCAATATCATGGATCTATTTGGTGTTAAAGGAAAAAATATATGTCTTGCAGTCTTCTACACTTTTAGGGACTGGAAATTTGGGTTCCAAGAAGGCTAGTTGAAATTGTCCCTTCTTTGTGTCAAGTGCAGAAATAAGTTTGTGTTGAGTGGAAGAAGTTTGTTTCCCAAACTTAGAATATGTAGTCGCTGTTGGGTGCAGGAATTACACTTAAGTAAAAATCCTCAACACTTAATTGTCAACCCGGGGGATTCGTAAACTTAGAGACGAAGCACAGGCAATGCCAAAGATGGTATGAATATTTCTAATATCAAATCCTACTTTTTAAAAGAAGAATTGCATAATCAAACTTTAGAGAAGAAAGAGGAAACTCAAACCATCAAAACAATATAAGGCTAGAAAAAGAAGAAATGTACTTGCAAAAGAGATTTAGAAATAAAGAGGAGAAATTACTCTAGCTAAATATTGATTAGCTACTGAGAATGTGTTTCCTTCAACAAAGACACCTTAGTAGTTTTCAACAAATGGGACCCTTCAATCCTGCATATGTAAGTATATCCTTCTTGCAAAAATCGATCTTGCACTAGTGCAATCTTCTTACACTAGTGCAGGAACAATGATTTATGTAGAAAGTGTAAAGTAATGTCTTTACTAAAAAATGCATTTCTTCGTGCAAGGGCTTTGAACTTTCTCAAGTCCGCAGCACTCAGATCCAATACCAAGAAACTGGTTCTTGTACTTGATCCAAGCTTCTTGCACTTTAAATTTTGATCCTTGAAATCAATGATTCATTACTGCAATGTGATAAAACCAAATCATATATTAGTGAAGATGAATATCTATAGAAAATAAGAAAACAATATTTTTTAATTAAGATATGACTGAAAGAAAGAAAGTTGTTAGAAGTAAGATAGAAAGGCTTGCTGCATCATATTATCTAACGTTGGTGCGAGAAAAGTTCTCCTGCTTGCACCAGGGAGAAACCAAACCAATGTGCAGAAAATAAATAGCACACCAACATGCACTGGTGCAGGAACAAACCAAGCAGAGGAAATAAACCAAATAGTGCAGAAAATGAATAGCACACCAACGTGCACTGGTGCAGGTAACTCCTCCTGCTCAAACCAGGAAAGGGAAAGAAATCAACTGTGAAAAAATAACTTAACTACTTCACGCAAAAGACCTACTTCCACTCAAATAGAAATTCAAATACTGCAAATTAAATCACACTTGACAGTTTAAAACATAAATTACAAGAACAATAAGGAGAGAGAACGTGATGGATTGGCTGGGCCCTTAGCCAATCAGCGCGTTTCCCTTTCAAACGAAAATGCTACTCAGAATTAACTCGTCAACTATTTAAGAGAAAGGATAAAATGTAAAAAACATGAGGCGAAGCTCTTCTTATTAGATCCTAAAAGATATTACACGCGCGATTACATATCCAACCCAGATTTGGGCGATAACACAAGACAATCATGTTATCACCTCCTGGTTCTATTCTATGATCTATTTGATTCTTAAAAACATTGAACTATTTGTCCTATTTACATTTCTGCTTATATAGATCCTTTTGGCTGCAGGCCAAAAGGATCGTTTACCATTACATAGCCAATTACAGAAATTGTGATAAAAAATTCCATAACCGATTGTAGAATAAGCTTTCAGTCTTCAAAATTAAATCGCTTTTAACAAAATAGGCCGCGAGTATCTCCAGTTGTTCGTCTCTCTTAAGTCCAATCTCAGCTACTCTCGATTTACCTGTTGTCATAGCTGGGACTCAGCTACCTTTTGATATATCCTCATTGATCGTATACAAAATAGGTGGTCAACCCAAGTGATCCGAATTCGCTGCCAAGATTCATGGCACTGGTGCTGGTGCGAGATCTATTCTGCACTAAAAATTAGCGATCAAGATAAGTGATCATCTATTAAATAGCATAGGAGGTAATGATAAGTTACGAAAGTAATTCTAAGTAAGAAATCACGTAATAGGTAGTTAATAAATGCTAAGATGAGTTAAAAATGTAAAATATGAAGTTTATGTAAAATGTGTCATCGTTCTCGCACTAGTGCAGGATGAGGGCGCATAAGATAGGTAAAATAGGGTAAATGATTACGATTTTGGAAGGGAAGAATGGTAAAAAAGAATACAATTTAGGGGACTAACATCCTCCCATCCCTAAACTGTTGTGTGTCCTCACACAACTTTTTTACATCTGAAAAAAACCAAAATTTTTGAATACTCCAACTCAGTCCTATTCTGGCGTGTTGTCCTCAGGCTGCACTGTTTCGGCTTTCTTCCTCTTGATGTGCCTTAACTTCTTTGAAACCTTTTTTAACCGCCTGAAACAGCATCCAACCCGATATTTCCAAATTTTAACCTCGCTTTTCTTTTTTTTGAGCTCTGCCATTAATTCTCCTTTGCTTTGTTCCTCCTCCTCTTGTGCTTTGGTCACAAGCTGCTCCAAGTTTTGTACTTGGAGTTCTAATTCTGTTATGTGAGCAACAGGAGTCACCAACTCTTTTGCTTCCTCTGTCTTAGCAGGGGCTGTCACTAGCTTTGGAACTTCTATATCTACCATGGCCGAATCAAGGAACTCTTCTCACTGCAGTCCTTCTTTTTCCAATTCCTCTTTCTCAGGTTCTTCTTCCTCTTCCGGGTCTTCTTCCTTAGGTTCTTCTTCTGGTTCATCTTCATCCAGTTCCTCATCTAATTATTCTTCCTCTTCTTCCAGTTCTTCTTCCTCTTCCGGGTCTTCTTCCTCAGGTTCATCTTCCTCAGGTGCTTCCACATCCTCCTTTTCTTCAGCTCCTCCTTCAATTTCTGGTTCTTCTTCTCGGGCGGCGGCTTCTGTTAGGGTCCTGTGATTTGGCTGATTGGAAAGCCAGGTGATAGGGTAACATCAAACCAACTTTGGACCCCAAGGACCTAGCCTTCCTGGACTCAGAGAGGGCTCTCTCTATTTGTGTAAGGGATATCTATGTGTTTTGCTTCTTATGTTTCTGATTTTAGTCTAGTTGTGAAGTAGGTCTTTGGTTTTGTTTTTAGGTTTTTGAGGGAGGAACTGATCAAATACTAAGATAGATAAAATATTGTTAGATCAACTGGGCTATGGGGTCGAAAAGGTCGAGAAATCCTCAGATGGTGATATAAGGTATGTTAAAGGGCCGATTTGATCAAGGTAAAATGGATCTTAAGGTAAAATGAAGTGGGATGGACACTAATTTTGTGAAGGAAAAAGGCTTTCAAACATAAATAGTTCAGTAGCTAACATTAATATGGTAGGGCTAACCATTAATCATGATAAATGTAACTAAAAATTGATAAATGCATAGAAATAAGCATTCAAGCAATACATAGAGATATATGAATCTCTAACTTTAGGAAATTGCTATCAGACTTTGGGGAAAGAAAATTAAGACAAACAAATAACTCAAGCTACTAAGAGAAAACTCCTAGACATAGTATTTCGAGCTATCAGGCACTTTGAACTAAGATTGCAGAGTTTTAGGCAAAGGGCACAATCGATACAAGACCTCCTTGGTTCAACTAGGACAATCAAACATTCAAAGAAAGGGTTCAGAGGTGGAAGCTTTTACTAGCCATGAGTAAGCAGGGCATACCGTGAATCATACTTAGCATGCATAACAACCATAAATGAAACAAGCGAACAATTTCTTCAGTGATCAAAGAGCAATTAAGAATTCTTTGATATGACTAAGAAGGAAGAAAACATAGAAGCTATAATGAAACAGGAAATTTGAGGTGCCTCCAAGGGCATGTCTTAAATCTATTTTCTATTTTCTTATAGCAAGCAAGAGCATGAAATATGTATGAAAACTAAGAAACATAATAGAGAGGGACACTATACCATTTTACCAAGTCAAGGAATCCAACAACAGTCCTCTTTCATCATACAAAAACATTCAAGAAACTATCCAATGCATGAGACAAGTATTTATTCCAAGCTTGTATAACCATATATTGCTCTACATCATCAATTTCAGCCATGTTTACAATGAAGTCTCTTGGAATATATAGGCCAAGATGAGGGAAAACCTCCTAGTGCAACTAGCAAGCTTAATGGCCCATCAAAAATATCTGATTTTTTTCTTGAGGCATTGCAAAGCCCAAGGCACAAAATATCTATAAAAATATCCTAAAAATTCTAAAAAAAGAAATTATATTGACTTTTCCCAACTAACAATGGCCAAAAAAGGCTAAACGCACATTAGGAAAAGCAACTTTAGAAAACTGCATTTTTTTACAAAAATACTTCAGAAATATAGCAGCAGAAAATCCCCTGTCTTGTGGGAAACTTTTGGAGGCCTTCCCGATGTCAAAACGAAGCCTGTGATGGCTCGTTGGAAAGCCTTGGATGTCTAGTTTCTGAAAATTCTTTTTTTTTCCCAAAATGATCAACAGAAGACTGTGAAAATCTAACCTATGTGGAAAAACCCAGAAAATAGACTTTGCTGATATGCAGGGCAGAGTGTTGAAAAAGTGATTGTTTTTCGCCACTTTGGGGGACCAAAACATCTTCAATTGATATGAAATCTTCTGAGTATATGCCCCTAAAATTATGGCATTCAATGATACCATTTTCATCCTTTGAGGATGCTTCAAACAAAAATGGTGATGCCCATGATTTTTTTCAAAAAGCCCAAAAATGTCAAAAAACCAAAACTTGTCGAATTATGCCCAATTTTGGCGAGCATGACCCTCATGGGTTTTCAGAAGAATGCTGAGAAGCGGAGGCCAAAATTTCAAGCCTTGATATTCCTTTCCTCACTTTTTGTACCAGGCGCCTCTTTTGAGCCTCTTTGAGCTTTTCTTGTGTAGCCTTCAATTTCCGTCGGGCGAATTGATTAAGCTTCTTATAGTGCCCGGTCATTTTTCTCTGAAGGTTCAAATCTCTATTGGAATTTTCCAACTTATTCTCCAAGTGTTCATTCACCCTTTCAAGCCATGTTTCTCTATTGTTTTCTATCTCTTGGGTGAATAAAGTAGTAAGAGGAAAAGATTGGAAAATGGCAGTCTCTTCCTCTTTTTGCTTCTCCAAAGCTCTTTTGAGCCCCATAGTCCTTGGCCTCTTTCTCCTTGGCTGATATTTTTCTTCACTATCATTGAATTCGCCCATGAGTTCTTCCAACTTAATTTGCGCTTTGGAGGCTTCTTTTTGATACTTGATAGCCCGTGTCTCATACACTGCCATGTGGACACTCATTTGCTTGTTTTTTGTTTGCAGAAAATGAATGAGGTTTTTAGACCTTTCTAGATCCACTCTTAGATCATGAATTTATTCTTCTCTATTTAGCAAGAGAGACTCTAATATTATGGCCTCATTGTCATTTTCATCACTATTTATCTGAATTATGTCAAAATCCCTCTCTTTCTCATGGCTACTTTCCTCCTTCTCTTTTCCCTTGCTTTGGGTGGCCTTCTTGGTCCTCCTCCTCTTTGGTAATTCAACAATGGATTGCTTGGGCAACTTCCCTTTGCTTCGGAGTTCTCTAGTAACATTTGGAGTTACAGTTTGAGACACTTTCTTTCTTGATGTTCGGGGCTTTGTTACCTTTGGAGAAGAAAGAATTGCCCCTTGCCTAGGAGAGGCAGCTAGAACATGCTCTATTTGGTCTTTGCCTTTGCTACTCCCATCATCATCCTTGCCACTATTTTGACCCTCCTCATGAATGCCTTGACTGTCACCTTGCATGTCTCCTTGAGGGCTGCCTTGTTCACCTTTGTCTCTGATTTCTTCAGGAATTTTAGGCTCTTTATCCTCAATGTTTTGTGGTTTATCCTCATCATGCTTGCTGCTGTGAGAGCTACCAATATATTCCTTTTTTTGACTGCTGTGTTCCTCATCAAACTGTTCCATTTCTTCATTATTCCCTTCTTCACTATTTTTCTCTTTATCCCAATGCTCTTTTTCATCACTGTGCTGCTCTTCTTCACTGTGCTTCTTTTCTTCACTTTGCTGCTTTTCATCACTGTGCTTTTCTTCACTTTGCTCCTCTTCACTTTGTTTCCTTTGACTTTGATCCTCTTCACTGTTTTTCTCTTTATCACTGTGTTCTTCTTCTTGATAAATCATAGGATATTTTTGCTTCTTAGGAGTGGGTTTACTAGAAGAAGGAGAAAGATGATGAGTGGATGGTGAAAGAGATGCATGGAATGAAGAAGCAATGGCGAAATCGAGATGTGAAATGAAAGTGTCCCAAGAAATTCCCCTTTTCTCAAGTTGATGGAGAATGACAATCTTGATAAGGGAATGATGGAAAAGACAAGCTGGCTATTGAGAGGAAGGTCTCTTTTGAGCAATAGAAGCCATATTTTCAATACTTCTATGGAGAAAAAGGGTAGGTTCAGCAATTGGGTTCTTGTGAAGTGCATGAGTAACCTGATATGGTAAGCATAAACCCGGGAAAACTTTCTTTCGCATGTGAAATATTTCATGATTATCTTCATGAAAGGAGCATAGCTGGTCAACAAATAAGAAAAAGGAAAGATAGATGGGCATGAATCGCGATGCTCTGGTTTTAAGAAGGGTTTGTATTGATCTTAGTCTAGGTAGCTCTACTTAAACCATTTTTCTCCGACATATGGAATTTTGGTAGCTCTGGAAATGGATCTAGGAGAAAGCTTGAAGTATAAGCCTGCTAGATGAACATGTTTCCCTTGCAGCTTTAAAGAAAATAGATGTGTCAAGGGAAGATAACTTTTCACCTCCTGAACCCTTTGAAAAAACTCCAAACATCCTACTTCATGAAAGTTAAAAAGCACTGAAGGATGGGCATTCACTTCCTCAGTTGAAAAAGGTTCATACCTTTTGTGAGGACCACTTCTGCTATCTTGTCTGGGAGGCATTTTGCTTCGGATACTCTTTACTAGCTTACCTAGACTAGCTCATTCAAATGGTCTCTGAAATAGTTTCCCAACACCACACCTTTTCCTCCTTGTAAGTCACTATGTTTCTTTGATGCTAGCAAACAAGTATTTGTCAAATGAGAACCAAAATCACTTTTATCACTATGTTTGAGAAAAAGGTTTAAACAAGATATGTTTGTGGTTTTTTGTTTGAAGAGGAATCTTCTTTTGTTTTGGCACAAACAACCTTCCCTTCAAACACTTCCCCTTTGTTATCATTGTTTTGAAAGGTAATCAAGACTCTTTTAAAACTGATAAAACACCTTCCCCTATCACTGTGTTAATCCTTGATACCCACAGCAAAAATACTTCTTTGATTTTGACCAAAGGCCCAATCTCCTAATCACTGTTTCTCTCTTTGTTTTTAGTAGCCAAATTGCCTTTTGAAAACACTGTTAAGACACCCTTTTAAAATTATTTGAAGACCTCTTAAAACTAACTCTTTTTCTCCTTCTATCAGCTATGTCTAACTTTAGCTATCTCATAGTACAAAAAGGACTTTTAAATTTGCACATTAACCCTCTTTTCCCTTTCACTGTCTCTCTGTGTTTTTAGATGATAAAGTGCCTTTAAAACCACTATTATTAAAGACTGCATTTAATTGAAAAAGGTCTTCATCTTTTAACCATTGTTTCTTCTCTGAGTTTTAACAAACAAATGCCCTTTGCAAACACTGTTAAGACACTTCCCAAAATTGATTTGAAGACCTCCAAACACACTCTATTTTTCTTCTAGCAACTATGGGTGTTTTTAGTTATTTCATAGCACAAAGAAACACTTTTCAAAATGGCACATTAGTCTTCTATTTTTATACTATTTATATCCCTTTGAAAACCACAAAAAGGAAACCCTTTTAATCTGACAGAGATTTCTCTTTTTACCACTGTTTCTTCTTGGAAATCACAGCAAGAAACACCCCTTTTTAACTTCAAAATTTACCAATAAGTGAAGAAATACCTTGAAAATGAGCTTGGGGACCATTTTGATCGTCGAAGCAGTGTTCAAATGAGTTTTTGGAAGACTGGTGGATGAGAGGGCCGTTTGCAGTAGAAATCGCCGCGCAGAGGAGGTGTCGGGTCGGTCTCGGGCCCCTGGTGACCATAGGTACAGGCGTGCCGCACGCAGCTACAGGCGCACCACGCCTCAGTGTAACTCCTTTGTTCGGGCGCTCACAGGCGCGCTGCACAGAGTTTAAGCTCTAAAAACCTTGAAAAATGCCTGAAAAATACTTCCTTTCTTCAGTGAGCAGCCAAGGAAAGTATGCTTCGTGTTTTGAAATTTGTTTATGGCCCTTTTAAACGGTCTCTCCCCTCCTTTAAAATTCCAAAAAACTCAAAAAAATTTGCAGCTAGTTTGGAAGGGTTTTGATGCCTTTTGAAAAGGTTTTTTGTTATATAAAAATGTCAGTCACTATTAGGCACCTTATATTAACATTTTCTTTTGACTGTGGATAAACCCTTATTTGCACTTTCATTTATCACTTCGGAGGGAGTCAACCTTGGAAAACATAATGAATTTGTCCAAGACCAAAAAATGCCCTTCTTATGCTTTCGAAGGTGACCACTTTAAACCAGAGACCTGCATTAATCCTCGGATTTAGAATAAGAAGAAAATTCTTTGCACTCACCAAGACTTGACCTACATATGTTCATCAAGGAGGTGGCCTTTAAAAACCCTTAATGCAACCATATAAAAACAACAGAGTTTGTTCTTATGTATATTGAAAAGGTCTTGTCTATGACTGTGGTATGTTTTATTTCCTTGAAGGTTGTCTTGAACTTGGATCGTTGTGTTATAGCCTTTCTTATCCATACTTTCTCTTTGTATTCAGTTGCAGAGGTCATTTTAAGAAACAAGGCTATTCTACCTCCTTGTCATTCCGATGAGGTTGCTCCAAGTTTTGGACATTCTAGCCTCATATTTCCCTTTGAAGAAGACTTTTATAGATAGAAGAAAAACAAGGCTTCTTTAACACCATAATATCATTTCTTTGCTTGTGATTTAACACCAAACTTCAACTTATAAACCTTCAATTGCTTCCCACTGATTTTCAACTCTGACTTTCCAATTGGACTAGAGACTTTCAGCACCCTTATGCCACTGTATGGTTTCTATGTGGAAGAGGTTTTCAACATGATGAATTTTCATTTGTATTAACCATGATTTCTCAACTGTTATTACCAATAAAAACCCTTTCAAACATACTTTTATATTTTTTCCATACATCAGTTGTTCACCCTTTTGGAGGAAGTGGTGTAAACAATTTTTAAGTAATTTAAAACACCTGTTATTTTTCTGCTCTTTGAATGAGGTTATATCTCTCCTCTTGACCCTCTGTTTTTAAATGAAAGAGGCCCTTATCATGTTCCTAACCATATTCTTTTAAATGAAGGAGCTTAACATAATATTTCCAAACCATATGCTCTTTATACTGGAGGAGGTTTTCAACATGTGACCCAACCATCTGCTCTTGCTTGGAGGAGGTTAACATAGTCATGACATTTCATCCATTTCTCAAATTGTCATCTTTCTTTTTAATACATATCTTTGCTTGATATATCATAATAAGTAATAAAGTGAAAAATCTGACAATATGCTATAAGAAGCATGTTCTGAGATATGTATCTTGTTGTTAGAATATCATTGTGAACTTTTAAACTAGGAGCCACATGACTTGTATTTGTAGAGTATTTGCTTGCTAGTCATTACTTACTAACCTTTCTTGACTGTGTTTGCAGAGGTTTATTGAATTTTCTCTCTGACTATTATTCTTATCCCAGGCTCAAGACAACATGAGAAGCAGTTGTCTTCTTACGTTCAATTTGATAATGTCTTCTGGAATACTTGTACATCTCTGCTTCTGAAAGATACACTGAAACACTGTAGATCAACATTATATCAGTTTGTATTTTGCAACTTGTACTCCTTCTTTCTTTTCATTGCAGCTCTCCATTTGCTTAATGATGGAAATTTCTTCAACATGAAAGACTTATTTGGACTTGTCTCTTTGCTCTTGTCTGGATATTGTTTGTCATTCAATTTGCACCCTGCAGAGATGCAAAAATATGAATTTGAACCTTGGAGAGCTCCTTTGGTGTCTTAGGGAGATTTCGCCCAATCTTAAGCATATTATTTTAGACTTTGCACATGCTTATCTCTTTCTGTATTGGATCTTTGCAAAATTTATTTTGGACTAAGACAACAAGACCTCTTAGTGGCGCGACCTATGGGTGTATCGAGATTTTTTTTTGCAGATTGAGCGCTAATTCAGGGCTAGCTGGTAGTGAACAAAGGATTCTGGCTCAGGATGTTTTTTCCAAGGAAGGGATTCCCTAAAGCGCCACTACCTAACTTAGGGGAGATCTTGACAGATTTTGAGTATTTTCTTTGGGTAGGATTAGATCTCTAAATGGAATATGACCAGATATAGGGTTGTAGAATTTTTATCAACAGTTGGATAATGAATGACTTGGGAATGAGGGTAAATGACAACGGATAACCTTTAGCTATGACAGCTCATGGACATAATTATATGACTGAAACTAGATAGGGCTTGACAACTAGGTTTTTTCTCATCATAGGTTGACTAGAAAAGGTAGAAGGAAAAAAATTGTTTAGGGGTATTTTCTAGATGACAGATTTGAAAAATTGGAGATCAGCTTCTAGAAAACTTGGCTTAAAAAACTAGTCATCATCAATAGGTCAGAAATACTGATGACTAACAGTGGCTCTGTTTGGGGAGGGAAGCTCCTTTTTAGGAGGTGTCCAGAATTTTAGATCTCTGACCTTTGAAGACCAGTGCCTTTATCCATTGGCGCAAATTTCTTTCTTCCTTGATGTTATTTCTGAAAATTGACAACATGATTAGCATCAAAGTCATTTCTACCTACCTTGCTACATTTCCTAACATTTTTTCTTCTTTTGGGTGCATTTGGACTAGCAACCCTTTGGTATAATATTTTTTTAAAATGACACTATCTAATTCTACACTTATATCTGCCGGGAGTTCAGCTTAAATTGATGAACTCCTTTTTTTCTCTACATATGCTAGATCGACTGTCAAGGTTAAGCTGTTTGACAGGATTTTATTCTCTAAACTAAAACATGAAATTGAAAAATGACCAACCAGGATTAGAAAGTCTAATTTTTCATGTACTTGTGGCATGAAAGACAAGCTACACACAAATATTATTTTGCATAAAAATGAAATTTAGAAAAAATCAGGGCTAAGATACACAGTTTGTTTTTCATCCCTATTTTCCTCTTTGGTTTTGTTTTGAGCATGTGGAACTAGTATCTTTTCCTAATCTATTTTCTTTAACAAGTCAAGCTTACACAATATTTACTATCTCTTCTCTCACTAACTTATCAGCAAATAAATTTAAAACATGTTCAGTTATGATTAGGATAGATAACTGAACAAGACATTTTTTAGCACTACTAGCGGAATTTAGACTTGCATGCTTTCAGAATGACTATTTTTTGAACATGGGGCTTTCTTTCTGTTTTCCAAACTGCCCTCTTTTTCTACTTTTCTATTTTTTTTGAGTTTTCTATTTTTTTTTTATTTCTTCAAACAATGATATATACAATGATTGAAAAATATGGAACTAGAAATCTTGAAAATGGTGAAACTTGAGCATCTTATTTTCATAAGGATCTCCTACCACTCTTGCTCCACTCAGCTCTTGAAAAGAAAAGTTTGGAAATTTTTATCTTTCAAGCATAACATAAGGATTCATGCATGATTCTCCAAACAACCCCGTATCTTCCTGCTATACTTCTTTATACCTTTGATCTCCACTTCTCCTTTTGATATACATCTTTTTCAAATAATGCAGATATTCTTTGTCATTTTTGAAGTATATGATGACATCATAAAGGTACATCAGAATGCAGAAATTTAGAACTGGAAACATGGATTTTAGGAGCATGTTTTTGGTGTCTGGTGGTTTTTCAATTCTAGGTTTGAAGATGGAACTACTTCCAGCATACTTGAAAAATTATTTGACTTGTTTGCTTTGTAAAGGAATTATTTGGCGATACCCTGAAACATCATTTTGTAAAGACACATGATTAGAAGCACCTATCATTTTTATAGCATGGTCTTGAGCAGGAAGGATATAATTTTTTTCCCAAGGGTGTGTATTTGTGTTTCTAAAATCAACACAGATCCTATGTCCAACTGTCTTGTCTTTGATTATTATTGTTTGGTCAAGATTTTTGTATTTTCTTTTATTGAAGTTGTTTCTTGGAGTGATGGCAGTGTCATAGTGCCTCTCACTATTTTCCCTACATGCAGTATTATCTTGAACGATCTTGCAAATTCTAGCAGTTCTAAGTCTTTGGTGGAGTGGTAGAATGGTAGCTAGTTCAAAAAACTCAGGTATATTTGAACTGCAGTCTTCATATCCTTTCATAAGAAGTTTATCAGACATTTTTTCTAGATTTTTAGCTGTTGTGGCTACAGTCAAGGTTTCATTTGAGGGGGTAGAGTTATGAGATGATAAATCCTTAAGGTATGGTAAGAACATTAAGCTTCCTTGCCCCTGATTTCCAAAAAGGTTTGTAATATGCAAGTCTTCTAGTGCCTCTGTTTTGAGAAAGCCTCCTGATGTTACTGCTGATGTTTGTCTATGGTTTGAGAAATTTTCTTGATGGTATATGATGTTTTGTGATTCCTGCTCTATTTCTGTTTCAAGAGAAACAAACTCTCTTTCCTCAAGACATAACTACTCATGGTCATGATAATTTTGAGTGTCCATCTCATCATAGAGAACCTGGGGTGGCTGATGTGGTGTGCCTAAATTTGTTTCAAATTCTCCTAACTATTCCTCAATGTCTTCGTCGGTGTGTAAAATGAAGGAATTCAGATCAGAATGCAAGGAGTACATTGGGATGTTATCTGGCATTTCTTGGCTGCTGACCATATATTTCATGTGTGATTCCCGATAGAGTATTCTAGTTTGGTTAAAAACAGGAATAGTGGCGTAGGACATATCAAGTTGAATATTTCCCTGAATCTTGGCTCCATAAGTTCTGGATAAAAGCATTCCGTACTTGGGAGGGATGTCTGCTACCACTATGTCCATGATCAGGTGTTTTGCAGGTACTTGGGCCAAACTGAAACAAAGATCTTTGATTAAGCCTAGACACTTGAATCTGCTTGAATCAAATCAATATAAGTCTTTATAAGGTTTTTTTATCTCTAGGCCTAATCTTTCCATCACAACTTTTGGCATGAAAATATGTGAGGCCCTAGAATCTAGCATGGCATTGTGTAGGACTTGGTCATGTATATTCAGACTGATGTAAAAAGGAAGAGTGGTTCCTTCTTAGAATTTCCCTTCTATTTTTGGACTAAACAACACTTCATGGGTGTCATCAGCTAGATGTAGGGTGTCTACATCATTTCCTATGTTCAGGACCTTTAACACTTGGGATTTCTAAGAGCTTTGGGCGAGAAGTTTAGTGAGAGGCATGGTGATCTTTATTTTGGCGATTTCCCCTTCAAAACTGAAGGGTGCTTATAGTTTAGATAGGTTTGCTTCAGTTTTTTTAGCCATGAATTTCTCTATGTTCTTAATTTTCTGACTTTGGTTCGGGATTTTGTTCAACACAGCCATCTCGGGAATCTTGGTAGAGGTACTAGGAAAATCTGGGCCAAGGCTTGTCTGAATATCTTTATCTTTGTTTTGGTCAGCTTTCTTGACCACAATTTTGTTGTTGTCCACTGCTCTTTTAAGGATGGTATTAGGGGTTTTAGTAACAGCAGTGTCTGAGCTACCTTTCTTGGAGTTGTCTTGGTTTTTCCTACTTCTAAGATCATACTGCTTGTGAGCTTCTATTATGGCGTTCTAAAATCCTATAGCAGGATCTTCGAGGTCCTCATAGTTGGTTTCATTTTGATAGGTGGAGAAGAAAGCTTGTTATTATTCTGTGAGGTAAACCTCACCCTCGTTATCAGAACCTATTAGGTTTAAATGACTTTCATCAATGGGTTCTGTATCTCTCTCTTCCTCATCAACATAGTATTCATTGAAGGGTGGCTTGATTTGTTGGTCATTTTCCCTTGGTTTATTTTGAGGCTAGTCTCTCCTAAAGTGTTGGTTCCGGTTCCTATTTTGAGGGTTTGTCTGGTTGTCCCTAAGAGGTTCCTTTTCACTTATATTTTCCCATATTTTCACCATGGATCTAACCAGGTCATCTTTTCTAGGGTCTGAGGAAGAAACTGAAGGGGCGACCTCATCCCGGTATGTGACTTTCTTCTCTAATCTGGTCCTCGCTCTCTTTTCAGCTAAGTTGGCTTCTGCACTCATAGCCACTTTTTGCATTTCCTCTAAGGTTGCGAGGTCCTTGTATCTTAGTTGATAAGTCATGTCTAGGTCAAAACCTTTAGGAAAATTTGCTAAGGCTAAGCCAAATGGAGTTTTGAAGTGAGGCGGGAGGGCATTATAAACACTGTTGAACCTAGTCCAGTAGTCCCAGACACTTTCCCCATTATCCCTTTTCATATTGTTATACTCAGAAAGGATTTGAATGGGGTTATTTCTGGTTTCCCACCTATTTATGAAAGTTTGGTAGAGTTTTGGGAGATTGTGTATAATGTTTGGATTTAAGCTCTTAAACCATTTCTTGGGTTCTCCGCCCAAGATTTGGGCAAACATCCTCATTCTTATGGTCTTGTCTTCTATTTCCATGTATTCAAAGGCATCGCTAATTCTATCTACATGTTGTTGGGTGGTGGTAGCCTCAACTTTGGTAAAGTGCAGGATTTTGGATTGGTAGTTGTCTGCTCAACTTGGTGTTCCTAAATTGATGTCATAAATTGTCAACCAGGGCTAGTAACTATTGAAGTGAAGTGCACTATTTGTGCCTAGGTATCTTCTTCCTTATTCGTTGTGTTTATTGTTTTTCATTGTTTTTCGTTTTGTGTTTTTATGCTAAGAGGAAAAGAACTAAATTGTTGGCAAAAAGAAGTTATTGATCACACTAAAACAGAACAGAACCTACTTTAAACTATGTATGACACTTCAGAATAGAAAATGCTAATCCACAGATTGTAAAGCTTGACAAGAAAAATAACTCATAACATTAAACTCAATCCAATTCATTTCATTAGAGGTATGTTGGAACAACTTGAGAAAAGGATAAGTTTGATGTAATGAAGTTCTCTATAGTAAACAACAACTTACAATATCACAGAGAAAATCTCATCCATAGTTAGGAATTTGTTGGAACATTTTGAGAAAAGATTATTTGCAACATAGTAAGGAACCCTATGCTAAAATGACTTATGACACTAAAATTAACCCATTCTGCCACTCAAAATGTTACTATTAAGCCTCATTAAAGGGTTAGAGATCTCTTGGAATAGCTTTGGAAAAAGGGTGTTTGTAAAATTATGAGAAATTGCATAATAGTCAAGAACCCAAAATGAGATAACTAATTCTTGTCCATATGATAATGATGTGTTAGAAGAGATTAATAACAAGAGAAACTTGTAAAATAATGAGGGTCTTTTAAATCTAATTAACAGGACTAGAATGCAATTAACTAATAAAAACTTGAAATACAATGAACAGAACTGAACAGGACTAGAATGCAATTAAATAATAAAACTTGAAATAAAATGAACAGAACTGAACTAAAATGAAATTAACCTCTGAAGTACTATAGCTCTATCTCATTCACGTGTTAGTGATATATTGGAACAATTCATGAGAACAGGATTGGCTGTAATATTCGATGTAAGTAAACATAAAACATGATGCTCAGAAAACTGCCTAAATTAAGAATAAACAGAGTTAAAAATCACTTATCTAGAAAATATGCACAAAGCCTCTTAGACAGTAGGGGCCCTCTACCATTAGATTAGCACACGAATCCTTAACTCCTTAACATTGCCTCAGATCATGCATCAAAGTTGTACTTCTTTCATTAAAGGAAAAACGCTCAGAAACAGAGTATCACAGTCTTTCAAGAATTAACAACAAAACATCAACTAGCTACCTGTCTCTCGGTTCACCAAGTTATTTTTATAAGAAAAATACATAACTGACATTGAGTAGAAATAGGCATAGGTGTATTTTTCAATCAAAATCAAATTAGGACTCTTGTTGAGCACTCGTACTTTGCTGAAGACATCTGCAGAGTCCTTGTCCTTGTAGAATTCTACTTCTTAATTTTGGCTTCTTCCACGTGCATAACCACTTGCAGATTTTTGCTCAGACTTCGTAGAGGGCAAGGAATGATGTAGGAGAGTTCTGGAATTTAACCATATGCATTTTTCCTTGAAATGAAACCTGTAACCTATGTGAACATAATGATGGCTGCGGAATATGCGACTAGCTACAAAATGGCTACATTCTATAGCTAAGTCTGATAAAAAATCATTATGACAACAAAACCACAAAAGTTTAGTAAGTCAGTCATTGCATGCATTCTTAAAGTAACTTTAATCATTCATATTGATCTTGTAAGCCTATAACTAATAAAGGAAAAATGGAATGAAGTGAAGTTTAGTGAAAGGAAAGGACATCTTTGGGGCTCAACAGTAGTCATGTTGTAAAGGTGCCAAAGGTTGTGGTAATACAAACGGTGCATACCAAGCTGCCATGGCGGGAGCTAATGGTTGATTTACAATATGAGGGCTTCTAGGATGAGCTGAGGTGATTTGAAAAATGGTGGTTTGAATGGGTGTGGCAGATGTACTTGGACTTGGGAACTGATTTTGAGCATATTTGGGGTGGTAAGAGCCAAAGTGGTGGAGAAGCTGAAATTCGGGAGGTGTAGTAGGTGAGGTTTCTCTACTAGAACTCTGTTGCAAATCTGAGGGCTCAAGATCGTCGAAGTTGATTTTACTTTGTGACTTGCTTCTAAAAAGGGTTTTTGCTGATTTTAAGTCAAATGGGGAATCCTGCAAGGATGTGAGATGTTCAGGTACAGATCTTTCTTTACGGATGGACCTATCGGTAGCTAAGTTGCCAATTTCAGAAGTTTTCCACAAAATCTTCTCTGGGTTATCAACTATGATAGGGGGATTTGGGTCTGGATGAGATTTGGTATTGATTCTTCGTGAAGCCGAATTTCAAATTCAGAGTTTAGAGAGGATGATAGTTGTGATTGTTTTGGATGATGGCCTCTCTAGGGGTTTCGCTAATGTGAAGAATGGTTAAAACAAAAATGAAGGCTAGTGGAGTCACCAGGTGGATTTCTTTGAGATCTATGGTCCACCACCAATACTGTCAAAGATGCTTTCGAGAAAAAAATTTCTAGCAACTTTGAGGTGGAGACTTGCAAGGAAGACTTAACACTTAGTTTCAACAGTTTGCTAGACTGTTAGGAAAGCCATGGTTCTATTTTCAAGTTTATTCTGTTTATCTCCTATGTTTAGGTGAAGTTTTATGAATTGCTAAGTTATACTTAGTTTGTCACTGATTATAGAGGTTGCACCATGAATTTTAAGTTTTGGAAAGGACGAGTCAACAAAAACGTTTGGTTTATGAAATTTTTGGTTTTTATGGAATTTTACACCTACTGGAGGCTAGTGGAGTCGCCAGGTGGATTTTTGGTTGTTTTTAATAGAGATGTACTTATGGTCCACCACCAATAACTAGGAAAATCCAATCTGGGGATGTTTTTTTGGGTTTTCTGAGTTTTTATGTGCAGCCTATGGTTTATTAGAGTGTTCTAAACTTGATTCATCACCTTGCTAGGGTGGTGAAACAAAAAGAGTTTACTCTAAATGATTCTATGGATTGATTGAATGTTTAAATTTTGAAAGACTAATGAATCTACAAGAGTTTTCTAGACTGTTATGTACTTAGTTAATCCCACCGTGATTTCCATTATGTTAGGGTCCTTTGACTTGGATGATTGGCAAGCCAAGTGACAGGGTAACATCAAACCAACTTTGGAGCCTGAGGACCTAGCCTTCCTAGACTCAGAGAGGGCTCTCTCTATTTGTGTAAGGGATATCTATGTGTTTTTCTTCTTATGTTTCTGATTTTAGGCTAGTTGTGAAGTAGGTTTTTTGTTTTGTTTTTAGGTTTTTGAGGGAGGAACTGATCAAAGACTAAGATATATAAAATATTGTTAGATCAACTAGGCTATGGAGTCGAAAAGGTCGAGAAATACTCAGATGGTGATACAAGGTACATTGAAGGGCCAAATTGATCAAGGTAAAATGAAGTGGGATGGACACTAAGGTTTTGAAGGACAAAGGCTTTCAAACATAAATAGTTCAATGGCTAACATTAATATGGTAGGGCTAACCATTAATCATGATAAATGTAACTACAAAATGATAAATGCATAGAAATAAACATTCAAGAAATACATAGAGATATATGACTATCTAACTCTAGGAAATTCCTATCAGAATTTTGGGAAAGACAATTAAGACAGACAAATAACTCAAGCTACTAAGAGGAAACTCCTAGACATAGTATTTCGAGCTATCGGGCACTTTGAACTAAGATTGCAGAGTTTTAGGCAAAGGGAAAGATCGATACAATACCTCCTTGGTTCAACTAGGACAATCAAAGCTTTGACTAGCCATGAGTAAGCAAGGCATACCGTGAATCATACTTAGCATGCATAACAACCATAAATGAAACAAGTGAATAATTTCTTCAGTGATCAAAGAGCAATTAAGAATTCTTTGATTTGACTAAGAAGGAAGAAAACATAAAAGCTATAATGAAACAAGAAATTTGAGGTGCCTCCAAGGGCATGTCTCAAATATATTCTCTACTGCCTTATAGTAAGCAAGAGCATGAAATATGTATGAAAACTAAGAAACATAATAGAGAGGGACACTATACCATTTTACCAAGTCAAGGAATCCAACAGCAGTCCTCTTTCATCATCCAAAAACATTCAAGAAACTATCCAATGCATGAGACAAGTATTTCTTCCAAGCATGTATAACCATATATTGCTCTATATCATCAAGTTCAACCTTTTTTACAATGAAGTCTCTTGGAATATATAGGCCAATGATGAGGGAAAACCTCCTAGTGAAACTAGTAAGCTCATTGGCCCATCAAAAATATCTGATTTTGTCCTTGAGACTTTGCAAAGCCCAAGGCAAAAAATATCTATAAAAATATCCTAAAAATGCTAAAAAAGGAAATTATATTGAATTTTCCCAACTAAAAATGGCCAAAAAAGGCTAAACGCACATCAGGAAAAGCCACTTCAGAAAACTGCATTTTTTTACAAAAATACTTCAGAAATATAGCAGCAGAAAATCCCCTGTCTTGTGGGCAACTTTTGGAGGCCTTCCCGATGTCAAAATGAGGCCCCTGACGGCTTGTTGGAAAGACCTGGATGTCTAGTTTTTGAAAATTCTTTGTTTTCCCCAAACTGATCTCTAGACACCTGTGAAAATCTGACCAGTGTGGAAAAACCCAAAAATTAGACTTTGCTGATATGCGGGGTAGAGTGTTGAAAAAGTGACTGTTTTTCGCCACTTTGGGGGACCAAAACATCTTCAATTGATCTGAAATTTGCTAAGTAGATGCCCCTGAAATTATGGCATCTAATGATACCATTTTCATCCTTTGAGGATCCTTCAAACAAAAATTGTGATGCCCATGACTTTTTGCAAAAGGCCCAAAAATGTCAAAAAACCAAGACTTGTCGAATTATGCCCAATTTTGGTGAGCATGACCCTCATGGGTTTTCAGAAGCATGCTGAGAAGTGGAGGCCAAAATTTCAAGCCTTGATATGCCTTTTTCACTTTTTGTGTTGGGCGCCTCTTTTGAGCCTCCTTGAGCTTTTCTTGTGTAGCCTTCAATTTCCGTTGGGCGAATTGATTAAGCTTCTTATAGTGCCTGGTCATTTTTATTTGAAGGTTCAAATCTCTATTGGCCTTTTCCAACTTATTCTCCAAGTGTTCATTCACCCTTTCAGGCCATGCTTCTCTATTGTTTTATATCTCTTGGGTGAATAAAGTAGTAAGAGGAAAAGATTGGAAAAGGGCAGCCTCTTCCTCTTTTTGCTTCTCCAAAGCTCTTTTGAGCCCCATAGTCCTTGGCCTCTTCCTCCTTGGTTGATCTTCTTCTTCAATATCATTGAATTCACCCATGAGTTCTTCCAACTTAATTTGTGCTTTGGAGGCTTCTTTTTGATACTTGATAGCCCGTGTCTCATACACTGCCATGTGGACACTCATTTGCTTGTTTTGTGTTTGCAGAAAATGAATGAGGTTTTTAGACCTTTCTAGATCCACTCTTAGATCATGAATTTGTTCTTCTCTATTTAGCAAGAGAGACTCTAATATTCTGGCCTCATTGTCACTGTCATCACTATTTATGTGAATTATGTCAAAATCCCTCTCTTTCTCATGGCTACTTTCCTCCTTCTCTTTTCCCTTGCTTTGGGTGGCCTTCTTGGTCCTCCTCCTCTTTGGTGATTCAACAATGGATTGTTTGAGCAACTTCCCTTTGCTTCAAAATGCTCTAGTAACATTTGGAGTTACAGTTTGAGAAACTTTCTTTCTTGATGTTCGAGGCTTTGTTACCTTTGGAGAAGAAAGCATTGCCCCTTGCCTAGGAGAGGCAGCTAGCACATGCTCTATTTGGTATTTGCCTTTGCTACTCCCATCATCATCCTTGCCACTGTTTTGACCCTCCTCATGAATTCCTTAACTGTCACCTTGCATGTCTCCTTGAGGGCTACCTTGTTCACCTTTGTCTCTGCTTTCTTCAGGACTTTTAGGCTCTTTATCCTCAATGTTTTGTGCTTCATCCTCATCATGCTTGCTGCTGTGAGGGCTACTAATATCTTCCTTTTTGTGACTGCTGTGTTCCTCATCAAACTGTTTCATTTCTTCATTATTCCCCTCTTCACTGTTTTTCTCTTTATCCCAATGCTCTTTTTCATCACTGTGCTGCTCTTCCTCACTGTGCTGCTTTTCTTCACTTTGATCCTCTTCACTTTGTTTCCTTTGACTTTGATCCTCTTCACTGTTTTTCTCTTTATCACTATGTTCTTCTTCTTGATCAATCATAGGATATTTTTTCTTCTTAGGAGTGGGTTTACTAGAAGAAGGAGAAAGATGATGATTGGATGGTGAAAGAGATGCATGGGATGAAGAAATAGTGGTAGAATCGGGATGTGAAATGATAGTGTCCCAAGAAATTCCCTTTTTCTCAAGTTGATGGAGAATGAAAATCTTTATAAGGGAATGATGGAAAAGACAAGATGGCTGCTGAGAGGAAGGTCTCTTTTGAACAAGAGAAGCCATATTTTCAATACTTCTATGGAGGAAAAAGGGTAGGTTTATTAATTGGGTTCTTGTGAAGTGCATGAGTATCTTGATATGGTAAGCATAAACCTGGGAAAACCTTCCTTCGCATGTGAAATATTTCATGATTATCTTCATGAGAGGAGCATATATGGTCAACAAATAGGAAAAAGGAAAGATAGATGGGCATGCATCCCGATGCTTTGGTTTCAAGAAGGGTTTGTATTGATCTGAGTCTAGGTAGTTGTGCTTAAACCATTTTTCTCCGACATATGGAATTTTGGTAGCTCTGGAAATGGATCTAGGAGAAAGCTTGAAGTCTAAGCATGGTATATGAACATGTTTCCCTTGCAGCTTTAAAGCAAATAGATGTGTCAAGGGAAGATAACTTTTCACCTCCTGAACCCTTTAACAAAACTCCAAACATCAACTTCATGAAATTTAAAAAGCACTGAAGGATGGGCATTCACTTCCTCAGTTGAAAAAGGTTCATACCTTTTGTGAGGACCACTTCTATTATGTTGCCTGGGAGGCATTTTGCTTCAGATACTCTTTACTAGCTTACCAAGACTAGCTAATTCAAATGATCTCTGAAATAGTTTCCCAACACCACACCTTTTCCTCCTTGTAAGTCACTCTGTTTCTTTGATGCTAGAAAACAAGTATTTGTAAAATGAGAACCAAAATCACTTTTATCATTGTGTTTGAGAAAAAGGTTTAAATAGGACATGTTTGTGGTTTTTGTTTGAAGAGGAATCTTCTTTTGTTTTGGCATAAACACCCTTCCCTTAAAACACTGCCCCTTTGTTATCACTATTTTGAAAGGTAATAAAGACTCTTTTAAAACTGATAAAACACCTTCCCCTATCACTGTGTTAATCCTTGATACCCACAGCAAAAATATTTCTTTGATTTTGACCAAAGGCCCAATCTCCTAATCATTGTTTCTCTCTTTGTTTTTAGTAGCCAAACTGCCTTTTGCAAACACTGCTAAGACACCCTTTTAAAATGATTTGAAGACCTCTTCAAACTAACTCTTTTTCTCCTTCTATCAACTGTGTCTAACTTTAGCTATCTCATAGTACAAAAAGGACTTTTAAATTTGCACATTAACCCTCTCTTCCATTTCACTATCTCTCTGTGTTTTTAGATGATAAAGTGACTTTAAAACCACTATTATTAAAGACTGCATTTAACTGACAAAGGTATTCATCTTCTAACCATTGTTTCTTCTCTGAGTTTTAACAAACAAATGCCCTTTGCAAACACTGTTAAGACACTTCCCAAAACTGATTTGAAGACCTCCAAACACACTATGTTTTTCTTCTAGCAACTATGGGTGTTTTTAGTTATTTCATAGCACAAAGAAACACTTTTCAAAATGGCACATTAGTCTTATCTTTTTATACTCTTTCTATCCCTTTGAAAACCACAGCAAGGAAACCCTTTTAATCTAACAAATATTTATCTTTTTACCACTGTTTCTTCTTGGAAATCACAACAAGAAACACCCCTTTTTAACTTCAAAATTTACCAAGAAGTGAAGAAATACCTTGAAAATGAGCTTGGGGAACTTGTTGATCGTCAAAGTAGCGTTCAAAGGAGTTTTTGGAAGACTGGTGGATGAGAGGGTCGTTCACAGCAGAAAGCGCCATGTAGAGGAGGTGTCGGGTCAGTCTCGTCTACCTGGTGACCATAGGCACAGGTGTGCTATGCACAACTACAAGCACGCCATGCCTCAGTGTAACTCCTTTGTTCGGGCGCTCATAGGCACGCTGTGCATAGCTACAGGCATGCCGCTCAGAGTTTAAGCTCTGAAAACCTTGAAAAATGCACGAAAAATACTTCCTTTCTTCAGTGAGCAACCAAGGAAAGTATGCTTCGTGTTTTGAAATTTGTTTACGGCCCTTTTAAACGGTCTCTTCCCTCCTTTAAAATTCGAAAAAAACTCAAAAACCTTTGCAGCTAGTTTGGAAGGGTTTTGATGCCTTTTGAAAATGTTTTTTGTTATATAAAAACATCAGTCACTGTTAGGCACCTTATATTAACATTTTATTTTGATTGTGGATAAACCCTTATTTTCACTTTCATTTATCACTTTGGAGGGAGTTAGCCTTGGCAAACATAATGAATTTGTCCAAGACCAAAAAATGCCCTTCTTATGCTTTCGAAAGTGACCACTTTAAACCAGAGACCTACATTAATCCTCGGATTTAGAATAAGAAGCAAATTATTTGAACTCACCAAGACTTGACCTACATCTGTTCATCAAGGAGGTGGCCTTTAAAAACCCTTAATGCAACCATATAAAAACAACAGAGTTTGTTCTTATGTATATTGAAAAGGTCTTGTCTATGACTGTGGTATGTTTTATTTCCTTGAAGGTTGTCTTGAACTTGGATCATTGTTTTATAGCCTTTATTATCCATACTGTCTCTTGGTATTTAGTTGCAGAGGTCATTTTAAGAAACAAGGCTATTCTACCTCCTTGTCATTTTGATGAGGTTGCTCCAAGTTTTGGACATTCTAGGCTCATATTTCCCTTTGAAGAAGACTTTTATAGATAGAAGAAAAACAAGGCTTATTTAACACCATAATATCACTGCTTTTCTTATTATTTAACATCAGAATTCAACTTATAAACCCTCAATTGCTTCCCACTGATTTTAAACTCCGACTTTCCAATTGGACTAGAGACTTTCAACACCCTTATGCCACTATATGGTTTCTATGTGGAAGAGGTTTTCAACATGATGAATTTTCATTTGTATTAACCATGATTTCTCAACTATTATTACCAATAAAAACCCTTTCAAACATACTTTTATATTTTTTCCATACATCAGTTGTTCACCCTTTTGGAGGAAGTGGTGTAAACAATTTTTGAGTCATTTAAAACACCTGTTAGTTTTCTGCTCTTTGAATGAGGCTATATCTCTGCTCCTGACCCTATGTTTTTAAATGAAAGAGGCCCTTATCATGTTCCTAATCATCTGCTTTTAAATGAAGGAGGTTAACATAATATTTCCAAACCATCTGCTCTTTATACTGTAGGAGGTTTTCAACATGTGACCCAACCATCTACTCTTGCTTGGAGGAGGTTAACACAGTCATGACATTTCATCCATTTCTCAAACTGTGTCATCTTTCTTTGTAATACATATCTCTGCTTGGTATGTCACAATAAGTAATAAAGTGAAAAATATGACAATATGTTATGAGAAGCATGTTCTGAGACATGTATCATGTTGTTAGAATATCCTTGTGAAATTTTAAACCAGGAGCCACATGACTTGTATTTATAGAGTATTTGCTTGCTAGTCATTACTTACTGACCTTTCTTGACTGTGTTTGCAGAGGTTTATTGAATTTTCTTTCTGACTATTATTCTTATCCCAGGCTCAAGACAACATGAGAAGCAATTGTCTTCTTATGTTGAGTTTGATAATGTCTTCTGGAATACCTGTACATTTCTGCTTCTGAAAGAGACACTGAAACTCTGTAGATCAATATTATATCAGTTTGGCTTCTGAAACATGTACTTCTGCTTTCTTTTCATTGCAGCTCTCCATCTGCTTAATGATGGCAAATTTCTTCAATATGAGAGACTTATTTGGACTTGTCTCTTTGCTCTTGTCTGGATACTATTTGTCATTCAATTTGCACCCTGCAGAGATGAAAAAATATGACTTTGAACCTTGGAAGATCCTTTGGTGTCTTAGGGAGATTTTTCCCAATCTTAAGCATATTATTTTAGACTGTGCACATGCTTATCTCTTTCTGTATTGGATCTTTACAGAATTTCTTCTGGACTGAGACAACAAGACCTCTTAGTGGCGCGACCTATGGGTGTATCAAGATTTGTTTTTGCAGATTAAGTGCTAATTCAGGGCTGGCTGGTATTGAACAAAGGATTTTGGCTCATGATGTTTTTGCCAAGGAAGGGATTCCCTAAAGTGCCACTACCTAACTTAGGGGAGATATTGACAGATTTTGAGTATTTTCTTTGGGTAGGATTAGATCTCTAAATGGCATATGACCAAATATAGGGTTGCAGAATTTTTATCAACAGTTGGATAATGAATGACTTGGGAATGAGGGTAAATGACAGCAGATAACCTTTAGCAATGACAGCTCATGGATAGGATTATATGACTGAAACTAGATAGGACTTGACAACTAGGTTTTTTCTCATCATAGGCTGACTGGAAAAGGTAGGAGGAAAAAAATTGTTTCGGGGTGTTTTCTAGATAATAGATTTGACAAATTGGAGATCAACTTCTAGAAAACTTGGCTTAAAAAATCTAGTCATCATCAACAGGTGAAAAATACTGATGACTAACAACTTCTTCTTGTACTGGTGCAGGATGGGGTTCCATACCCTGTGGGGGTTGTGGTTCTTCTTCTACATCCGAAACTTTCCTCTTCTTTTGGGGCTTTCTAATAAGATTTTCCAGTGGAACATCATCCCCAATTTATGCAATACTCGCCGCATCTCCATCAAGTGCACCAATTGTTTCCTTAGTGGAAGACGAAGCCTTCCCTTCTATTGATTTCTCTATTTGCCTCCTTTTCGCACTACTACGAGAAGGACTTCCATTTCTGCTTCTCTTCAGGCCCTTGCTTGTACCAGGGGCCTGTGTCTTCTCTTCCTCTGTCGAGTTCCCGTGCAGCTGTTTTAACAGCTCTTCCCATGCCATACCTTTGTTTTCTAGTTGCTTTAAGACCAAGATTTTTATCAGGATGTGGTGGTATAATCGTGCATCGGCCTGGTCCTCCCTTCCATCCTATACACTTCTATCCATTTTCTCCAAAATTCTGAGCAAAAAGTAGGGGAAGTTCATCCTCCAATGAATGTGTCGTCCTCCTTCAAAATTTTGTAGCAGTCTGAAATGATACACCAGGGTAGATGTGTATCTCCCTTCGTAGGTCACAAATTTCTGCAAAACAAACAGGAGATCCTGCCATTGACGTAGCAGGGCTTTGCGCGGAACTCCACGTTTCCAATTGACCTTCATATTCTTATCCATGACAAAATGCTTCCAGCGTTTACCTTTCAGCTTCTGGTTTTTGAACCATTCCACTCTCGTATTCTCCAGACATGTTGCTGCTGCTACAAATTTCTTCGTGACTTTGAATTTGAGAAGCCCAATTCTCACTTGGCCGTTTTTAAAACTTCTTGGAAAATTTAAGGCGATATCCCTATCATACCCATCGAACTTCTAGAGGAACTGTAAAAATCCCGACTCCCGCAACAATGGAAGACAATTGTGAAATTTGCAGTTTGCTCAATCTTGCTGAGAGACAGGGGTTCATTTCGGACGGGTGGCATTGTTGCTATCGACTATGAACGATGAGTTCTGAGGCTTGCATGAAACACCGGGGGATCAACTTTCATAAATAGGAATTTAACCGTTCGTCCATCGTGTCTCCAATTTACCTGCCGTAGGTACTCATCATTTTTGGTCAGCCTTAATTGGTACGCGCGACGGCGGTTTAATGGTAAGGTACAACAATGACGAGATGTTTGGAATAAAGGTAGGAGAAGGGGAGTTATGAGTGAAGGAATTTTCACAATATGGCAGAATGGGGTGGATTATATGCAAATAATGATTACACGATTTCACATTCCTTCATAATTACAAAAAAAGACTTGGCATTCATTTAAAAAGATCATGATTCCTACTTAAAAAACTTTGTAATTTCAACTAATTTCCTCCTAAGTAATATAATAGCGTAACTGCTTGTCAATGATATGAAGAACATCATATAAATTTTCATCATGAAAACTTTCTTATGTCATATGATAATATATACTACTGCTGATAAGGTGTATGCTTGTATTAATCTTTGCACCGCGTAAGTCACATCATTCTACTGGTACTTTTCTGCTCATATCATATAGGACAATATGCTTGCACTAGTGCAAGCATAATGTTAAGACAGAGAATTAAAATATAGGTTGGATTTCACATGATTCTTTAACTTATTCTGAATTTTGCTTCGCCCTTTGATGCTTCAGAGCACAACCTTCTGCTGTTTATACGTAAGATCCTGCAATGAAATTCATGAGGAAATAAACGAGTGGGAAAAGGAATTTTTAGAATGGGAAGGAATTTTGTCATAGGGATTCCAGGAAAGTACCAAAAGAGGGAAAATAGAAGTGGGATAGGGGAAAAATTTTTAAGGTTAAAGTGGAATTTCTTCGAAGAGGATAGGGTGAATTTAGAAGAATATGGGAAGGTTAATTATACTAGGATTCTGAGAAGAAATCTGAGGGAAAATTATGAAATGGGATATGAATAAAGGCAGAAAATTTTCTAGAAGGTCTGCCTGCACTCGTGCAAGAAAAAATAACTGCAGTGAGAATTAAGCGTTACTTGGAAAAAAATGTCCATGCTAATTACCCCAATTGTATAGATGTTGGTTCTACTGAACCTGCTTTTAATTCGGTGGTTACCAACATATCTAAAGATCAAGAAACATTCTCTTTTTATTAGAAATTTTTGATCTTCTCGCCAGTAAACTAGTTTTCAGGTTGATCCTTCTGCAATCATGTCAACGGACTGATTTTCATAATTACAGGAAATTATTTTTTCTTACTTTTTTTTCTTTTTTTATTTTATTTTTGTTAATTTTTTTTCGAAGAAGAGGGATTCAAATTTTCAAGAGGTTGGTATTACCATTTACCACTACCATTCCAAGTTGCTGCTAAACTTGTTGTGTAAAATATTTCTTGGCAATTGGTTGGAAATATTTCTTTAATCTATGTCCATTTACCAAGAATATTGTATCATGTCCATCAATAGTTTTGACTTCTACAGCTCCATTCTCAAATACTCGGATTACTTCATATGGTCACATCCAACGTGTATGGAATTTCCCTTTAAAAATTTTAAATCTAGAATCATAAATGAGTACCCAATTCCCTGGTTGGAACTGCTTTTTCTGAATGGAGTTGTCATGCCACCTTTCCGTTGCTGCTAGATTAATATGTTTTGCTGAACAACATCTCTACGACATTCATATAACTCATTTAACTGAATAAGATGCTATTGTTGTGCCTTAGAGAGATTGATTCCTAGCTAAACTACAGTTCTGAAAGTTTTGATTTGGAACTCAATCAGTAACAGAACATGTTTGTCGTATACCATCTCATATAGTGTGTGCCCCATACTATTTCTCCAAGTGGTTATGTATGGCCACAAAGCTTCTGGTATTATTTCAGCCCAATATTTCCAATGCATATTCACTGTTTTTGTGAGAATGGACTCAATCACCTTGTTTGTAGATTCCACTTCGCTATTTTCTTGTAGGTGATATGGTGTAGACTTCTGGTGTCGGATCTTGTATTGCTCCATCACTCCCTGTACTAGGTTATAAATAAAATGCGGACCATTGTCAGAAACAATTTCTCTAGGCACACCAAATCTAGTAAATATTTCAGAAAAGATAAAATCAACAACAATTTTTCTGTAGCAAAAGAAACAGCTTTAGCTTCCACCCATTTTGTAACAAAATCTATACAAAACAAAATATGCTTTTTACCTAATGATGTTGGATTTATTGGCCCTACAAAATCAATAGCCCATTTTTCAAATGGCTCAATCGTAACTTGAGGGTATAAAGGCATTTGATTGGTTTGGTTGGGTTTTCCCATTCGTTGACAACTATCACATCGCCTGACATACTGCTTGGAATCCTTAAACAAGGAAGGCCAAAAGTAGCTAGAACGTAATATTTTATATGCAGTTCGTTTGTCAGCGAAGTGGGCTCCACAAGGTTCATCATGAGTATATTTCAATATGTCAAACACTTCCTCCTCTCTTACACATCTGCAGATAATCAAATCTGGACCAGTGTAAAAGAGGTCTCCTTGAATCCAGGAGTATGCAACACTTTTCTGAATAATGTCCCGCTTTTCAAGGGCGGGCAATCGAGGTGGTGTTTTTCCAGTAACCAAATAATTGGAGATGTCAACAAACCACGGAGAATCTGTAGACACAACAAAAATATGTTCGTCTGGAAAATCATCATTAACAGGAGTTACATCACCAAGATTATCTAGTCTAGAAAGAAAATCTGCTACAACATTTGATTTTCCTGGTCTATCAACAATAGTAATATTGAATTCCTGCAACAATAGCAACCACCTAGTCACTCTACCACTAGTCAATGGTTTTTTCATCAAGTATTTAATTGCGGAATGATCAATATGAACAAATACTTCATATCCTATGATATAGTGTCTGAACTTATTAATTGCAAAGATTACAGCTAAAAACTCATTCTCTATAACTGTATAGTTTAATTCAGTGGAATAAAAATTCTTACTAATATAATAAATAGCATAGGATTTCTTGTATTTATCTTGTCCCAAATTTGTGCCAATAGCCAGGTCTGAAGCATCGGAAGAAATGTGAAAGGTCAGGGACTAGTTTGGACCTCTCAAAACTGGTGCCTGTACCAAATTTTCCTTCAATGTTTCAAAAGATTGTTGGCAAGCCATGGACCAAGAAAACTCACTATCCTTAGCTATAAGTCAAAAAAGAGGAGAAGATATCTTAGAAAAACTTTCAATGACTCTTCTATAGTAACAAACATGTCCTAAAAAACCTCTTACTTCCCTTTGAGTTTTGGGTACAGGAAGATGCAGAATGATTTCGATCTTTGCCGGATCAACTTGGATACCTTTGTCAGAAATGAGAAGGCCAAGTACCATTCCTGCTTTGCACATTAATCTACATTTATTTTCACTCAAAGAAAGGTGGGCTTCTTGGAAACGAAGAAATACTTTCTCCAAATTTTCGAGAGCTTCCTGAAAAGAATTACCAAACACAGAAAAGTCATCCATATAAATTTCTACAAATTCAAGATTAGCAAAAATAGTCAAGACTGCCCTTTGAAAGGTATCCGGAGCATTACATAATCCAAAGGGAAGCACTTTATAAGAAAAGGTACCCCATGGGCATGTAGAAGTAGTTTTATCCTAATCTTCGGGTGCAATCTGTATCTGGTTATAACCCCTGAAACCATCCAAAAAGGAGAAATATTTATTTCCTACAAGGGTATCAAGCACCTGGTCAATGAAAGGAAGAGGGAAGTAATATTTGAGAGTGCCTTTGTTTAATTCACGATAATCAATACAAATATTCCACCTTCAATCTTTCTTAGGCACTAGCACTAATGGAGAGACCCACTGACTATCAGAAATAGGATAGAGAAAACCAGCATCTAAAAGTTTCTGTATTTCTTCTTTCACGACATCTCTTAGAGCTGGATTCATTTGTCTTTGGTGTTGTCGGAAAGGTCGGGTTCCTTCCTGAATATAGATATGATGTGTACAAGTTTCAGGAGGGATACCCTTCATGTCTTCATAGCCCCAAGAAAATGCACTAAGATGGTTTTGCAACAAATTCACAAGCTACTCTTGCTGAGATAGGTCAAAATATGAACTGATATGCAAAGACTTACTAAGAATAATCTCAAAAAGAGTAGTATCATGCTCCAGAGTACTCAAAGGAGTGGTCAAAGACAGCAGTATAGAAGAATGAGAATCATGGTTTTCTTGGAAATCTAGGCTAAAAATCTGGCTCAAAGGCTTGAAGTTAGGCATGGTATCTAGATTGTTCAGGAAATATTGAATCTCATCTTCTTGCGAAGACCCAGTATAATTATGAATAAGAGAAATAGACTGAGTCTCCTCATCACTGCTTTGGTACAACCATAAAGTGTCTTGAAGGTCCTGAATGGATCTGGAAAGGGGGTATAAGGTAACTTTCTTCCTAGAATATCCATGTGAAATATACATATCTCCGGAATGACATCCAATGTATGCATCAACTATAGCAAGCCATGGTAGACCCAAGATCAAGGGATGTCCTCCTACTGGGTTCTTTGGTTGAAGCACAATGAAATCAACAGGATATTCCCAAGAATCTAATGAGATGATCACATCGTCCAATACTCCTTCAGGCTTAATTTTGGATCTATTTGCTAATTCAAGCATAGTGGGAGTAGGGCAAAGATTAGATAACCGAAGTTGATCCATGGTTTTCTTAGTCATTACATTAATCGCTGCCCCCAGATCTATAAGAACATTAGAGACAAGGACATTAACAATCTGAATTGTGACAACAGGGTTTCTGGGATCAGTATATTTTTCCACAGACACACATCCCGTCATTAACTCTGCTGCCCTACCAAAAAATTGAATAGTTTGGGGTTCCAATATTTTCCTCCCGGGTTTCTTGAGACAAAGTTCCTAATAATATTGGTACAAATGGGGATCTATTTAATGGCTTGGAGCAAAGGTATCTTAATGAAAATATTCTGTAGTTCCAATGCCAAATGATTATCAGAAACAGGCTCTCTTCTTCTCGTTACTAGCCTCTCTGGAAAGGAAGGCTGGTTGGAAGAATATGGCAAGGACTCAGAGGGTAAGGGCTGCTTAGTGACAATTTTCAGAGAATGGTTAAGAGTTTCCTCTTCCCCTTTCTCTTCAAAAATCACCATAGGTTGTTTCTGATTTTCTGGTATTACAGTCCTTCCTGATCTTAATTGAATATCATGAACTCCAACTAGAATAGACTGGTATTCGAATGGTAATGGCAGGTTTGTTACATGGATCATTTGCACTACTTTATTATTATTATTAGGATTGGGCGTAGGTTGAGCAGGAAACTGAGGAGGTCGGAAGGGTGGAGGTAAAGGTAATGGGGTAGTCTGACTCGGAAGTTGAGGCATTGGATAAGGTACATGTGTAGATGGATATGGTTGCATAGGTGGATGGTAGGAATATGGAGAATGAGTTGGGCCTTTCCAACCCTGTTTTCATGCTTGGGAAGGTTGCCCATGCTGATACTGATTTCCATATTTCCACTGCTAATGAGAGTTAGGGTATGAATATGCATGTGGATTATAACCAAAATAGTGTGGAGGAAATTCAGGAGCCATACCTGCACCTACCTAAGGCCAATTTCTTCTTGCTCCCATAGCATACAATTGTTCAACCTCAGGCCCCCTTGTAAATACTGCTTTAAGTCCAGGTATAGAGGGACATTTTTCTGTGATATGGTCTTCTGCACAAATAGCACACTTATTAGTTTCTTTCAAGTTAAGAGGACATTCTTTAGGGGGATGCTTGTCTCTGCATTTAGGAAAGAAAATACATAATGACCCTTGTTCCCTCATAAGTTTTTGTTGAAATTTTAAAGAGTCTAATTGTTTAGTAATAGTGTTCATTATATTAATTTTCATGTTTTCCATTTTATTTTCTATTGGATCTATACTGATTCCTTGAAAATTTCCAGCATAATTCACAAATTTGATCAAAAGTTTGCTGATAAATATCACCTTGTCCTAACAGATTCAAATTGTTTCTAGCATTATCAGTAAGTCCTCTTAAGAGCAAGGTTCTAATAGTGTTGGGATCAAGCCTAAGTTTTCACCTTTATAAAATATACAGAAATCTTTCCAAATAATCTTCAAGCATTTCATCATCATCTTGTATGATTGTAAAAATTTCATCCTGCATGTCCCGAGTTTTACAATATTCTTGATATTTAGACAAAAATACCCTCCTCATCTCGTCCCAAGAAGTTATGGTGTTTCCTCCTAACCCCATAAACCAGCGTAAAGCTGAGTCCTTAAGGGTAACAGGAAATAATCTTAACTTCTGAGCCTCAGTTGCATAATCATAACTTCTACACAAAATATCGAACTCAAATAGAAAAGAGTCAGGGTCTTCATGAACTTTACCATGGAAATGAGGGAGAGATGACGATGGAATATTCTTCATTTGTGACACAGTATCAGGATCCACAATTGGAAACACAAAAGCAGATTTTCGTTCACTTACCTAGTTGTTACCAGTCCCTTCCAAATGATCTCCTTCATCTGCCATTGTTTCTTTCTTTCTTGTACCACTTTCCACAGGCTGATCCACACTTGAGCTGTTAGTACCAGAATCCAGGTGGATTGTTCCTACGTGATGGGTTTGGATTGAATTGGGCTTCCTACTTGAAAAAGGAGACCCAATGTGAGAAAAATTATTTTGGCCCTTAGTGGGCTTCGAACCCTTACCTTTCCTAGGAATTCATCACAAAAAAAAAAGAAAAATATCAAAAAAATTTCTAGTAAAAATGTTGTCAGAAATCAATCAACACCAGTAAAAAATCCTTCAAAAATACTTGCAAAAATAAAGAAAACTTACCTCCATTATACAATCAGAAAATTATTACCAAATAAAAATGCCTCCCCAGCAACGTCGCCAAAATGTTGGGTGCAGGAATTACACTTAAGTAAAAATCCTCAACACTTAATTGTCAACCCGAGGGATCCGTAAACTTAGAGACAAAGCACAAGCAATGCTAGAGATGGTATAAATATTTCTAATATCAACTCCTACTTTTGAAAAGAAGAATTGCAGAATAAAACTTTAGAAAAGAAAGAGGAATCTAAAACCATTAAAATAATCTGAGGCTAGAACAAGAAGAAATGTACTTGCAAAAGAGATTCAGAAATAAAGAGGAGCAATTACTCTAGCTAAATATTGATTGGCTACTGAGAATGTGTTTCCTTTAGCAAAGACACCTTAGCAGTTTTCAACAAATGGGCCCCTTCAATCCTGCATATGTAAGGATATCCTTCTTGCGAAAATCGATCTTGCACTAGTGCAGTCTTCTTTCACTAGTTCAGGAACAAAAATTTATGCAGGAAGTGTAAATTAATGTCTTTACTAAAAAATTATTTTCTTCGTGCAATGGCTTTGAACTTTATCATGTCCGCAGCACTCAGATCTAATACCAAGAAACTGGTTGTACTCGATCCGAGCTTCTTTCACTTTAAATTTTGATCCTTGAAACCAATGATTCATTACTGCAGTGTGATAAAACCAAATCATCTATTAGTGAAGATGAATATCTGTAGAAAATAAGAAAAAAGTATTTTTTAATTAAGATATGACTGAAAGCAAGAAAGCTGTTAGAAGTAAGCTAGAAAGGCTTGCTGCATCATATTATCTAATGTTGGTGCGAGAACAGTTCTTCTGCTTGCACTAGGGAGAAACCAAACCAATGTGTAGAAAATAAATAGCACACCAACATGCACTGGTGTAGGAACGAACCAGGTAAAGGAAATAAACCAAATCATGCAGAAAATGAATAGCACACCAACATGCACTGGTGCAGGTAACTCCTCCTGCTCAAACCAGGAAAGGGAAAGAAATCAACCATGCAAAAATAACTTAACTACTTCACGCAACACATCTACTTCCACTCAAACAGAAATTCAAATACTACAAATTAAATCACACTTGACAGTTTAAAACATAAATTACAAGAACAACAAGGAGGGAGAACGTGCTGGATTGGCTGGGCACTTAGCCAACCAGCGTGTTTCCCTTTCAAATTAAAACACTACTGAGAATTAACTCATCAATTATTTAAGCCAAAAGATAAAATGTAAAAAACATGAGGCAGAGCTCTTCTTATTAGATACTTAAAGAAATTACATGCGCGATTACATATCCAACCCAGATTTTGGTGATAACACAAGACAGTCCTATTACCACCTCCTGGTTCTATTCTCTAATCTATTCGATTCTTAAAAACATTGAACTGTTTGTCCTATTTACATTTCTGCTTATATAGATCCTTTTGGCCGCATGCCACAAGGATAATTTACCATTACATAGCCAATTACAGAAATCATTATAACAAATTACATAACCGATTGCAGAATAAGCTTTCAGCCTTCAAAATTAAATTTCTTTTAACAAAATAGGCCATGGCTATCTCCAACTGTTCGTCTCTCTTAAGTCCAATCTCAGCTACTCTCGATTTACCTGATGTCATAGCTAGGAATCAGCTGCCTTCGGATATATCCTCATTGATCGTATACAAAACAGGTGGTCAACCCAAGTGATCCGGATTTGCTGCCAAGATTCCCAACACTGGTGCTGGTGCGGGAACTGTTTTGCACTAAAAATTAGCGATCAAGATAAGTGATCATCTATTAAATAGCATAGGAGGTAACGATAAGTTATGAAAGTAATTCTAAGTAAGAAATCACATAATAGGTAGTTAATAAATGCTAAGATGAGTTAAAAATATAAAATATGAATTTTATGCAAAATGTGTCATCATTCTTGCACTAGTGCAGGATGAGGGCGCAAAAGATAGGTAAAATAGGGTAAATGATTACAATTTGGGAAGGGAAGAATGGTAAAAAATAATGCAATTTAGTGGACTAATAGTGGCCTTTAGTGCCTCATTATTATTTTTTATTTATTTATATCTAGAAAAAAAAAATTGTTCTTCACCCTGCGTAAATGATGACATAGGAGAATTTGTGGAGATATCCTCAATCCTTGGAAATGTTGCAATGTGTAAACTTGTCGGCACCATTTTTAATTGTTCCTGTGAACTTTGTCCTTGAAATGGTTCTTATTTCTCCTGTGGAATTGGAGTTTGTGAATCTGTTGGAATAACAACTTGTTCGTCTGCTTCTTGTAAAGTGTTCTCTTGCCACTCTTCTTGATTGCCATACTATTCTGTTTCTGGCCTCGGTGTGTGTGCATAAGGAGTTTTCTTTTGTTCAAATCTCAAATTAGAAATAATACCCTAGGTATCATAAGACCAGGTGAAGCTAAATTTGAATTTCATTTACTTTAACAGATAATCCTCCTCCTTTGCTCTTTCTCTAGTGTTGAAAATGATTGGTTCAAATTGTGCTTTTAATTTGAACTGAGTTTTCTTCTTACTAGAAACAAAGTGTAGACCATCCATATTCATCATTTGTCTTATATGTTCTAGTGAAAAATCCCTGATTGACACAAATTTAGGCAACCTATATGGAGGTATATCACATCCATAAATTCTAATCTCTGTGTAATTCTAGTAAAGATACCAGTGTCTAATTTTTTTTTCTCACTCAAGTGAAGAATTCTTTTAATCTCAGGTGAAATCCTAGGAATAACATCACTTCTGTCGAGCCTTGGTATTGCACCAAGAGTGTTGAAACTCCTAGAGGCTACTATAATTTACTTTATCAACCCACGATTCATACAAACTTGGAGGTGACATTTATATATACACAATAGATTCATTATACTCATGTCATCCTCTTCCGAGCTCTACGAAAGGGTGTTATTTCTAAGGTTTCTGATGAAGTCTTCCACACTTCTGAATTTAGACCTAGGTCTACAAATTATTCAAATCCATTAATATATCAACAATTAAAGAACTATTCTACAACAATAAATTACATATAGATACTCTTCAATGAAAGAAATGTAAAGATTAAGCTATGGCAAGAAATGGAAGCAAACTAGGCATCTTTCATGAAGTAAATTGATGAATTGAAATTTCATAAAGAAGAATAACCTAATCACACATTGTTGGGCCAAATGGCTAGAAATAATTTGTCTACTTCATGTTCTAATTACCATGATTTTACTCATGCATCTAATCATGACCTAACTATGCTTGTAAATGCACTATTTTTCAGCTAGGAAGACAAAGCGCTAAGGTGGTTTAGGAAGGGCTTAAACTCATGGGTGCAAGGCTGAAGGTGTCTGGGTGGTTTTGGCAGGTCTATATGAGGTGGATGATGGTTTCTGGACTTAAGGAGAGGCCCATTGGTGCTGCTACAAGTGCTACTACATGTTTCCTGTAGTGTTATAGGAAAGTCTTGAATTGCAACAAGAAATAGTCTGAGGGAAATCTGAGGCCAAAAATGGTGGAGAGAAGCATAGTGGAGGTGGAGTGAAGGTGTCTTTGGGTGAGTGGAAGGTTTCCAACCCATTTTCCAAGATCATAATATCTTGAGAAGCTCGTCTTGCACCTCTAGGGTTTTCTCACAATGTAAAGGTGAAAAATTTGAAAACATGGTTGATGGTGATTTAATGGAAGGAAGGCTAATGAATAGTGAGAAATGAAGTTGAGGATGTTGGTGAAGTCCTCCTTTTCTATGCTACTTGAACCTGCAAGAAAAATTCTTGTTCATGCAACAAATATTGACAAATTCATGATGAAGGAAATGGAAAAGATGAGTTGAACTTGGAAATAAAACCTACTTCAGCATTTAAACATAAATCTAACTCAACATTATAAACATGTTCATGGCACTACATCAACCTAACTATTCTTTCCAAGAAATCATAAATTAAAGAGAAAATTTGGCATGTGGAGAAGGTCTTCCCTCCTCAATATCCAATGACAGAGATGAGAGAGAGATGATTGACACACAACTTTCTATGTTTATAAACTATTCTACCAACATGCATGCAAGGTTAGTATACAACAAAGACAAATGGAAGCAAACTAAAAACAGTGAATTGAAATGTAAGAAAACTAGCTAAAAATCATAAAGCAAACTAGCTACAATGACATAAAAATAAGCATGAATACATAAGAGAGACTAAGGCCAATGGATTTGGGCCTAAACCATAATCCTAGCCCTCTGAAACTAAATCAGTGAAGCACAATGTGAATACTCATCTTAGTCTCATTACATAATCATAAATGTCTCAAAAACCTATTACAAGAGCTAAGAGTCTATTAGCTTCCTTCAAAGTTTGAATCCTAATGAGCTTTTTCTCATCCCTATTTAACCTAGAGGGTAGCTACCAACAAATCCCTAAAAAGTAGGTGATGTGTCCACTTTGACTACAAGATAAGTGGATCTTTGGTGCAATTGATCTTGAGTTTTCTTGGTTTCCTTTGATTTTGAGCCATTGGAGGGAATCTCGAGGATCCCTTGGCTACCTTTGGGAGTTAAGGAGGTGGAAAATCACCCTATAATCTCTCCTTGATGTCTACTCCGAGCTTTAATTGTAAAATCTTCATCAAAAGTGCAATATCTTTGTGATTTTCCTACATTTAACTCATGTTAGGCATTCGAAGTATGAAAAGTCTTAATCACCATCTACACTAGCAACATAAGACCATAATATAATTAAATGTGATAAACTAATACTTAATAAGGTAAAAAGGTGACAATTAACCCCTCCAAATGTACCTAATGATGGATATCATCATCACCCCCCTACCAAATGGTTGCTCATCCTTTGAGAAACTTAGTCCTTCTTTTTCATTTCTTTCAAAGCTTTAATGGACCCTTTGACTTCCCAAGGAAGAAGTGTGGTAGTCCCTTCAGGAGGGTAAAATCCATCATTATTTTCTTCTTCTTCCCATTCTTTGTTCTGGTCATCTTTGTCTTTTCCATCACTCAGCCCTAGCAACAAGGGTGGACTGAGTTTCAAACCAAGCCCTGAATCTTTTTGGCTTGCATGGCCCTATTATATAGTGATTTTCTTTCTAGGGAACCTCTCAATATTTCTGGTGTGTGGCACTCCATGTTTCTAATACTATGAGGGAGGCTATTCCATCTCCTTTGACTATCCATTATGCATTTATCTCCAAACAACCGAGAAACATAATCAAAGTGAGCCATGGCTTGAGCTTGTGTGTTGAGGTACTTTTCTACAAGTGCAACATCCTTTTCTATCTTGAGATGGTTGCTGATGACTCCTCCAGGGCTGAATAGTTCTGCCCTAATGTTTATAGGTTCCCTATTTTCTCTTCTGATGACCCTTCTTACTTCTTGTGCTATGGTTTCCTCATTAACCATCAAAGATGCTAATTCCATTAACTACATGTCTCCCATTCTGGGATTACGGTCCCAAATGTTCAAGTCTATCAACACAAGATTGTGCATGTAGAATTATGCCATTTTTTCCTTGTTTTCCATACTTGACTGGTTGCAAAAGTCAATGAACTGTCTGTAGTTCTGAAAAGGTAAGGATCCATGAGAGGCTAGTGTTTTTATTTGAAATAGGAGTCACTTCTCCTTGAAGTAGACTGAATAGGAATCTGATGGATATCTATGTTGGATGGCCTCCATGCACAAATTTTCCATGGTGGCCATTTTTTTGTCTTTTGCTAAAGTTGTTTCTGCAATGTTACATTCTCTCCTTTGGACTTTTGAAGCTGCTATTTCAAAATATATTATCTGAGCTTAGAATCAAACAAATCCCTTCCTAAATCAGTCACTTTTTCCTCCATTACCCATCTGTCATGCATGCCTTTGGTTGTGGCAATCGTCATCCAATGATGAGTGCATGCCCTCTCCTCTTCCTACTAATAGAATAAAGGCACTGTGAACTTATGAGGAATCAATATGCCCCCTTCAATAAACATGTAGTAGGATTTGAGATCGGATTGAGGGCTAGGGTTTGGCAATATTGATACATCTTTGAGGACTCATTTTGGTGAGGTGGGCTCCACCTTGTCATCTTTCTCTTCCCCCATTTTTTCATCTTTCCCTTAATCTTGTTCCTTTTCTTCAACTTCTTGCGCCTCCTGCCCATCCATGGTTGTCTTTTCTCCCTCAACCAAGGTATTTTACTCTAATTTTGGGTCTACTAGAGTTTCTCATAACAAAGACAAATTTTATTGTAGCAAACTTTGTTTTTCCTGCTGAAGACCCTCTCTTTCTTGTTTTTCTCTTTTTTTTTTGTCTTTTGAGGGTCTATGGGGGTTGTTAGATGTGTATGGAATGCTAACCTTGCTAAGTTTATTCTTATGTAGGTCACAAGGGTCCTCACAGGTGAGGTGACCTCTTGCACCTTTCCTTCTTCTATCCTTATTTCATCATCTTTCCTGGGTGACTCCTTAATGGAAATAAGTCTTTTGGTTGGAGTCTATGGTTTCCCTTGCCTTACCCTTTGACTCTACCTAGTACAAAAATACATGGGTGTTTTCCTCTTCATCTTTGTTTTCACAGGTGTGCTCAAAGTGGCTAGGGTAGCAGCCACTTCCTGATCTGTTATGTCTCATGACATCCTGGTGTCCTGAGGAGAGACATCACTACCTAGCATAAGGTCAAATCATTTCTTATCATCTATATTTTCTTCCTTCTTCCCCTCAGTCTCTTCCTTCTCTCTTTCTAATGCCTTTGTGTTTTATATTTGAACCTCCATTTCTTCTTTTTCTTCATCATATTCAACTTCCTCTTATTCTTCTTCTACCTCCTCTTCTTCTTCTTCTACCTCCCTCTCTCTAAGACTAGAGGTGGAGGTTTGTCCTCATTGGGTGGCTATCAAGGCTTCCCTATCCATTTCTATGAATGAGGACCAAGATACAGGGAGGATTAATATTCTCATAACATCATTCACTATCATTTTTATAAGGCCATGATGAGCCAAATTCTAGTATTTTCTTTCCCTCACCTTTTTTCTCATGTCTATTATTGAGTTCAAGAGGAAATGAGGGATGCTTAATCTCTTTTCTAGAGGGATTTCTCCTTTAAACCTAAGCTCATTCAAAAACCTAAAATGGTACCCATAGACTACACTAAGTATGCCTTCACAAGAAATGAATTTCATGATATGGAAGGACACTTCATCCCAGGGGTATGGAAGGCTTTCTCTCCTCACTCCATTCTTGTCCTCAATATTATTCTCTTAGCAGAAAGAAGCTTTTCTTGGCTCAAGTGCTTGGCATCCTGTCCTTAACCCATTTAAGTCCTAAGGGAAAAGTAGTGACTCTGTTGATTAGTTCAGGCGAAAGTGTGATGGTTAGGCCCCTAACCACAGTGGCGGCTCTCTCCTCTAAGTGTGATTGAAGAGCCAATACAAACTATCGATCTATCTCCTCATCAAAACCTTTCAAAATGTCGAAGAAACCTAACCATTGGTGCTTTCTGAAAAATTTGTATGACTTGAGGATGTTGCCTGATTCTTTTAATATCAATGGGCTCCCTTAAGTTAAATACCCCTCCCATTTTTATGGTTTTTATAGGAAGGTGGTAAGTTGTTTAAGAGTTATGTGAAGAGGTCTTGTAGATTATGGTCTCAAACAATTTCAATTTTTTTTTACCCTTTAATTGCGAAATTATAGCTTGCTGTGTGGAAATTTCATGGAGAAATTTCAATTCTGGAGGATGGAAATCACTTACCTCTATCCTCAGGTGTTTTTTCTTTGGATATGGTAGCCTTAGGAATAAATTTCACCCACAGGTGACTCTGGTTTTCCCTCTATATCCTTGTTGATCTTCCTGTAAAGTTTCATGTAGAAATTCTATGTTTCCTGTAGCACGATGGTGCATGCAAGCTCAGACTTCAATGCTTCTATCCCTAATGGCTCCCACTGCTCTTTTTCTCTCACTGCTCTTGAAATTCTCAACAAAATGGTGATAATGAGGCAGAAATCACCTTTATGGTATTTTTAACTAAATTTGGAGTTAGGTGATGACTCGTACTTAACACACATTTTCCTCTTTGAGACTGTTGGTCGCACTCTAGTTAATGATTGCACAACCTCGTAATCACCTATTTAAACTCATTTTCTCCCTCTTGAATTGATTTGACTTACCCAGGTGGCATGTACCTTTCAATTCTCATTCAGTTTAACTTTACAAAGGTGGCCAAGTTAACTGGCCACCTTTTTTCCTTTTAAGTCTCTAACCCTCAACATTAAACTATTTTGGTCATTATGTATGCATAGCGAGAGGTGAAGGGCCATACCTGAGCCTACCTAGTGTTGGTGTGTTGTAGAATGAGTGGGTGCAAGGAGCTACAACTTGTGGTTTCAATCATGATCTTCCTCTTGTTGTTTTTTGTTTTTTTGTTTATTTTTTGAGTGAGCAACTTGTTTTCTAAGGGAGCTTCTTATTTTCTAAGTGAACTGCTTAATCTCTTTTTTTTTTTACTTTATTATTGAAGGTGCTCCATGGAGTTCTTCAGGTGCCTTGGATAGTTTTCCAGTTCTCCTAGAGTCTGGTGGTGGTCTTTTTAATCCATCTTCATAAACTTTTCTTCAGCTTTTGGCCTTTTTGTGCCATACACAGAATTGCTACAAGAAACTTTCCAATTTCCTGTAGCAGTCTTCTTTTTTCTTCTTTTTGCTTCAACTTGCTTAGAAATTAAGGGAAATTGTTTATGGATATTATGAATGGAGTCATGGAATGAATGGAGTGGTGGATAGGTAAGAGGAGAGGTCTCCTGCCAATTTACAAATGATCTAGTTGTTAATGGTGCAACATAGGGTTTAGAGAGTGAATCCTTGTGCATGGAGTGAAATGAGGGGTTAGGAGTGGTAGGTACAGGAAAGAAATAAATTATCATGCTCTAATTGAAGTTTATAAATCCTTGAGATAGCTCATTCCTTCATGAATAATTTCCTTGTAGCATTTAAAGAAGTTTCTTGTAGTGCTACAGGAATCCTATAGTTGCTAGACTTTCCTGTAGCAATTAAAATTAAGAGAAAAAATGGAGTTTTCTGCCTATTTAAGGGGTGCAATGAAGGAATGGGTGCATTATAGAGTGGTCCATGGAGTGTGTAAGCATAGGGTAAGGATAAGTGAAGAAAAACTTCTCCTCTGGATCCAGAAACCATCTTTGATCAATAACCTGCAAAACTGAAAAACAAATGAGTGCATACGTATTTTCTTTCTCCTTTTCCTTTTGTTTCTTTTTTCTCTATTTTTTTTTTGGAAGGAAAATGGGCTTCTTCCACAGAGGTTTTAAACCCACAAGCCTACCTTGGGAGCCTCAAAGTGGTTTTCACCCAGGGATCTTTTAATTTTTTTTTTTTTTTCTTTCCTCTTTTGTTTGTTGCTCCAAGATTGCCTCATGGAGGTTTTCAACCCTGGAGTTGGCCTTGGGCACCTCAGAGAGGTTTTCACCCATGCCTCTTTATTTTATTTTTATTTTATTTTTCTAGGAGGGGGAGGTGTTGGAAACTATGGAGTCTCCCGTGGCATACACCTCCCTATTTTTGGATTTTATAAACTCTGCCTTAGACATGGGCATTTTGTAAACTTTAAGCCTGTAACCATTAACAATTAGGGGAATCCCCTCCTCATCTATGGTTTTTATCTGAACAATGCCATTATCTTAAGCAATTTCCACTTTGTAGGGTCCCAACCATATTTTCATTAGTTTACCTTTGAAATCCTTGAACCGTAAGTCATACATCAACACCAAATCTCCTTCTTGAAATTTCTTTTCCTTAGTGTGCTTGTCATGCCAAACCTTCCTTTGCACCTGAATCACTTATGTGTGAAGTATTGCTTTCTTCCTAAACTCAACCAATCCATTTAATTGTAGCAGCCTCTCTTGTTGGGCCTTTGATATATCCAATTCTAACTCATATGCCATCCTTAAAGTGTTTAACTCAAATTCAATTGAAAGCAGAGCTTTCTTCCCATAGACCAAGTCATAAGGAGTGAACCCTATTGTTTTTTTCCAAGTAGTGTTGTAGGCCCAAGTAACTTCTACCAATCTATCTTCCCAATATTTTCTGCTGCTTCTCACAACCTTGGTGAGGATATTGTCGAAGGCTATGTTGGTCGCTTCCACCTGGCCATTTTCTTGAGTGTGGTAGGCAATGGAAGTCTTACGCTTTATCTTGTGCCTCCTCAGAAGATTATCAATGATATGATATGTGAATTTTTCCCCCTGATCAGTGACTAACTCTCTGGGGTATCCAAATTTTTAGAACACATTCTCTCATAGAAATTTTTCTACCTTTTCCTCGGTTGCTACCTTCACAACTTTTGTTTCAGCCCAGTTTGTCAGGTAGTTAGTGAAAACTATGATATACTTTTTTCTGGCCATATGGTGGATCAATGTCTCTGATGAAATCCATGCCACACTTTTCAAATGGCTCTAGAACCACATGAGGGTGCAAATATATCTCATCCCTCTCTGTAGGTTTCCCCATCCTTTCGCACTAGTCATACCTGCTAATGTATCTTCTGGCATCCTAGTGAAGGATAGGCCAATAGTACCCTTCCTGCAAATATTTGAAGGATGTTCTTCTTGCAACAAAGTGGCCTCCAGAAGGGCTATCATGACATGAAAATAGGATATCAAAAACTTATTCCTCCATCATGGCATAAATTAAAGAGATTTAGCCTAATCCAGGTGAAAGGGGCCTTTTTCTGATGATTTTTCTCTTCACCTTGGATGAGAGGTTAGGAGGGAAATTTTCAGTAACCAAGTAGTTAGCTATGTCAGAAAACCATGGAGAGAGTGCTGAGATAGAACATATGTGTTCATCCAGGAGCTGGTCATCCACCATTCCTTCTTCATCTATAGATAGAGCTAACCTAGATAAAAAATCTGCAACAACATTCTCCTTTCCAAGTTTATTGACAATGGTTAGGTCACATTGATGTAATAGTAAGAACCATCTAATTATACTAGCATTAACATCCGATTTTTTCATTACATATTTGATGGCTACCTTGTCAGTGTGCACAAAGGTCTGTTAATAAGTGATATAATGCCTAAATTTGTTTAAAGCATGGACAATGGGTAACATTTCCTTCTATGTGACAATATAATTGAGTTTAGCCTTAGAAAATTTCTTAATAATGAAATAGATTGCATAAGGTAATTTGTCTTCTAACTGCCCCAGGGCTGCCCCCACAACTTTGTCTGATGCATCTATGTGGATGTGGAAAGGCAGAGTCCAATTTGGACCTCAGATAATGGGGGAAGTAGTTAACTTTCCCTTAGCTCAAAATATTATTGACAGAGACTGGACCAAGTAAACTCGAAGTATTTGGCCAACAAACCAAAAAGTGGCGAAGCCAACTTGCTAAAATCTTTGATAAACCTTCTGTAGTAGCCACCTAAACCTAAGAAAATCTTGATATCTCTCTGCTTTTGAGGAGCATGCACCCTTTTGATGATGGTGATTTTGTTCAGGTCCACCTGTATTCCTACTTGGGAGATTGAGTGTCCCAACACTACTCCTGCTCTTTTCAAGAATTCACACTTTTCTGAGCTCAGGGAGAGATGCATCTCAATGCATCTTCTCATAACGTTTCCCAAATTGGAGAGATATTCTTGGAAGTCATCCCCATAGGGTGTGAAATCATCCATGTAGATTTCAACTGAGTCATAGACTAGCTCAAAGAATATGCTCAAGACATCTCTTTGGAAGGTAGCTAGGGAATTGCACATCCCAAAGGGTAGGAATCTGTAAGTGAAGTTACCCCAAGGACATGAAATTAGTATTGTCCTTGTCTTCAAGGCTAATTTTTATTTGGTTATACCCACTAAACCCATCTAAGAAAGAAAATAACTTATTTCTTGTAAGGTCATCCAAGACTTGAACTATAAATGGCAAAGGGAAATGGTCCTTCTTGGTGGATTTGTTGAGTTCCCGATAATCAACACAACTTCACCATTTTCCGCTCTTCTTTAGGACTAGGACAAGAGGAGATACCCACTCACTGTCTAATATAGGATAAATGAAACTTGAATCCAACAATTTCTTCTGTTCTTCCTTGACTGTGTCTTATAGAGTTGGGTTCATCTGCCTTTGGGGTTGGCGCATAGACTTTCATCCTTCTTTAATGTAAATATGATGTCTTCACACCAAGGGATGCACCCCTTTCATGTAGGCCCAAGAAGATTCATCTAGGTTTTCTTTCAAAAGTTGGCATAGCTACTCTTCTTCTCTATCTGAGAGGTTTGAGTTAATTTTCAAAGATTTGGATGGGAAAAATTCCACAACCTTGGTGGTTTTAAAGGTTGAATAAATTGAGTGCAGTTCCATCCAATGGTGGCTTTCACATTCTTTGACTAGGTTTTCAAGTGGGCTGCCAGTGGGGGCCTAGTTCTGAATGAATTGGTCGATGAGTTCATCTTCATCAAGCTGCCCCCCTTTAAGAACAACATATATGGTACAAATAGGCTAGGGTGCAGTGTTTCATACTTCATATTATTCTTCATCCTTAAACCATATATATAGGTCATGGTCAATGGAAGGTTGGGATGGAGGATATAATACTAGCTATTTAGACAAGGGCCCATTCTTAATAGTCGTGTTTCCGGTCGGAAAGATGATATAAGCATCTATAGTGGCTAACCATGGTCTCCATAGAATGAGAGAATATCCATTAAACTTGGTTTTTATTTGGAGAACCATGAAATATGTAGGATACTCCAAAGAGTCAATTGAAACCATAACATCTTAAAAAATTCCTTCCGAAGTTACTGTGGACCGATTTGTAAGTTGTAGAACTGTTGTGGTTTCCCTCAAAGTCCCTTGCAGGTTGAGTTTAAGCATATTTTCCTTGGTCATTACATTGATGACAACCCTAAGATCAATCAGAGTGTTGGGGACTATGACATTGTATATATGCACATCTACAACTGGACTTCGAGGGTCCAGGTACTTTGGGAAGATCAACCTTCCCAACATTAAGTCAGAAAATTGTCTTGCTACATTGATGATGGGGGTATCTTTATTATTTCTCACAAGTTTCTTGAAGCACTTTTCCTTGATGATCCTATTGTAAATAGGTACATCCTTAATGGCTTGGGGAAGGGGTATTTTTACACACATTTTCTTTAGTTCTCCTAGAAGTTAGGTCTCCTCTGGGGTGTGCTGACCGGAGTCGATCAAGTGCCCAGGAAAAGAAGTTTGTTGGATATGAGTGTTACTTTATTCGTTTTCCTTTTCAACCTCTATAGGTGGAGATGGATTATGGTTGTCTGGGAGTACTCTTCTCAACCTGACATTAATCTCCTATATTTCCATAGCATAAGCTAGATATGATGTCTCTCCACTGTAAACCTGATGTGCTTGTCTGTTTTTTGGGTTTGGATTGGGCTATGTAGGTATATGAGGCAGCTTGGCTGGAGAAGCATGGGTAAGCTAAGGTTGAGGTTGGGGTGGGGGAATTAGAGCAGGTGGTTGATTATGTTGAGGCCTCTACCCTTGGAATGGGTTGTTCCATTGAGGTTGTTGAGGAACATACTGCTGAAAGGGTTTTTTCACAGGCTGAGGATGATATGGAGGGTTGTAAGGCCACGTAGGAGGTGTAGGCCAAGATGGAGGAGTGAGGGTGTACCAATATTGCATAGGTGCATTCTGATTTTTGTGATAATAGGAATAAGGTTCACCTTGCATAACCAACTGATATGACAGAGGTCCTTGAGGCCTTCTATGGTTGATGAAATAGAGTTGCTCTGGTCATACTTCCCCACCTTGATATACAACTTTGAGTCCAGGTAAGGGGGGCCACTTGTTTGTGGCATGATTCTCCTCACAGAATAAGAAAACCTCTATGAAATTTAATGGACATTCATTTCTAGGGTGTTTTCTAGTACATCTATATATAGCCAAGGATATTTCTTCTTCTTCTTGCTTCCTCTTGATCTACATTGTGTCCATTTTCAAGGCAAAGGTTTGCAGCATGTAAGTCTTTAAGTCCTCTAACAAATTTCCAAACTCATTATTGATGGAGGTGGAATAGGAAGGGGTGTTGGTTGTACTTTGACTAGCTCTTCCTTTCTTCCTAGCTACCTTAGAATGGTTCCTGAAGTTAGTTTTGATTGTCTCATAAGGAAGTTGGTAGATATATCCTTGTGATAGCATATTCAGGGTTTCTATCAGCTCCTCCTCGATCCCTCAGAGAAGTACTAGTTTAAGTGATCTGGGATCAAGGGTACAGTTGGCTCTCTTATAGTTTAACTAGAACCTCTCTTCATAGTCCTTTAGGGATTCATCAGGCCATAGAGTCATCCTGAATATTTCCTCTTTAGTTTCCTTGGAACTACAGTAGTCCTTGTACCTTTTGTTGAAGGTCTCTTACATCGTTTCTCGGGTAGTGATGCTGTTCCTAGGTAGACCAATGAAACAACACAAGGCCGCATCCTTAAGGGTAGATGGAAATAACTTCAGCTTTTGATTATTTGAGGCATAGTCATAGGTCCTAAAAACAACATAAAATTCAAATATGAATGTTTCAGGGTCCTCAGAGGTAATTCCATGGAAATGTGGAAGGGCTGAGGGGTTGATGTTTTTCATTTTAGTTTCCCCAACTGCCTCCCTAATAGGAAAGGCTCCCTGGGCTTTAGTTTCAGCCATGATTTGAATAGTTGAGGTAGGTTCCTCTGGTGACAAAATATCTTCTTCTTCTCCAATAGGTTCTTCAAAATTTTCAAAAGGCCCACCTATGGTGTTTTAAACCTCACAATCACTGAAGAAGAGTGAAGGGTGACTATGTGGTGATGTGGGGGTTTTAGGTAAGAATTTTCCTTAAGTATCCCTACTCCTATCAGGCATGAAAATCATATTTTTTTGGTACTTTCCAATCATTTTGAAACAACATGTAAAAGTAAAGCATAAAATAATGCTAAAACAAAATCAAAGAATCGACTAGACACCTCCCCGACAACGACGCCAAAAAGTGGTGAGCCTTGGTATTGCACCAAAAGTGCTGCAACTCCTAGATGCTACTCTACTTTACTTTATCAACCCGAGGTTCGTAGAAACATGGAGGTGACAATTTTTTATACATATCAGATGCATTCTAATCATGTCATCCTCTTCTGAGCTCTATGAAAGGGTATTATTTCTAGGGTTTATGAATGAAGTCTATCACACTTATGAATTTATACCTAGGGCTACAAATGATTCAAAGCCATTACTCTATCAAAAAGTAAAGAACTATTTTATAGCAAGAAATTACATATAGCTACTCTGCAATGAAAGAAATCTACAGATTAAGCTATGGAAAGAAATGGAAGCAAACTAGGCATCTTTCATGAAGTAAATTACTGAATTGAAATTGCATAAATAAGACCAACCTAATCACAAATTTTTGGGCCAAATGAATAAACACACTATTTCTACTTCATGTTCTAATTATCATGATTTTACTCATGCATCTAATCATGACCTAACTATGCTTGTAAATGCACTGTTTTGTAGCTAGGAGGTAACACACTAAGGTGGTTTAGGAAGGGCTTGAACTCATGGGTACAAGGATGAAGGTGTTTGGGTGGTTTTGGCAGGTCTAGATTAGGTGGATGATGGTTTCTAAGTTTAAGGAGAGGCCCACTGGTGCTTCTGCAATTGTTGCTATAGGTTTCCTGTAGGCTACAGGAAAGTTCTGAATTGCTACAAGAAACAGTACGAGAGAAATCCGAGGCAAAAAATGGTGGAGAAAAGCATAGGGGAGGTGGAGTGAAGCTGTGTTTGGATGATTGGAAGGTTGCCAACCCCTTGGCCAAGATCATAACATCTTGAGAATATCGTCTTGCACCTTTAGGGCTTTCTCACGATGTGAAGGTGAAAATCTGAAAATAGGGCTTATGGCGATTTTATGGAAAGAAGGTTGATGAAGGGTGAGAAATGAAGCTGAGGATGCTGGTGAAGTCCTCCTTTGTTTGGAAACTTGAAACTACAAGAAAACTACCTATTCATGCAACAAATATTGACAAATTCATGATGAAGAAAATGGAAAAGATAAGTTGAATTCGGAAAGAAAACCTACTTTGGAATTTAAATAGAAATATAACTCATCATTCTAAACATGTTCATGAAACTAAAAAAACCTAACTATTCTTTCAAAGAAACCATAAAATAAAGAGAAAATTTGGCATTTGGAGAAGGTCTTCCCTCCTCAAGCTCCAATACAGAGATGAGAGAGAGAGGCTTGACACAAAACTTTTTGATTTTATAAACTATCTACCAACATGTATGCAAGATTAATCTACAAAAAATATAAATGGAAGCAAACTAAAAATAGTGAATTGAAATGTAAGAAAACTAGATAAAAAATCATAAAGAAAACTAGCTACAATGACATAAAAATAAGCATGAAAACATAAGAGAGACTAAGGCCAATGGATTGGGCCCTAAACCACAAGCCTAGCCCTCTGAAACTAAATCAATAAAGCACAATCTGAATACTCATCTTATTGTAGAAAATAATCTCATTACATAATCATAAAAGTCTCAAAAACCTATTACAAGAGCTAAGAGTCTATTAGCCTCCTTCAAAGTTAGAATCCTAATGTGCTATTTCTCAACCCTATTTAACCTAGAGGGTAGGTACCAACATCTCCCTAAAAATTAGGTGATGTTTCCACTTTGACTACAAAATAAGTGGAGCTTTGGTGCAATTGATCTTGAGTTTTCTTGGTTGCCTTTTATTTTGAGTTGTTGGAGGGAATCTCGAGGATCCCTTGGCTGCCTTTGGTATTTAAGGAGGTGGAAAAGCCCCCTAGAATCTCTCCTTGTTGCATACTCCTAGCTTTAATTAGAAAATCTTCATCAAAAGTGCAATATCTTCGTGATTTTCCTGCATTTAACTCATGTCAGGCATTTAAAGTATGACAAGCTTTAATCACCATCTACACTGTTGGGTGTGGAGCCTGATTATCTTGTTTATTTTGTATCACAACATTGGACCCCTTTACCTTAATGGGGGTGGAAAAACTACCCGTAATTAAATGTTGTTTGGGGGGTCTAAAGAGGGGCGACTGCGACATTATGGAGCCCCCCCTAGTGGGGGGTTTTGGGGGCAGCGCCCCCGAAGCTAAAAATAGATGTAAAATTTCCTTGTAAAAGTATAGTAATTTCTAGTCAATCTGAGCTGTTCATTAGGCGGATGATCTAACGGTAGAAGTTATGTTTATTTTAGTTTTTTTTCCCTAGAAGGCAACCCCTCGCTTTTATGAGGGTATTGTATTGCAGCTGTGTATGGTATGTGTATTATCGGAGCGAGAAACAGAGAGGGAGACTGTGAGAGAGAACAAAGGATATTATAGCAGATCTGTTGTAGGTTGTGTCTCTTCATTTTGCTAGATAATAGAAAGGAAGGACTGGCTATTTGGGGTGGATGTAGCCCAAACTGGGTGAACCACGTATATCTGTGTCTCTCTGGTTTTATGTGTTTTGTGTGCTTGTGTTTTTCGCATATTTTATGTGTTTCATTACTCTGTAATATTTAATTTTCTAACAACTGGTATCAGAGCTGAAGGCCTATTTGGTTGAAAAACTCGTAGGAAAGAAGAGTTTCTTGGTTCGAGTGGGAGCAATGGCAGAAGATGGTAAATTTAGGGTCGAGAAATTTAACGGCCAAAACTTCCCGCTGTGGAAGATGCAGATGGAAGATTATCTGTATCAGAAAGATATGTACCTACCATTGAGTGGAAAAACAAAGAAGCCAATAGCTATGACAGACGTGGAATGGGAGATTATCGATAGAAAGGCACTCAGAACAGTACGATTGTGCCTCGCGGCGTCGGTAGCCTTCAATATTTCGAAGGAAACAACAACAGAGGGTTTGATTAAGGCGTTGGCGAAACTATATGAAAAACCCTCGGCCTTAAACAAGGTATTTCTCATGAAACGTTTATTTAATATGAAGATGTCGGAAGGTGGATATGTTGCAGACCATTTAAATGATTTTAATACAGTTACCAGTCAGTTAAGTTCTGTAGGGGTAAACTTTGATGATGAAGTTAGAGCTCTGTTATTTCTGTGCTCATTGCTAGAAAGCTGGAATGGTTTAGTTATGGCCATTAGTAACTCTGTCTCTGGATCTAGTACTTTTAAGTTTGATTATGTTGTCGGTGCTATCCTTGTCAAGGAAATGCGACAAAAAAGCTCCGGTGACACATCGGGTAATGCTTTGAGTGCAGAGTCTAGGGGAAGAAGAATGGAAAGAGGAAAGAGCTCGGGATATCGTAGTAAATCAAGGAAAGGCAGATCCAAGTCTAGATCGGGGATAGTGTGCTGGAAATGCAGAAAGTAAGGACACCTAAAGAAATACTGTAGATCTCGGAAGGGAAAAGAAGGAGACACACAGCACGAAAACAATCATGAAGCAAATGTGACAAGTGATGTGTTACAAAATGCTTTGATTCTTTCTTTCAAAAATGTTATTGATTCTTGGGTTGTAGATTCAGGGGCTTCATTTCATGCCACACCTGATAAGAAATATTTTCATGACTATGTTCAAGGAGATTTTGGACAAGTTCGTTTGGGTGATGATAAACCCTGTAAAATTGTTGGAATGGGTAAAGTTCTTGTAAAACAACAGAATGGAAACCAATGGCTACTAAGGAGGTAAGGCATGTTCCAGATCTGAAGAAAAATCTGATTTCAACAGGGCAGTTAGGAGGTGAAGGTTGTGTGACAACTTTCACAGATAAAACTTGGAAGGTCACCAAAGGAGCCCTGGTAATAGCAAAAGGCGAAAAGGTTGGTACATTGTATTTATGCAATGGTATTTCTAACTATGTTAATGCTTTAACTTCCAAAGGAGTAGATGCAGCATTATGGCATCATAGGCTCGAACACATGAGTGAGAAGGGGATGAAGATTCTTCACTCAAGAAATTTGTTGCCAGGTTTGAAGAATGTTGATTTGGATTTCTGTGAGAATTGCATTTATGGAAAACAGAAGAGAGTCATATTTCTTAGAGTTGGGAAAGAAAAGAAGAGCAAAAAATTAGAGCTTGTGCATATAGATGTATGGGGACCTGCTTAGGTATCATATCTCGGTGGCTCTCGTTATTATGTTACTTTTATTGATTATGCAACTAGAAAAACCTGGATTTATTGTATTCAGAATAAATCTGATGTATTTGATACTTTCAAGAAATGGAAAGCTTTGGTTGAGATTGAGACAGGAAAGAAGTTGAAGTGTATCAGATCAGACAATGGAGGTGAATATTGCAGCAAAGAGTTTGATAGGTACTGTTCAGAGCATGGAATTCGTAGAGAGAAGACAGTTCCAAGAACACCACAAGAAAATGGTGTGTTAGAAAGGATGAACAGAACAATCATGGAGCGTGCAAGGTGCATGAGATTGCATGCAGGATTGCCTTTACAATTTTGGGTAGATGTTGTAGATACTGTTGTTTATCTAATAAACAGAGGGCCTTCAAGTTCCTTGGATGGTGGTATTCCAGAGGAAGCATGGACAGGTAGAAAGGTAAAATACTTTTTTTTAAAGCCTTTTGGTTGTGAGGCCTTTGTCCATATTAACAAAGAAAACAGAACCAAGCTTGAGGAAAAATCAAAGAAATGTATCTTTATTGGATATGGTGTTAATGATTTTGGTTATCGCTTATATGATTATGAAAATCAAAAAATCATTAGAAGCAGAGATGTAATATTCAATGAAAAGGTATTGTATAAGAATCAGTTGCAGGAAAAGAAACAGGAAAAATAAAACAAAGAATACACAGTTCTTGATGAGATCACAGAAAAGACAAAGGTGTCTGAAAATAATAATAATCAACAGCCACAACAACAAAAACCACCACAACAACAACAGGAACCTCAAACACCTGAGAGTGGTGTTAGAAGATCTACCAGGATAAGTACACCCCCTGAATGATACTCTCCGTCATTATATTATTTATTTTTGACTGATTCTGGTGAACCTGAATGTTATGAAGAAGCAATGCAGGTTGAAAGCAGGAAGAAGTGGGAGCTAGCCATGGAAGAAGAGATGGACTCCTTAATGCATAACCAGACTTGCGACTTAGTCAAGTTGCCTGTAGGTAAAACTATATTGCAGAATAAATGGGTTTACAGGCTGAAGGAAGAAGATGGAGGAAAATAGAGGTACAAAGCTAGATTTGTGGTGAAGGGGTTTTCATAGAAGAAAGGTATTGATTTTGATGAAATATTTTCTCCTGTTGTTAAGATGACTTCAATCATAATTGTTTTAAGTCTTGTAGCAACGGAATATTTACATCTTGAATATTTAGATGTAAAGACAACATTTCTCCATGGAGATTTGGAGGAAGAGATCTATATGGAGCAACCAGAAGGATATGAGGTCAAAGGGAAAGGAAAATTAGTGTGCAGGTTAAAGAAGATCTTGTATTGCTTAAAATAGTCTCCAAGGTAGTGGTATCTAAAATTTGACAAGTTTATGTCTAGACAAGGTTATACTAGATGTCACTCTGATCATTGTGTTTATCTACAAAGGAAAAATGATGGCAGCTATATTATATTGTTATTGTATGTAGATGACATGCTTGTTACAGGGTCTAACATGCAAGAAATAAATGTTCTCAAAAGAAAATTGGAAAATTCATTTGCAATGAAGGATTTGGGAGTTGCAAAACAAATCCTTTGTATGAGAATAACTAGAGACAGGAAAAATCGTAAATTAACACTGTCTCAGAATGAGTACATACAAAAGGTGTTGAAAAGATTTAATATGCAGAATGAAAAACCAGTTAGTACACCTTTTGCTAGCCATTTCAAACTTAGTAGGGAGATGTGCCCGAAGACCTAAGAAGAAATGAATTATATGTCTAAAGTTCCATATGCATCAGTAGTTGGAAGCTTAATGTATGCAATGGTCTGCACAAGGCCTGATATTCCACATGCAGTGGGAGTTGTAAGCAGGTACATGAACAATCCAGGAAAAGAACATTGGATGGCAGTGAAATGGATTCTCAGTTATTTGAGAGGTACCACAAATCAAGCATTATGCTTTGGTGGTTCAAACATTGCTCTACAAGGATATGTTGAAGAAGATATGGCAGGTGACAGAGATAACAGGAGAAGCACTACAGGATATGTATTTACTGTAGGTGGAACATCTATCAGTTGGGTTTCAAAAATCCAAAGTGTTGTTGCACTTTCAACAACAGAAGTAGAGTATGTTGCTACTATAGAGGCTAGTAAGGAAATGATTTGGTTACAAAGGTTTATGGATGAATTGGGTAAGAAGCATGATATGGGCACGGTATACAATAATAGCCAAAGTGCCATTCATCTTGCAAAGAACTCAACATTTCATTCCAGGACTAAACACATACAGCTCAAGTACCATTTCATACGGTCAGTATTGGAAGATGGACAGTTGAAGCTGGAAAAGATACACACTAGCCAGAATCCTACATATATGCTAACAAAAGTTGTAACTAGGGAGAAACTGAGAATATGCTCAGTTTAAATTGGTCGTCAAGGATGACGATGAAGATGAGAAATAGTCAGGTCCAAAGAGGAGTCATTGTCCAGCAAATGAAGCAGCGGTGGAGTTGCTACAATGAGTCTCGAAGTGGGAGATTGTTGGGTGTGGAGCCTGATTATCTTATTTATTTTGTATCACAGTGCTGGACCCCTATACCTTAATGGGGGCGGCAACGCCGCCCGTAATTAAACGCTGCCTGGGGGGTCCACGGGGGGTGGCTGCAACTTTATGGAGCCCCCCCCTAGCAGGGGGTTTCGGGGGCAATGCCCCCGAAGCTAAAAACAGATGTAAAATTTCCTTGTAAAAGTATAGTAATTTCTAGTCAGTCTGGGCCGTTCATTAGGCGGATGATCTGATGGTAGAAGTTATGTTTAGTTTAGGGTTTTTTTCCCTAGAAGGCAACCCCTCTCTTTTATGAGGGTATTGTATTGTGGCTGTGTATGGTATGTGTATTCTCAGAGCGAGAAACAGAGAGGGAGACTGTGAGAGAGAACAGAGGATATTACAACGAATCTGCTGTAGGTTGTGTCGCTTCATTTTGTTGGATAATAGAAAGGAAGGGCTAGCTGTTTGGGGTGGACGTAGCCGAAACTAGGTGAAACACATATATCTGTGTCTCTCTGGTTTTATGTGTTTTGTGTGCTTGTGTTTTCCGCATATTTTATGTGTTTCATTGCTCTGTAATATTTAATTTTCTAACATACACTAGCAACATAAGACCATAATATAATTAAATGTGAGAAAAAGAGACTTAATAAGGCTAAAAGGTGATAACTAACCCCACCAAGGATTTCCATGTTTATGTAATTTATGTAATAGAAAATTAAACCTATATGCTTGGAAAAATAGGAGAAATTACACAAGGATTGATTGATGCTCGAAATCACTTTCAAAAGAAAACTTTAGGAATTGATCATGAATGCACTCTACCAGAAATTCACTATAATTGAACATATGTGATGGTTTGTATCCTGCTGAAAATACTGATAAAAATCCTAAAATTACCTCATGAACCCACTGATCACTTGGATAGCCTAACAGACACGAAACCATCGAGATAACCTTCCTATAAATTTATGGAAATATAGAAGAAAAGTAGGGTGGATTGGTTCTTGGTAACTCATAATTTTCAGGAAAAATGTTTCAAAGATCTTTCTTCTTTGGGAGAAGGTGATTTTTTGATAGATTTCCATAAGATAATCTATAGAAACAATGATGTAAATGGATTGTAGCTTTGAATTGAAGGATTTTGAAAATTGACTTAGGGTGACAGTAAACAAAAATTCATTATTTTGGGCAATTACAACCCTCTGACTTGGGAGATATCTGAAATTACACCAGGTGAAAAATTCTGGGAATAAATGGGTCTGGGGAAAGGTGAATTGAGGCACGAAGGAGTCCCATATGCTCAATTCATCACTAAAATCTAAGAATTTTTTATTTGCCCAATTGTGGAGTTCATAAAGATCAAACTCACACTTGGTTTCACAGATCTTGTATTATTTTTCAACCAGAGTAATCTCATATAAATTTATAACAAGGGGGAACATTGGACTCTCTAACACAATTTTCCTTTAAATGATGACATGATGAATGACGTATTTGTAGATAGGTGTATTGAATTACAAGGAATTTGGTGATCACAAATGTGGAAATTGAGTGGAAGTTGATGGAATCCGAATGATAGCTCCGTTGTTGCAAGAGAATGAGAGAAAAGGAATTTGAATGGTAGCAAGATGTTTTATAAAGTTTTCAGATAATTTAAGAATTTTGGCGCATCTAGTTAATGCATTTAGACGTTAGCAGGAGGGTTTAATGATCATAAAGGTTAATTAAACATTGGCGAGGAAATTAATTGAAAAAAAGATCATATGATGTGGGAGAATGAGTGATAGACAAGTGGAAAGGCGCGAGGGAGTGACAATGGGAGTGGAGTAGATAAAAGGTCATTTTCGGGGGTGGGGGTACGAAATTATTTGGAGAGGACACGTAACCTGGGGGGGGTACGAAATGCATCCCTTGTCGTTAATTGAGGCAGGGGGTACGAAATGTATCAACCTAGCTTCCATGTATCCTTGTAGATTTTACTTGGCTAAAAATTTCAACATAAGGGACTAATACACAGGAATTTTCGATAAGCAAGTGAGTATGCCTTGTGAAATGTTCAGTTGTGGAAAGTATCAAGGTCCTTTTACCAAAAGGGAAGAGAAAAGTGGGCCCTCTAAAGACAAGAAATAGTACTAATATGGAAAAGGCATGTGCTTATATAAATATGAATGGATCATTAATCAACCAACGAAATAGTTCACAAGGAGGGAATTATTGTTAAAGAAAATAAAACACACCTTCAACAACACAAGTACCAAAGCCACCAAAAATAGTTCAATTTCCTTAATACATATGAAAACAACATACACCACAAACATTCAACGAATAGTCTTACAATATTCACAACATATACATGAAGGCATGTTGGGTCAATGACCTTCTGAATTAAGTAAAAGTTCCAATACACATCATGATAGTGAACACCACTAGCCCTAATAGTGGAGCATTAGAGCAGTCAATCACTCCTCCACTGAACAACTATCTTCCTCTCTAATGCCTCGTAGGAGGTGTTGGGAAAAATACTGAGAGGGGGGGGGGGGGTGAATCAGTATTTACTGCATATTCAAACTTTTACTTTTTTCTTGCTTCTAAAACCCATACGCTACTTTCTTGAAATAGAATCGCGTATATACACGGATACACTTTATGAAACTCGCGTATACACAGATATCTAATTATGTTATTAGATATTCACTTAAATCATTCCATCATTCATTCATCAGATGTTTAATAAACAGTGAACATGAACAGTAAGAGCAGAGTAAACCATCACACAAAGCATCACACATGAACACTAGAATTTTAGGTGGAAACCCAAGTCGGGAGAAAACCACCGCTGCCGTTGCTCAGCCTTCAATATTTTATTATAGAGAAAACATCTTACAACATATGTGCTGGTGCAGACTCCTACTAGCATGCAGGCACCCACCTGCGCTCGTTTACCAGCCTCTCCTGGAAGGGAGCTCCAACTCCCTGACTCGTTTACCAGCCTCTCCTGAAAGGGAGCTACGACCCCCTGATCTCGTTTACCAGCGTCACCTGGAAGGGAGATACCACACCCTGACTGAAGGCTACAACCCTCAGCACCAATATGGACCACGTTTCATCAATTTTCACACTGGATCCAAAGCTTCCACTAGGACACCACTTGCAGGCCACATTTCATCATATTTTCAGACTAGACCCATTACATACTTTTAAGCTCAAACATATATCACCAACAGATACTTACCAATTCAGACAACACAGATCAGATAACAGTAATACAGCAGAACAGATCAGATGTTTCATACCCCATACTTCAGAAAACCCTAGTTTGCATACGCACTTTCACTTCACTGATGTCGCGTATATACGCGCTTCCGTTTACACAAACCTGCGTATACTTCAGTACAAATTACAGAGCCAATTATATTGCGCATACGCGCTTTCTCTTCAGCGAAGCCGCGTATATACGCGCTTCCTCTGCGGCGAACTAGCGTATAGATCTTCAACTATTATAGAGAAGCATACTTCTTCAGATCAGATATTCAGTTTAGATTTACCCTTTTTTGCCTCTGACAGATGTTCGCCTCATCTCAGATCTAAGCCTTCCATGAACAGATCTAGCAAATACAAGTACAATACAGATCTAGATCCCCTTCTTCATCACTCCTTCATCGGTGCATCATACATTCATATCTTTCATTTAACTGTAACCCTTTCCATTCAGATATACTCCAGAGAGAAGTATTCATTCAAGCTCAGACATCTTGCACCCACGCTCATACTTTGCACAATGAAATTCTTCTCCTTATATAGGTTTACCCAATTTCAATACCATGAGCCAAAACCACATTACTTCCGATGGTATTCCTGGATGGGGTCATTTAGACGAATCATTACCCAATACAATGGGTCAATACCATGGTGGTTACCCCTGGTTTTGCATTTTAAGAGCGCTTTTTCCCATACGCGACTTGGTACGTTGATTCCCGCGTGCATACGCGACTTCCCCTAGGAAAATCTGCGTATGCCTAGAGACATACTCTTTTCATCAAGATTTAGCACATGCTGAAATCCTTTCTTCATTGCCTTCTGTATACACTGTAGATACATCATATTTACTCCATCAAGAACATATTCTATCAAGCACAACTTCATCTTCATTCAGTGGGTTGCCATCAAGGACAACACTCTGCATCATATTGCCAACAACCTCCCCCTTTGGACTTGATGGCCACCACGATGGTGTTTGGTTACCACAACAGATGACACCATTAACAATACAATGACATCATTCAAACACCATGTCAGAATACAATGACACCATTCAAACACCATGTCACTCTCCCCCTTTGACATCAAGGGCAAAGGGCTGATCTAAAACCAACAGACTCTCCCCCTTTTCTCCTCATGTGGAAGAAGCATTCTGCAGAGCTGATATATACAGAAGTGACCAAGCTCCCCCTGAGTTCATGCTGAATCGTCAAACATATTTTCCAATGAAGTACATGACTCTATGAACTTCCTATCACCAAAGACTCATACTTACATCAAATATCCGACCAAGTGGATTTACATATGAGACTCAGGTACCCAACCAAGTGGGTTTACAAAAATTGACTCAGCTACCCAACCAAGTGGGTTTACAACTTTGACAAGTCCTTACATGACTGAATATTACAAATTTACATCATGGGTCTCAACATGACCTTTTCATCAAAATACAAATATGACTTTTCATAACCAACACCAGAAAGTCCTCAAGAAAGAGAACATATTTCAGAACCATCATAATGCCAACAATGCATTATACTCAGCAAAGCTAATGCTCCCCCTGAAACTGTGCATCCAAGCATCCTTTTCATATGACTAAGGCTCCCCCGTAGTTTGTGCATCCTGAACACTGTCACCAACAAATAATCAAGGCATCTTTATCAAAACATTAGAGAAAGAATTATGAGAACTGGAACTCCACTAGAGATACCAAACAGTATCAGAGATACCAAGCAGCACTGCAGCTGTGCTGAAGAGAGCTGACTCCAAACAGAAAATTCTCAGCAATCAGACATACGCGGTTTTCTGTGAATGAACTCGCGTATATACGCGACTGTGCTTCAGGAAACTCGCGTATCCAATACCATCTTCTAAATTTATGCAGATTTGTTCTTTTGACTGGCAGAGAACACTCCCAGATTCTGTCTTAGATACTCGAACGCTTCCCTGGGCAGAGGTTTGGTAAAGATATCAACAACTTGTTCTTTGGAGGGAACATACTCCAACTTCACCTTTTGCTCAAGCACTTGTTCACGTAAGAAGTGATACTTGATGGGAATGTGCTTGGTCTTCGAATGCATAACCGGATTCTTTGAAATACTGATGGCACTTGTATTGTCACACTTAATGGGGACAGGAGGTGTACATTTGATTTGAAAATCTTGTAAGGTTTGCATCATCCAAAGGAGTTGAGTGCAACAAGATGCGGCAGCCACATATTCTGCTTCTGCTGTAGATAAGGTTATAGAATTTTACTTCTTGCTGAACCAAGATACTAACCAGGGTCCCATGAAGAATGCACCACCACTAGTGCTTTTCCGATCATCAACACTTCCAGCCCAATTTGCATCAGTGTAAGCATGAAGAGTAAGATCAGCATTCTTTGGATACCATAGACCAAGGTCTTGAGTTCCTTGAAGATATTTGAAAATTCTTTTAACAGCCTGAAGGTGAGACTCTTTTGGATTAGCTTGGAATTGTCCAACAATCCCAACTGCATGCATAATGTCTGGTCTAGTCCCAGTGAGATAAAGTAGACTTCCTATCATTGATCTGTATTCTGGTTGATTCACCGTGGGAGAATCATCATGAGAACTGAGATTGCATCCGGTTATCATTAGTGTACTTACAGGTTTGCATTCTTCCATGCCATACTTCTTCATAATTTGCTTAAGATATTTTGCTTGTGATAGGAATATACCATCTGCAGTTTGATGCACTTGCAAGCCAAGAAAGAATGTTAGTTCCCCAAGTAAAGACATTTCAAATTCTTGCTGCATGACAGAAGCAAATTTTTGACTCATAGATTCTTCGTTACTCCCAAAAATGATATCATCAACACATACAACCACAATCAATAGTTTATCATTTTCAACTTTTGTGTATAAGTTGCTATCAGCAGACCCTTTTGAAAATCCTTGTTGATGAAGATATTTGTCAAGATGATAATACCAAGCCCTTGGAGCTTGTTTGAGACCATATAGAGCCTTTTAAGTCTACAAACAAGATTTTCATCATTTCCCAAAATGAATCCTTCCGGTTGTTCTATATATACTTCTTCTTCTAGATCACCATTAAGAAAAGCAGATTTAACATCCATTTGATAGACTTTGATTTGTTGATAACTTGAAAAAGCAAGAAACATTCTGATGGCTTCAAGTCTAGCTACGGGAGCAAAAGTTTCTTCAAAGTCTATACCTTCTTGTTGAGTATACCCTTTGCAAACCAGTCTAGCTTTGTTTCTTACAACATCCCCATTCTCATTTAACTTGTTCTTGAAAATCCATTTAGTTCCAATGATATTTTTATCATGTGGTCTTGGTACCAATTCCCAAGTGTCATTCTTTTCAATTTGATCAAGCTCTTCATTCATGGCTTGCCTCCAACATTCATCTTTGCTAGCTTGATTGACATTGTGTAGTTCAATTGTGGATAGAAGTGCCAGATGATTAGAAGATCCCACAAGAGTTCTCCTTGTTCGTACACCTGATTCCTTGTCACCCAAAATTTGAGATTCAGGATGATTCTTTTGCACATATCTGGATGGAGCTTTTTCAGATAGATCATCTTCGGGTTCTTCATTGGATCCATTGTCTATATCATTTGATGTAGAAGGACATAGGTCACCATCATCTTCTTTTGTTGTTTGTTTTTCTTCTTTAGGAGCTGCAGGAGACTCATCAATAACAACATCAATACATTCAACAATATTTCGAAGCCTTTTATTGTAACATTTGTATGCTTTGCTTGAAGATGAGTAACCAAGAAATATCCCTTCATCTGATCTAGGTTCAAACTTGCCAAGCTTTTCATCATTATTTTTGATAAAGCATTTACTTCCAAAAACTCTAAAATGCTTCACAAATGGAGAATTACCATACCAGAGTTCATATGGAGTTTTGTCACTATTTACCCGAACATGAGCCTTGTTGAGAATGTTAGCTGCTGTATGTGCTGCTTCTCCCCAGAACATGTCAGGAGTTCCAGAATCATCGAGCATAGCTCTAGCCATTTGTTGAATTGTTCTATTCATTCTTTCTGCTACGCCATTTTTTTGTGGAGTACCTACTACAGAGAATTGTCTTTTTATGCCATGTTGTTCACAAAATTCAAAGAATTAATTTGATGTATATTCTCCTCCTCGATCAGATCTAAGACACTTGATTTTTAGATCTAATTCATTTTCAACTAAAGCTTTGAAGATCTGAAATTTTTCAAATGCTTCATCTTTGTGTTTAATGAGCCCGATCCAACACATTCTAGAGTAATCATCAATAAATAAAATATAGTATTCTTCCCCACATGGTGAATTTTTCCTCATAGGTCCACATATGTCAGTATGAATGAGTTCAAGAGGCTCACTTGATGATCCTTCTTTGGCATTAAATCGTACTCTGGTCTGCTTACCGAATTGACAAGATTTGAATATGATACTTTCTGGTAGATTAATATTGGGAAGACCACGAACAGCTTGAAGTCTGCTTGCTTTGTTGATTTGAGAGAAGCTCAGATGCCCCAGCCTTCTATGCCATAGCCAATTTTCTGAAGACTTGCTCAAGTAACATTGATCTATGCCGTTCAGTGCATACAGGTTGCTGGGATTTCTTTTTCCTTTTATAATGATTTTACCTGTATCAAGATCATGAACCACACATTCCTTTGAACTAAAGACCACTTCTGTTCCTTGATCACACATTTGGCTTACACTTAACAAGTTATGCCTTAATCCATCCACATACATGACATCATTAGACTTCACCTTTTCTTTTAGAAATACTGACCCTTTTTCTTTAATTACAGCAGGAGTATCATTTCCAAATGTAACTTTCTTTTCCTTTTCTAGAGCATTATATGTAAGAAGTTTGCTTTTGTCACCTGTCATGTGTCTTGAGCACCCACTATCAATGTACCATTGATTTTCTTCACCTTCTGCAAATAATTCTATCCCACAATTTTCAACCTGTATTTCTTTCTTTTTCCATACTTTAGAGCCTGAGGGAACATGTTCTTTTGGTTGGACCTTGCTCCTGCATTTAGATTCTTCATGACCAAATTTATTGCAATAAGTACATTCAACTTCGTTTTGAAGAGGAGAAAAGTTGTTATAGGTGTTCTTCTTTGGTTCAATATTCATCCTTTTCTTTCTTGCTTCTCTTGTCATGATGGTTTTATATGAAACACATTGAACAGCTTTATGACCAAAATTGTGACATGAGAAACATTGTCCATTGAAGTAGAAATTTCTGCGATCATGAAATCTTCTATTTGAATTTACCTGTTGGTTGTTGCATTTTTGAGGGATCTCCCTGTTAGTGATCCTTGATTTGAGATGATCATGCTTTACCTGTAAAGATCCTTTGTTCCCTTGCTGAGTGGCTGAGTGAAGAGAACCAGGTGTGACTGCTTTCAGATAATTTGGTGCTGAAGTCTGGGCAGATTCCCCAGTATATCCAAGACCTGTTTTTATAAGAGGAGACCATTGTGTCTTGATAATCTCATCTAAGGTTTCTGAACCTTTAGCAAATCTAAGATTGAGAGCCTTCACTTTCTCATTATCTTTCCTTAGAATTACTAATTCACACTCCAATTCCTCAATGCGTTTTTCCTTGGCTTCAAGCTGATTTTCAAGAGTCTCTATGATTATGTTCTTTTCTTCTAGGCTTACTTTGAGTTGATTGTTTTCTTCAAGAAAATCATTGTCCTCTAGAGCATCCAAAAAAGTATCATTTTCTTCTTTTTGTTCAAAAGCCATGAGAAGTCTAAAGTCTTCTTCACATTCTTCCTCACTATTAGATGATCCATCATTGTCTTCATTAGTATAATAACTTTTTCTTGTGCTAGATCGATTCTTATTCCTTCTTGCTACTTCTTTTCCTTTAGCCGAAGTTTCTTTATAAGGACACTTTGCAGCATAATGACCAACTCTTCCACAATTGAAACATTTGAAAGGAAGCTTACCTTTGAACTTTTCGGTACCTAGTTGAAGTCTTCTCACAAAATTTGCTTCTTCTTCTTCTTCAGATATATAGCTGGATTCTTTGACAACTTCCTTTTCTTTTCCTTTTGCTGATGCCTTAAAAACAACTTCTTTGATTTGAGAAGGGCCTCCTTGCCTCATTTCAAAAGCAGTCAGAATACCATGTAATTGAACAATAGTAAGAGTTTGCAGATCTTGCCTTTCTTCAATAGCTGAAACTTTAGAGTCAAATTTTCAAGTCAAGGATCTTAAGACTTTTTCCACCAGAGTAGTATCGGTTATGGTTTCACCCAAATTTCTCATCCGATTTACAATATCATCTAGACGAAGAAAGAAACTGGCAACATTTTCATCACTATGCATCTTCAAATTTTCATATTCGATTCTAAGAGTTTGGAGTTTTGCATTTTTTACCTTTGTATCTCCTTCATAGCTCAGAATGATTTTGTCCCATATCTCTTTTGCTGAATGTAGTTGCATCACTTTAGCAAATTCTGATTCAGACATGCTTCCTAATAAGACATTCACTGCTTTGGCATTGATTTCATACTTCTTCCTTTCAGCTGCATCAGTAGGAATACTTGCCGGATATTGATAGCCTTCTTCCACGATTGCCCATACATCTACACCAAGACTTTGCGGATATGCTTTTGTTCGTACCTTCCAGAATATCAGATTGCTTCCATTGAATAGAGGTGGCTTTATAGACATTACTCCTTCTTGACTTCCCATTGCGACGGATCTCCTTCAAGCGATCAAGCTTCTGCAGAAGAACCTGCTCTAATACCAATTGTTGGGAAAAATACTGAGAGGGGGGGGGTGAATCAGTATTTACTGCATATTCAAACTTTTACTTTTTCTTGTTTCTAAAACCCATACGCTACTTTCCTGAAACAGACTCGCGTATATACGCGGATACTCTTTATGAAACTCGCGTATACACAGATATCTAATTATGTTATTAGATCTTCACTTAAATCATTCCATCATTCATTCATCAGATGTTTAATAAACAGTAAACAACAAAGCATAAAGCATCACACATGAACACTAGAATTTTAGGTGGAAACCCAAGTCGGGAGAAAACCACCGCTGCCGTTGCTCAGCCTTCAATATTTTATTATAGAGAAAACATCTTACAACATATGTGCTGGTGCAGACTCCTACTAGCATGCAGGCACCCACCTGCGCTCGTTTACCAGCCTCTCCTGGAAGGGAGCTCCAACCCCCTGACTCGTTTACCAGCCTCTCCTGGAAGGGAGCTACGACCCCCTGATCTCGTTTACCAGCCTCACCTGGAAGGGAGCTACAACCCCCTGACTGAAGGCTACAACCCTCAGCACCTCTATAGACCACGTTTCATCAATTTTCACACTGGATCCAAAGCTTCCTTTAGGACACCACTTGCAGGCCACGTTTCATCATATTTTCAGACTGGACCCACTCCATACTTTTAAGCTCAAGCCTTATCTGCTTGAATGCCTGGTTAGAACCATACGGATCGGATAACGATATCTGACGGAACAAATCGGATGTTTCTTACCCCATACTTCAGCAAACCCTAGTTTTCATACGCGCTTTCCTTTCACTGATGTCGCGTATATACGCGCTTCCGTTCACATAAACCCGCGTATACTTCAGTACAAATTACAGAGCTAATTTTATTGCGCATACGCGCTTTCTCTTCAGCGAAGCCGCGTATATACGTGCTTCCTCTGCGGCAAACTAGCGTATAGATCTTCAACTATTATAGAGCAGCATACTTCTTCAGATCAGATATTCAGTTCAGATTTACACTTTTGCTTCAGACAGATGTTCGCCTCATCTCGGATCTAAGCCTTATGAATACGGATCCTATGACCATTACCATCTGAATCTAGATCCCCTTCTTCATCACTCCTTCATTGGTGCATCGCACATTCAGACATTCGGATCTTTCATTTTAAAAGCTGCCAACCACTGTTAGATGCATATTCCGGAAAGTATTCATTCAAGCTCAGACATCTTGCACCCACACTCATAATTTTCACAATGAATTTCTTCTCTTTATATAGGTTTACCCTTTTTCAATACCATGAGCCAAAACCACATTGCTTCCGATGGTATTCCTAGACGGGGTCATTTAGACGAATCATTACCCAATACATTGGGTCAATACCATGGTGGTTACCCCTGGTTTTGCATTTTAAGAGCGCTTTTTCCCATACGCGACTTGGTACGTTGATTCCCGCGTGCATACGCGACTTCCCCTAGGCAAATCCGCGTATGCCTAGAGACATACTCTTTTCATCAAGATTTAGCACATGATGAAATCCTTTCTTCATTGCCTTCTATATACACTGTAGATACATCAGATTTACTCCATCAAGAACATATTCTATCAAGCACAACTTCATCTTCATTCAGTGGGTTGCCATCAAGGACAAAACTCTGCATCATATTGCCAACAGGAGGATCCAAGGTGAAAATTCCTTTGTATGAACAATGAGGGTGTATATACAAAAAATGGGGTGATCAATTCACCTCCGTTGTGACTCTTGGACTACTCTCATTATTGTTTGACTTCTCTATGTCCTTTTTACTTCCACGTAAATTTTCACATTACTTGGACTTCCATTTTTCATTAAATTTTCCAATATGGAATTTACATAATCCATAAATGATATGCCACATGATGACTCACGACTTGACATGATATGACACTGATGACATGGAAATGTCAATTCACTCTTTTTTGTTGCTATCTCTGAGTCTCCTTGAGAGATAGTGCATGTTCTTCTTCTTCCTCCTCCTCATGACTTGAAGATAAGGAGTCTTTAATGTGATATTGATATTTTCTCTTCTATTGTAATCTTGTGTTCCTCTGTCCTCTCACCTGATGATCATCTAATATTTTCAGCTCCATATGTGTCTTCTAGCATGGTATCACTATATTTTTCATCAATCATCATCCTGTCATGATGAGATAAAGTACCTACAATTGGAAACTATTTATGACAAGACACCATCAGTTTGGAAAATCCCTAATCTAACATATTTCATGAAATCACTTGTTCGGGTTGGAACTAGCGACTAGTTGAGTGAATAACTTAGGGATTTCATAGTTCCAAAGGTGAAGGTCAGCTAGCACTGAGGCTTGAGACTACGTAATTCATAGTTCAGGATGTCCCTAATAAAAGGATTACGTAGTTGAGGGGCTCAAGAGCTAAACATCAGGGCTTGATGCTTGAGGTTTCCCAATGTGCATTTATGGAAGGACGAGCTCAAGGAATTGTGAAATTGAAGGACTCATGAGGTCAAGCTTGAGGCCTGAGCCTTGAGGTTACCCAATCCATAGTTTTGAGAGGCCAAACTAGCTGACTGTGCAGTTCCGGGGCTTAAGACCTCAAGGTTAGGGCTTGAGGCTTAGAGTTACTCAATGCATTGTTCTGGCATGAGAACAATATGGAAGATTTCACAATTGAGGGGTTTAAGGGCTCAATTTTGAGGCTTGAAGTTTAAAAACAAACAATTATAGAGGGAGGAAATTCCAATGGATTTCATAATTGCATAGATCAAGGTGCCATGCTAGAAGGTTGAGGCTTAACACTTCATAGTGCGCATTTAAGGCCAAATCAGAGGCATAAATTACATAGTTCTTGAGCTCAAGTGTCAAAGTTGGGCACTGTGACTATGAAATGCACAGTCCCAAGAGGAAAGGTCAAGGCTTGAGGGTTAATACTACATAATGCGTTGTTCAAAAAGGCTGAGTGAGGTCACATTGTCGGGGAGTGAAATTTTCCGGATGAGTATAAGTGTGTAATTAGTGAGACCAAAGTGAACAAGAAAAAAAAATGAGCATGATAAAACACTTAGAACATTTGAAGAAACAACATTGATCACTCAAAATACATGAACAACATACTTCCCTCAATGCGGTGACTCTCCCCAAGTGCAACATTAAAGGTACATTTTGCGATGACAGTGACGAAACTTGTGCGACAATGCATAAAAATTTGGGAATGAGTGTAAAACATGTCTACATGACAAGAGGGACTCATAAAAACCAAAGTTACTTTTTGAAACAATCCAAAACTACACTTTACATGATAAGAGACACTTCCAATGCCAAAAGACGACATTTTCTATATGAAGAGAAAAGTGTGAACAACACTTGAGATATGCGAACAACAATGAAAGAGATACAAGCCAGAGCGAAGATAACATGAAAAAAAAAACTAATTAAAGTGAAATAAAGAAAAATTGATGATAAAAATCATGAAATCTATACTCATGAAAGTGAAGGTGCGCAAAAGAGACAGTTTGAAAAAACTTACCAAAATAGAAGTACAAACGCAACTAGAAGTGAGAAATGATCAATGACAATGCTCACTGACTGTTGACATGAATTGAAAATTGCACAGTCATTGTCCTTGTGGACTATGCTAGGCTTGTTGAAGCTTGTGTGAAGGAATGCATTCATGAATTCATCATGGTCTAAGCATGTGCGAGCAGGTGACTTCAACACTTACAATCTAAGCAGGGAACTCAAAGATTTAACAAAGTATAAACTGACCAAGAATTGACTACGGAACAACGGATCACAAGATCCACAGTAGGATACAAAATTCAAGTATAGGAAAAACTTGGAGGGTGTTTTTCACAATGACAACACTATTATAGTGTTGTTGATAGTTTGATGTATGTAATGGTTTATGCTAGAATGGAAATTACACATGTAGTGGGATTTTGGAGTAGGTATATGTCAAAACTAGGGAATAATTATTGGGAAAGGTTTTTAGGTATTTGCATGGTACTATAAATTATGAAATTTTCTACCAAGAGGGCTTGGAGCAGACTGTCTATTCGACATATATGGATTTGTTGATGTAGTTTGGGCTTGAAATTTGAATCACAGAAGATGTAATGAACCCTAACTTTACACCCTATTTTTATTCATTTTTTTTTTCTATTGCGATATAATAGAGAATATTTACTCTTTAATCCATGCTTACAAAAAATATTACATTCCTTCGATTACATTTACGCCTATGACATGATAATGGCCATCCTCATCTTCTAAATTTTCATTTTGTTTTCCTCTATAGGTTATACTTCTCCCTTTGGAATCTATACCAATGAATACAACTTAGGTAGGCTATAAATAATTGTTGTGTTGCTTTGATCAATATATATGAATCCTTGGAATTTGTACATAAGCATTTGTTGCATGGTGTATAATGTAAAAAACGAGTTTGAAGGTTTTTAACCCTTGTTGTATTTACATTAATGTAACACCCCTCTTCTCATCCATTATGTTAAATGGTTTTATAACCTTTGTGCCCTTAACTAAATTATGATTAAGGAGGAGGCCTTGGTTAATAGTCTTCATATGTGTATAAAATAGTTTGGGAACGTTATATAGTATTTTTATTATAGTTAGAATGGGTGAATAATTTTGTGGTCTTTGGGCCTCTGTGCCCATGTTGCCTTTTCCATATGGATTTCATGCTCTTCGACTGAGATCTATCAACACAATCTAATGGTGATTGTGATTTATGGTAATATGAATAGGGTTATTTTTCCTTTTTCCCTTCATTTTCTCTATTGATTTTTTGTTGTTGAGGATATCTTTCTAGAGAAAAGGAGGAGGGTTTGATCCTATCCTAATCTTGAATCTTACACAGGTGTTACTTCCATATTGTTAAGAATGTGTTTTCTCCTTCTGTCTAGGGCTTCCTACTACATACAACCAATTCCAATGAGAAATAGAGGTATTATGTAGGTTTTTCTTTTATATATATTTTCAACTATTGTTTTCCACCATTTTAACTGTCTCATCCACATAATGTTGCTTCCTTGTAGGTCACACGAGGATTAACATTACCATGATAGATCTAAGACCATCCCCACATATCTTATAATATTCTTAGATTCTACCTCCACAACTTGGTGGGTCTGAGGATTTCAAAAAAACATTCATCCCCTCATAAAAAGAACCTGTAAATTTAATCTCCTTCCTTTCTTTTTTTTTCATTTTGGCTATTAAGAGTTACATTTCTAATTTGTTTCACTATAATTAGGTCATTGGAAAGGGAAATATATATAATTTCTCATAACACTCACCTTGGTGGTTTCAAGTAAATTTGTTTTCTTTTCACCACTAAATGTTTATTCTTGATTTATATCTTTGGGGCGACATTTTCACCTTTGTGGCATAATGTTATACTAATAACGAAGGCCTCCCTCTCTATGTCAAGGTTTCTATTTTTAATCCCTCTATTTTCCTTAGTTGATTATGATGGATCTCATTTTTACAGCTCAGGCATAGAATCTGTCCAAGGGATGGGGTGTATTGTCTTACCCAAGTGTTGGTGTTTAACCATTACTAGGATTTCTATGGTTTCGCCTGGTTGTTTCTTCTTAAGTATTTAAGCCCTACCACTATCTAACAAATTTTTATTAAAGGGTAGACCTTTTCTTTCATCCACTCTTTTATGTTGCTCTTTTTCTTGATTTTGATAAAAAAATGATGCTGTAATGATTTATTTTGCAAGTAACCCCGATGGACTTCATGGTAAACTTCATTCTCAGGGACAATTTATTTTTCTCACCTCTATTGCTTAATAATGCTAATTTCCACATTAGGGTAGTTTTGGTTAGTTTATTAATAGGTGTGGGTTATTTCGATACAAGTACATGTTGATAATAATGTGACTTTTGAACATTGGTTTAAAATGTTGCTTTATAAAATAAATACTTTGAATCCTATCAAACTTTCCATACAGGTTGGAAACCCTATATTTTTTTTCAAGTTCCATCTTTAGATTGTAGTTTCTATCCCCCCTTGGAGCGAGTGTGTTTTAAAATTTAAGCTGTCATCAACATGCCTATCATGGATTTTAATTTTATTTAATTAGGGACTCTGTAAATGAACCCATATGGTTTTTTTGTTTACATGATAGGCGAGTTGTACAATGGCCACTTTCTCTTTGTACTGCATTTTCTTAAATTAATTTCTAATGGAACTTCACTTGTATTATTTTTAATATTTTAAGGTTTCTTGCTACTCTTAGCGTTTTGTTCAATAATTATTATTCTATTTGGCCCAAAGGACCAGGATAAGACTCTGTTATATGAGGTCTTGATTGTGTATATATATAATCTAGGTATTGCCTCCTATTTCATATTAACAAGCATTGTACTTGTTATTCAAGTTTAATCCAATTAGTGATTCATTTATGCAATTGTCTCTTTTATTCATCATATAGTTACATTCCAAATATTACTGAAATTAATAAGGTAATATCACTACTTAATTAGAAGTACCCGCTTTATGTTTTTGTATACGTTATCCATAAGGACACAAGGAAAAACCTAATAAAAATAAAAATATTAGTATAAGTACATTAACTCTTCAAAGATATTTTCTAGACCCTGCATGAAGGATGAATTGATCTTCCTTCTTATTAAATTATTACTTTATAAATGAAATACTAGATTTAACATTTGGTTCAAGTCATAGATATGCATATGGATTGAATTAGAACTGAATTTCATATGATTTAATAACTTTAACATAACCAATAACCATTCTATATCCTTTTTTCTTTGATTATTGCAAGGAAATAGGTTTAATTCTCATGAAATTTTTTCCTAATTGATATAGCGCTAACTATAGAATTATATTTATAGAGACCTATATCATATTACAGTTTGAATGTAAATCTATAAGTTTGAAAATATCTTTGTTCAATTTTACTTTTTCTTACTTAATAACATTGAATACTTTTTTGACTATAACATGTTAGAAAATTATATGTTATGGAGCAATGCAACACATAAAATACGTGAAAATACAAGCACACAAAACACATAAAACCAAAGAGACACAGATATACGTGGTTCACCCAGTTTGGGCTACGTCCACCCTGAACAGCCAGTCTTCCTTTCTATTATCCAGCAAAATGAAGAAACAAAACCTACAGTAGATCCACTGTAATATCCTCTATTCTCTCTCACAGTCTCCTTATCTGTTTCCTTCTTAGAGAATACACATGTAATACACAGCCGCAATGCAATACCCTCATACAAAGAGAGGGGTTTCCTTCTAGGGAAAAAAACCCTAAACTAAAAATAACTTCTACCGTTATATCATCTGCCTAATGAATGGCCCAGATTGACTAGAAATTACTATACTTTTACAAGGAAATTTTACATCTGTTTTTAGCTTCGGGGGCACTACCCCTGAAACCCCTCACCAGGGGGGGGTGGGGGGGGGGGGGTGGGTGCGGCAGTGATTAATTTATGGGTGGCATTGCCACCCCATTTAAGGTACAGGGGTCCAATGCTATGATACAAAGTAAACAAGATAATCAGGCTCCACAACCAACATAACAATCATCATCCGTAACTCTTATCGTGGTTCCTTTCATTGCTTAACTCTGCCTATTACTCCAACATTGTTATAGAGTCATTCAGACTAGAAATTCATTTTGATTTTGCTCCTATTAAACCAATAAAAATATAAATAAGCATTCTTTTAGACCTATATCTTATACCACTAAAATATAGAGTCCACTATTATTTATCCTACTACCTATTATTCAAACATGCATCAATAAATATACCTAACTCTTGCAAAATGTCCTATAAAATATATTACATTCATTCTTCCACTATCCCAATATATAATTACTAGCATTTCCCTGCTCAATGCGAAACATGAATCCCTTTTTTTCTAGATTGATCAAACATATAACACAATCAACATAAAACCTCAAATAAATTCCATGAAATCTTAAATACCACAATAACTTATCTGACTAGAATAAACTTGTTGAAACAAACCAAGGCACAGTCCTCCTAACCTATAAGTTGCACAGAAACAACCCTACCACCCACCAGATCCATTTCTTCCTCTTGGTTCTCCACAACTAAGTTATTCAACGTGTTTCCACTCAATGGAATTTATTAATTCTCTTCCTAATATTTTTTTAGTAGCATCATAATTTTAAGGTCTTTCGACCTTTCACCTAGGATTTCTTTTTTCAGAAAGATAGGAAAAATATCTTCTTTTTATCCAATATTAAAATTTCTCTATAGCTAAGATTATCTTAGGATTTTTCCTTCATAAGTACACTGTTCTCCCCCACTATTCTTATTCTTATATTTTTAACCAAATTATCATTTCTTTCCAGCTACATTTATATTTCCACAAATCATAATATTTCTCTCCCATTATGTTGTTTCTCATGTGCAAATCTTTCTCCCGTGAATTTTGGAATAATTTGGGAAGGATAATTCAGGAAAATCCACCATCTTGAATTAACCACTTAACAAATTCTTGGACAAAAATGAAACCCACATCATTCATGTGTGATTTCCCATAATATTTCCAAAAGGAATAAAATAATTATTAATGATAAAATTATTTACATAAATTATTCTACTCAAGTCATGGCCCCATGAACCAAATAGTCAAACAATAATTACAATTAAACACAGAATAATCATGTCTATAAAATAAATTTCACCAGGGGTATCCTATAAAATCTACATATGGTTATGTGTTTAATTTATTTAAAGTAGTGATTAGTTGGTTGATATGAAAATTTACGAGGCATTCTCCTTCCTCTTCCTCAGAATATCATAAAACAAATAAAGGATCGTTCCGACGCTTTCCAAGGTAGAAGTGGGTATTGAAAAAAACAATTTTTTCAAAGTCTCTTCAAGTCATGAATTAGTCTTTGCATGTAAACTTGACATAAGAAACATAAGGAACATAACTCATGCAGGCATAATGAAGAGATAAACAAAATATTTGTTGATATATTTCACCCCTCCTGGGCTACATCTCTGGGCCTGTCAACATGACTAGACCACTCATATATTTAGTATCAAAATTAAGTGCATAATTTTTTTTGATGGTAAATATGTGGCTATTACCCCTACAAGGTAATGTTCTCCTTCAAAAAACTCTCACAAATGACAACAACACAAAGCATCTCCTAAAAAAATGGCATACTCCAACTAAAATGAGCTAAAATAAGAATGTGAGCACTTCAATTCCACATTGAAGCACATAAACAAAAATTCTTTCAACATAAAATAATGAGATAAGTGAACCTGCGCTGAACCTTGCAAGTTATATTTGTTGCAATAGATTTCTGAAGTTGAGAATACCCCTAAAAGGTCTTCTCCATGCCCAAACACCTTTCAGAACTACTTCCAAATGTTGATTGATCCATACAAATTTCGTATCAAATTTGAAAAAATACTCCTTAGATGTGCTAAAATCATAAATTATAGGCCACCATTGGATTCATAACATCCAAAAACACCCAAGTGGACTCTTTCTGAGCTCAATTTGGTCAAAAAATCAAAATGATGTGCTCAAAATCATGATTGTTCCATACAACCTTGGTCTTAAACCTGCAGAAATACTACTTAGATGTGATCAAATCAGAAATTGGAGGTCAATGCATTGGATTTAGAACATCCAAAAATTCCTAAGTGGACTCTTTTTGAGCTTAATTTGGTAAAAAAATAAAAAATATTTTCTCAATATCATAATTGATCAATACACCCTTGGTCTTCAACCTGTATAAACACTCTATGGACGTGTTCATATCAGAAATTATAGCTCACCATTGGATTTAACACACAGAAAAACCCCTAAATTGACTCCTTTTGAGCTCAATTTGGCCAAAAAATCCAAAAGATATGGGCTCCAAAGCTATCCCATGAACTTGACTATTAACCATCCTAAAAAATCAACCTTCTCTCAAACTGTACTACAAATCTTCCCCGAAAATCACTAACAGAGCTACAAATTCACTAATCGTTGATGCATTCTGTTGGATAGTTAATTCTTCCACTAACTCCTAAACATGGCATTTAACAACGTTAAATAACAGTTTCGGTTCTTTACATAATAAGAACCATTGTTGTCTTATTGGTAACATGCTTGATTTGTGGACATGAGGTTGCAAGTTTGAATCCCATGGAAGCCAGTGCGGCCCATACAATTTTTTTTTCCTATGTTGGGGTGCCACATGGCAGCCTATGACTATGCCACGTGGCACCACTTCATTGGTCCACCACAACTAGTAACTGACCAATCAAAATAACCCAAATTCAATGAACCAGAGGATGACAAGTGTCAGCACCTGGTTGGATCATACCTACTGACTCAATGGTATGGTCAACCCAGTCAACCAACCTGCTCAAATTTTAGTTGTTTGGCCAAATAGTCAGCATGCAATAACTTGAGAATATGGTGTGAGATTGAGGTGTAACGAACATCGTTGGATTTCGAACGATGAGCAGTTTGATTAGGCATTGGTGTCAAGACTTTCTGGGCACTTTAATTTTTGAGCTAAAAATTGATCACCTGATCATTCGATGAGCATGATATAGTCCATAGTTTCAGTCTCAACTATAGAGGTAAAATACATGACAACAAAACATGCATGCAAGCAAGTTGTATGGTTACATATATTTTGTTTAGGTATTGGGTATGTTAAGAGAGATTGAAGGTTAGATTGTGTTAATCAAAGTGTTATATTTCTAGAAATGAACTTAGAAAATTATTCCAAGAAAAATAATATTAATGTTCAATATTACTTTGTGAGAGACATGGTTGAAGGATAAAATGTGATATGGTGAAGGTGGACATTGTGAATAATTTTTTTGATTCATTGATAAAGTCCATTAGTATTGAGAACTTTTGTTTGTGTACAAAAAAATGGGTGTTGTTTCCTTGGAAATATGATCATGTAATCTTAGGCTCCCATATATACAAAGAAAACAACAAGTGATAGATTATTGAGTATGTGCTATATAATTTTCTTGATTAGCCCCATGTGTTGTACATACACATCAAGGGATTTTTGGGTGGGAGGTGATAGGACCACCTTTTCCCGTGGTTTTAGGTGGACCCCCTAAAAAAATTGGGTATAATTTTGGTCCATTTTTTTATGTATTTTGGCTCATGATTTTTCAACCCAAAATTTTCTAATATTAGTTACACAATCAAGGTTGCATTATAATTCCTTGTATCCATGTAATCAAGCATTCCACCCTCCATCCCGAGGGAAAGAGTAAGAAATTCTTTAGGGCTCAAGATCATTCAACAACAATTCTCGAAGCCATTACAACAATATACTCTATATGAGGTCAACATGTCACTTGGGGGAATTGAATATGAGTGGGGAGGATAACAATCATTCCTCCTGACCACGCAAGACAAACCCAATTAAAAATAAAAGTTGTACCCTAATTTGCATCAACATATTATGATTTTTTATGTGACCAAATACTATATATTGTATTGTAAATGATGAAGTTATACAATGAGAGTTATATGTGAAAATCTAGACATTTTGTTGGTTTTACTTCTTAAGGAACTTTTTAGGATAAATCTTTGAACATTATGTATGATCTCTATTATCCATTTTTCTATTCATAAATAATTTGTGTATGCATTTCTTTACTATAAAAGTTTAAAACTTACACTCCTTACTCATGATAATGAAACCTCAAAATATTTTTTTCATAGTTTGAATAGAAATAGCCTAAAATTAAATAACACATTAATATATGAAAGATTGAATTAGTAGTAGCTACATGAGAAGGAGAACTTGAAATCACTGAATTAAATGGACATGGAATCACATAATATATTAATATCATGAAATAACCTAAGGAATTATTGAGTAAAAAAGTGGTTTTTGTTGAGGACAAAGTGAGAGCGAACATTTTAGAATTAATTAAAGTGCTAATACAAAATACCATATTATCTTGAGGGAGATGGTTGACATGCAATTGTCGAAAGGTGATGGTAAGGGAAAGCATATAGAAATAGGGCATAAAAATCTGGAAGATTTAACTAAATCGCTTATTTTATTTGGTGGTTATTATGTGGGATTGATGATTGAGGACAAAAATATCTCCCTAAGTTTTGTGGCCTACCTAGAACAACAGAGATACAAGGAACCCAATGATTTAATTAAACTAAATAGATGATGGAATGAAGCCTACCTGGAATTCATCGCATGTTTCGCTCCTTATTCAACTTGAATGATCCAATTCCAGCTCTAATTGCCAAAATTAGAACTTGCAAAGTTAGATAACACAATCCAAGAAACTATGATATCTATGTGGTATCACTTAAGTACTTTATTCAATAGATCAACATGGTATTGAAATATATGAAATAATGAAATAAAATGTATGAAAATATATAATTATTTGCATTAATAAAAATGGAAGGAGATTACAACCACAAATAGGTGTTGATCTTGTATAAGAGATCCTCCAAGTTGACTACGTGAAATGGAAATGGAAAATATAACATGGTGAAAATAAGTTACAACATTGGATCCATATAGGGAATTCTTCCCCTTGCAAGATGCAGATAACTTGTAGATCCATGTGCCTTATCCTAGGGCTATGGAGTCTTTGCTATGAAAAAAAAACTTTGACTATTAAACTTAAAGAAAACTGGAAATTTACAATGAATCATGGTTGCAAGCATCTTTAATAATGAATGTAATGTTTGAGGTATTTCCCATTTACTGGAAATGAAGAATATTTTTCTTCCAGGTTCTATAAAATAAAAGCATTGTTACCTCTTACTTGTGCAATGTTGAATGGCCCCAACCACAAATTGTCAAATTTTCCATGCTTTCCTCAGTCCTCTCTTCTGGTATCCCATCTTAAAACTAATTCACCTTGTCTGAAGTATCTTTCTCTAGCCTTTCTTTCAAATAAAATTTTCATCTTATTTTGATATTGATGAAGCTTGAATCGAATGTCATTTCTATCCTGGTATCATTCAATTATGTGATTGATTCTCCTTATGAAATCATAAGCTTCCCCATATGATTCTTGTAAAAATTTAAAAACTGAAAATGCTAGTTTTGTGGGGAAAATTGCTTCAGTTCCATAGAAAATTTGAAAAGGGGTATTGTCAATAGATCTCTTAGGTGATACTCTTTTTTCCAAAACTGCATATTTGAGGTGACTATCCAAACTTCTCTTATGATTTTCCAAAACCCTCCTAATGACTTTAACCAAACTCTTGTTTGATGATTCTGCTAACCCATTACCTTGAGGGTAATATGGTGTAGAATGATGTAATGAAATATGATATTTCTAAAAATAATCTACCATTTTACTGCCACTAAAATCTTGTGCATTATCTGTAAGCATATGTTATGGACAACCAAATCTAGATAGTATGTTTTCTTCAATGAATTTGATGACAACTATGTCTGTTGCATTCTTGACAAGAATTGCTTCCACCCACTTGGTGAAGTAGTATGTACAAGTTAGAATCCATCTCTTTTGGTTACTTTATGCTGGAATTATTTCACCTATGAAATCCAATCCCCATTTTAAAAAAGGTGCCTCAATCAAAACTATAACAAGGGATAATGTTGGTAATCTTTGCTTGCCAACAAAAATCTGACATGGAATATAACTTCTCACTTTAGTTCCAACTTGTGAAAATAATTTAGGCTAATAAAATTATAATCTCAGAATTTTGTATGAAGTTTACTTCCAAGCATAATTTCCTCCACAAATTCTTGCATGAAATTGTTCAATAAATCCTTTTGTTTCACTTTTAGTTAGTGATAATAACATGATATTTAGAGGATCCTTCCAATACAAATTGGCATTTATGATAAAGTATTTCATAGCTTTAATTATTGGATATCTATATTGATTCCTTTTGAATTCGGGAGGATACTTTAGATCTCGAAGAAAATTCACTAAAACTCTGTACCAATCTGAAAGTGGAATTTTTTCAATAATTTGTAGAGGAAGAGACACAAGATCTGGACTGGGAGAAGGTTCTTGTGGGTTCTTCTCACTTGCAATTTTAGAAGGTTATTGTGGATTATTCTCACTTCAACTCTGAGAAGGTTCTTATGAATTCTTCTCACTTGAAATTTGAGAAGGTTCTTGTGGATTCTTCTCACTTTAACTCTGCAAAATGTTATTAATTGAAAGAATATCACAATTTGATGCAACCAAAAGTTTAGCTAAACCTTTTCCTCTTACAAATTTTGTGGGTCTAATATCTAAATAAAATTCAAGTGTATTTGCAATCCATCTCCCCCTCTATCCATCTGTATCAGACTATGTTAAGACTATTTTTACTAAATGTTTTGGAACATAGGGAATAATGGGATAATGTAGGGCATAAATCCGGAATGCTTTAAAATCTTGTACAAGGGCATAGGCTTGTTTTTCTATGATGTCATATCTCAATTCAACATCTCTCATCACCTTACTAAAAAAATACTATTGGATGCTCATATCCATCATTATTTCTTTGAAGAAGGAAAACAACTATTGTAGTGTTAGAGGCAAATGAAACGATACTAAAAGGCTTCGAGTAATTAGGACTAGATCGTACTAGGGCTTCAAAAATGGCTTTCTTGATCTGTGAAAAATAATACTTGGAATGTACTGTCCACTTGACTTCATGATCCTTTTTAAGCATGTTAGTAATGTCTTTGACTATCTTAGCATAATTAGGTATAAATATTCATAAGAAATTCATTTCCCCTAGAAATGCTTGAATTTCATTTTTTTTTCCTAGGTAAGATAATTAACTCAATTGTTGAGACTCTTTTTGCATCAATTACTACTCCTTCCTTTGAAATTATATGTCCCAATAACTTTCCTTATTTCATTGAAAACAAAGATTTTTTGGGATTAAGTGAAATCCCATTTTTCCTGCACCTTTCAAAATCTTTTCTCAAGTGTTTTAAATGTTTTTCATCATAATTAGAAAACACAGTTAAATCATCAAGATAAATAACAATGAATTTATTAATATTACCAACAAATGCAAGATCCATTTCTCTTTAAAATGTGGATCCAACATTGATTATACCAAATGGAATTATAGCGTACATAAACGTACCCCAAGGAGTTGTAATTTTTGTCTTTTCCCTATCTTCTGGACTAAACAAAATTTGATTGTGTATCCAAAAAAGGCATATAACATTGAAATTGTGTTTGAGCCTGAAAATTTCTGAAGTAATTGATCCATCTTTGGTAATGGAAAATTGTCCTTGAAAGACAGTTTGTTTAAATTTATGAAGTATACACACATCTTATTTCACCATTTTTCTTCCTAACGGGTACTAGGTCATCTATCCATTCAGAATACCTTAAGGGAACAATTATTTTTGCATGCAATAACTTTTTAATTTATTTCTCAACAATTGGAAGAAAAATTGGATTTATTCTCCTTAAGTTTTGTTGAAAAGGTTTAGCTTTTGGTTTGAGAGGAATTTTATGTTCAATAATGGTTGTCTCATAGGTTTTCAACTCTTCATATGACTATGAAAATACATCCTTATAATTCTTGAAAATATTTATATATTTGTTTCTAATTTTCTGAGGCAATGATGTTGAAATTTTAACATTTCTGACTTCTTCAGTTGTTCCAACATTATAATCCTAAACATCCTCTTGTTGGGAATTTGATAATGAGGTTTTTGAAATATCATTATGATAAAAATAAATTTGAAGCGGAACAAGTCCTTTTGGAATGTAATTATTAGATAATTGAATAATATCATGGTCAACTACTTTTTGATCAAACTGTGAGTTTCTATTATCATCATTTTATTTACTTTCATTTAATCATTATTGTTCAATATGAAAAGATGAATATTCATCTATTGCAAGTAATAAGTTTCTAAAATGTTCATCATATTCGAAAAATTGCCAATGTTTGAGGTTATCAAGAATGGAAGGCCTGTATTTTACTTCAATTTGATAATGCAATTGCATAGGATCATAAATTTTAAAGGAAATGGAAGAAACTGCCAAGGAATCAACATGAATGTTTTCTTCTCTTGGGATTGATGTGATATTAAAAGCTTGAAACTAATTTTCTACAGAATCCTAAACTTCATTCCTGTAAGACCTTAGCCTAGGGTGTTTAGTTTGGCATAAGTTTATGATTTGTTTTACAATTAACTATGAATTAGCAAATATAGTCAAATTTTGAATATTTAGGATTTTTTCTAACTCTCATTCTAAAAGAAGGGTTTCATATTCTTTTATATTGTTTGTAACATCAAATTATGATTTAAAGGATTGAGTTATGTTTTTCTTATCAGGAGATATGAATACAACTCCAGCTCTAACTCCATTTTTGGAAAATGATCCATCAAAGTACATTTTCCAAATATCAGTTTTAAAAATTTGAGTAGTATTAACAAATTCTTGAATGCTGATCTGAGAATTTGATAGATCACCATCAACGAAAGTAAATCACCAAAAATATTGATAAATAGCATAAATTGGATGATTGATAACTTGATTTTCTTTACAAATTATGTTGACAAATATGACCTCTCTATATAACCTTAAATTCTCACCTCCATAAACTGGGATTGTTGCAAAGGATGTATCCATTTGTAAAATCCCTCCCAACTTTGCACAACAAGACCTAGACAATAGCCTTCCAAATTTGGGTGGAATATTTGTAACTACTATATCTGAGACTATACTTTTTCCAATGATCTTATCAAGTGTCACAACTAAATCCTTTATTAATCTAAGGAAAGGTACTTTCTTAGAATAAAAAGTAAATATATGATTAGATGGTCTAATAATTTATAATTGAAGTTTATCCATGATTACTTTAGGCATTAGATTATGAGAAGGACCAAATTCTAACATGAAATTATATAAGAGATAATCTTGAACTTTAAATGTGCAATAGAAATGAGGAACACTTTCATCAAGAATATCTAAGCTAGGACCAAAAGCTACTTGAGGTTTTTCATATTGCAAACTTAGGATATATTCTTCTGCATCAATACTTGAAGATTGAATCCATTTTGAAACTTGATTTTTATAACCAGAGTTTTTAGAGAGTTTAGATAATGGAGTTGGGATTTAACTCTTTCTAATTCTTTTTCAACATTAAAAATTGTTGGAGGAGTTTTTTCAGAAGTATTTTGTTCTGGTAACTGATTATGTTTTTCACTTGATGATGTTTGAGTTTCATAAGTTTTAACTTGAGGTTCATCAAAGGTAACCTTTTTGGCTAATCTATGAGGTCCTAATCTAGGAATTAAATCATATCTTCTGCTTAACTCGAAAATGGGAAACACAAATAAAGCTTGGTAATTTTAGATTTGAGCACTATCTTGATCTTGGTTAAAGACTTGATCTTGATTAATTGGAACAATAACATTATGTGATGAGGAATCCCAAAGTTGATTGATATCATTTGTAATAATAGGAATGGTTTCCTCAGGGTCTTGATCATCAATCAATAAGGGAGGTTGAATTTGATGGTCATTATTTATTCTTTGGATATTTTGGGGTTGAAAAGGTCTTCTATACTAAACTTGAGGTCTATTTGCAACTGGTTGGGAAACTCTAGGTTGAGATTCCATCCTAGAGATTCTACTAGAGATATTTGTAAGTAGAGAAGTTATATCATCAATTTTATGATATTCATATTTATTTTTTTATTAATATGCACCTTCTTCCCTAACTTTCATTCTTTTTTCATCCTTTATGGATTTTTCTCTTAGTTTACTAGATGTTGACCTATTAGCTTCAAATTCAATTTCATTGTTCTGCATATATTCTAAACTTTCATAATTTCTTTCCATAAGAATTACACCAAAATCATCTTAAAATTCCTTAGAAAATCTAACTTTAGTAATTTTTACTGGAGGTTTAAAGTTTGGGGGCATTTTGTTGTACAATTTATTAAATCTCTTAATGAAATCAACAACAGGTTCATTAGGGTTTCTTTTAAAATATTTAAATTATATTAAAAAACAAACAACATCTTTCTTATTTCCCCATTGATTCTTAAATATTTTTATTAATTTAACCAAATAATTAATAGAATCTGGTTGTAATAATCTAAACTAAATTCATACATTTCCTTCTACATATTGGAAAAATGGTCGAGTATAGACATATTCATGTTCAATGTTCATGTTATCATCAAAATATAGAAATGTAGCTAAGTTATATTCAACATATGGGCATGTTTCTCCATTGAATATAGGTATATGCTTCAAATATCCATCACGAAAAGGATGGATTTGAGTTGCAATAGGAAGAACTAGCGTTTCATAACGAGCTGCGATGATTGGCTGAAAAAAAAAAAACCATTGAATGAGGTGTTGTAAGTGAAGATGAAGATGAAGAAGAGGTAGATGAAGGAGGAGGAGAATGTTGGGAAGAAATTAATTTAAATGAGGATGAAAGATGTGAGTTAGAAGGAGGGTGTATGAATTGAGAAGGAATAACTAATTTTGAACTTCTGGGATGATTATGTCTTCTTCTTCAAAAGACAAAGGATTTGTATAAATGGTAAAAAATTCCTCAAGTTTGATAAAAGTATATGGATAAGTGCGTATCACAGAAGAAATATAACCAGTTGGTTTGAAATGAGGAAAATAAATTCCTAATTTAGCTTCAGTATCATTTTCCTTTGATGTAGAGATGGGAATGTTAATTGATTAAAATTAATGAACCAATAATGTTGATTGAAGATAAAATCCTTTAGATAATAGTCTAACACTTTTGGTGGTAAATATGATAACTCCGTAGGAATTGGGATATGACTAAAAGGATCAAGTTGTGATATAAATTCTGGTCGGAGAGATACAAAAGTAGAAGTGAAAGCTTCTAATCTGCGTCTGGAAGAGGAAATTCTCACTAAAAATTCAAGATCTAATAATGGAGAATGAAGGTCAGAGTCAGAATGAGACCTAACATGCATGTGTGAAGCCAGGTTTACTCAATGGAGTCGCCAGGCGAATGATTTTAGCCAGCTAACTTCTTATTCACCTTTAAGAATAAATTTTTATCAGTGTCCTAGGGAATATATATTTCAAATATTCTTTCCCTAGTAATGAAGCCAATATGATGTTGTCCTTTGTACATAGTTATAGGATAAGGAACTGTGTCAAAGCATCTAAAATGTTGTTTGAATTTTACTTTGGATGACCAATTCTTTAAACTGTTAAACATATGCAAACCTAACTATTTCTAAAATAACAAAAGGGTTGATTCCTCACCTTTAATGGAATTAAGCTTTAAATTATCTTTGAAAGTTAGAATTTAAGATGATATATATGCTTCATTAAACATTCAAACAAAGCATTTAGCTTGTGATATACATATGATGCATGTAAATACCTTTTATAGCCAAATAAACATACTTAACGATAGCAGGAAGCAACTGATGAGCTCCATCATTAGGTACATTTGGAGGGGTTAATGGTCACCTTTTTGCCTTATTAAGTCTTCTTTTCTTGCATTTTAATTACATTATGTTCTTATGATGCTAGTGTAGGTGGTGATTGAGTCTTAACATACTTTGAGTGCCTAACATAAGATTAAATGCAGGAAAATCATGAAGATATGGATTTTTTGTGGAGATTTTTTCATAAAGACTCAGAGTAGACAACAGGTAGATATTCTAGGGGGTTTTACACCCTCCTTAACTCCCAAATGCAGCCAAGGAATCCTCGAGACTCCCTCCAACAACTCGAAATCAAAGGCAACCAAGAAAAATCAATACCAAGTGCACTCAAGCCATAATTCACTTGGAGCGAAGTGGACTCATTGTTGGAAATATTGTCATTAATAGCAAAGGAGCACTAAGGAGCAATAACAAGACAAGGGAATGGATCAGCTTCAGATGGAATTCTTGCAGAGAAAGAAATTAAAGCGGCAGAGGCTACAAGAAGAGAGTTTAGACAGGAAGAAGGTTTTTGAACAGTCAGGGTTTGTTTTGTAATCCTACGAGAAAATTAGAAAAAATGGGTTTGAAGATTGGAATTTGGCTTGAGATCAGGTAGTTTTAATTTAGTTATGGTTACTGAGTTATGCAACAGAAAGGAGGGTTTTATCCCTTTGAAAATTCATTGATTTATGGCTTTCTGTGTAGCATCGAGAGGTATTAGCCTCTATAATAAGAATTCAGAAGAAAATTAGAACTCTGGTTCTTTGGTTGAGAGCACAGTAATAATCAGTCTCTATTTATTGAGTTATGAAATGAAAAGGAGGTTTTCATGAGAAATCGAAGTTAAACGAAGAAATGGTGAAAATTCACGGTTGAACGCGATTTAAAACAAAGTTTGCAAGCTAAGCGGTTTTCAAGAAAACCAGACACTGTTGCTGCACAACCTTTGAGTTGTGGGTGATTTTTCTCATTTCGAATGCGATAGAATGATATTGCAACACGTCACGCAATACCACCCATTTCACGTTGCTTTTGGTTGGTAAACTATGGAGGCGTAATGAACATGACTGCCATCCGATTAGATCTGTGGGAGATCCGACGGTGTTCGCGTCGGTAATTTCACGGGGTTTAAAACAAGGTATGTTAAACATCATGCATCTTAGTTATGCGATAACCGTTGGATTGGTGAACTGCAGCACGATGAGGCGTCAGCCGTCGGATGTATGAGCATATGTTCTTTTGGTAAATTGTGGGTCATATATGATTTAACGTGCAAGCATGCCTCGACATATGTGTCGCCTGTTGATAGGCGGAAAGGGTAAGTTATAAAGTATTATGTTAACTTTATAACATAAATATTAAGCTCGGGAAATATTATGGAGAGGCACAGTGAAATAAGGTATGGACCTGACGGTGTATGCAATGAAGTTTTATCAAGGGTTTGAAGTTCGGAATTATTTCCAAAGGTCTAAATATTCTGAATTTTTTTTTAAATATTTTCGAAGGATTAATGATATTTCAATGGAGTTTTGTTAAAATGGTTGAATTTTGGAAATACACTACCAAGGGGATTTTAACCTTTGTTTTAAAGTAAATTAAACATTTCCGAAAATGATATTATGCCAAGCGCTTGAAGTGTTAATCGCAAGTTCCAGCAACAATGAGGACCATAGATCTGGATAGATAAACGGTGATGATTGCTTCGGAGAAAAATCACACAAACACAGTGGTCACAGAAAATGCGAAGTGCGATATGATGATGTGGCAAGTGATGTGGCAAGTGACGTGGCAGCTGATGTGGATCTGACCCCACAAATAGAAAATAAAGCAAGATGACGTGGTTCTAATGTGGTAATGACATGGCAAGGTGACATGGCACGATGAAATGGAGATGATGTGGATCTGGCCCACATATCGCAAATCACAATATCAGAGGGGTGAAGATCGTAAGAGAAAATTTGTGATGCGATGCGAACGATGGATGCGATGCGATGGATAGAAGCGATGCGATGTGCCGATGCGAAGGGACACGTGGTGGTATAGCACCATATCGTAATCGGTGATGCCCATGTGATAAGAATTCGTAAGATGTAGAACTTGCGATGCGATCGATGAATGCGATTTGATAGAGGCAATGCGAAGTTAATTGCATATTGCTCATCGCAAGCTCAGGATAAAGCGCGATAAAGGAGCTGGATGCGATACAAGCTCAGAACCATTATCTAAAGAGATTTCAAGTCTAGATTTAAGTGATTTCCTTTGTAAATCGCTTCAGAAAGAAAATGAGCCATATAGCAAAGAACGCTTGAAACGCCAAAGTGCGATAAAGTGATAAAACAGCCTACGGGACCCATCACACATCACATATCAGGAGATCAGTTGGATGAAGACACATGGGATAACTGAATCACTGAAGTGTGATAAAGAAAGTAAATGTGATATAGATCGAAGTTGAAACCTAAAGTATTTCAAGTATGAAATTATGTGGATTTCCTTTGTTAAATCGTTTCGGAGAGAAAAAGAGGATTATAATGTAAAACAAAACGACAAGGTTGAACATGGAAAGGAAAGGCTCGCACAGTTGAAAGGACATGTTCCCGTGTAGCACAGTTAGAAATTTGACAGCAGGCAGAGAAGACAAATAATCAGAAAACCAAGAGCTGAAAGGGCCGAATTGGAATATATGTGTTGTAACTGCAAATATAAATTAAGTAATTATTTTTGTTGTATGTGATGCAAAGGCAAGTCTCCGTAGGAAAATCAAAACTCCACTGTAATACACAAATGTATACACTTTGTTATATTGTTTTGAATGTGCTAGATAGAAAATGAGAAGGGGAAGAAAAAGAGTCATACCTGTTCATTTCAAATTCCCTGTGGAATTCAAATAGTTATGAGGTGATCTCTATTAATAATGTTACCAGCATATGCATAAAGGGCAAGAGAGTGAGAGGAGTATATGGGAGATAGTGTATGAAGAATAAGGAGTAGAAAGATAAGCTGTGAAGATCCATAGATAATATAGGGGCAGATATGAAGGCTGGAAGGACAACAGTGAAGAAAGAAAAATAGAGCTGATATCCAGGTAAATCAGTATATGATTTTATGGTACAGTAAGGAAGTTGGTGCTTCCATATCAATTTGTAGCTTGATAAATGTCCAGTTGTGGTTGGTAGAGGTAGGAGCCTCCTGTAGGTTGTAGCCTGCAGAAAATAGATGGGAGTTGGAGCTTCCTTGCAAGTTGTAGCTTGCAGAATTGAGGTAGTAGCCTCCTGTAGGTTGGAGCCTATAGAAAATCAGTGGTGAGAGGGAGTTGGAGCTTGCCTTTGCATCACAACAATAATAAGCTGTGGTTTTCTCCCTTATGGGTTTCCACTTATATCTGTTGTCTATATGCATGATGATTATGTGTTGATACTCTGTATTTATTCTACTTAATTCCTGTTGCTCACTTATTGAGATTGTTGTTCCATTGTATATTAAGTTGATCACAAAATGATGATGTGAATGAGTATAAAAGAAAGTTTAATAAGAACATGACTGCATTAAACTGATTCACCCCCCCTCTCAGTTTCACCAAGGGTTCAACAATTGGTATCAGAGCGAGTTCCTTCTCTATCAGTTTAACAACTAGAAGGAGATCCTAGGTCCCCAAGATGGCTAGTCTAGAATTATGCTCAACAAATAAAGCCCCTTTGTTCACTGGTACAAATTACGCCTTCTGGAAAATTAGAATGAACATACATAATGTCTCTAAGAATAGAATTTTGGGCTGTTGTGGAATTGGGATATGCCCCAAAGGAGTCTGACTCAGAGAAAGATGCCAAACTAGATTTTTTAGCTAATGCAAAAGCCATGAATTCTCTCTTGAGTGGTCTTTGTGAGGCAGAATTTATCAAAGTAATGCACTACAAGGATGCCAAAGAAATATGAGATACATTAGAAAGTATCCATGAGGGAGATAAAAAGGTGAAGGCTGCCAAGCTGCAAGTCTATAGAGCTTAATTTGAAAATATAAAAATGAATTAAGAAGAAGATGTTGTCATCTTATTCTTAAGGGTTACAGAAATTGTAAATAACAAGAAAGCTCTAGGAGAAACCATTAGAGAATGTGTAATTGTACAAAATATATTGAGATCTTTACCATCCAGGTTTAACCCCAAGGTTTCTTCCATAGAAGAAACAGCTGATTGGGAAACTTGACCATGAACCAATTACTTGGAAACTTAATAGCCTATGAGATGAGACTTCCAGAGAGGAAGTCAAATGTGAGGGAGGAAACCTTTAAGATAGAGAAGAGAAAAGAAGAAAAAGAAGATACATGCTCCTGCTCTGATGAAGAAGAGGCCAAATGTGTTAGAAGATTGGATAGAGGCTCAGGCAAGTATAAAGGTAAACTTCCATTTAAATGCTTTAATAGTGGAAGAGTTGGACACTATGCATCTAAGTGTCCTCTTAAGAAAAATAAGAATCAGACTCGAGAGACACAGAAAACCAAAACAAAGAACTGGAATAAAGGGAAGAGATTCAATAGAAGATCATTTTATGATCAGCAAGATAGCAGTGCATCTGAAAACTTAGATGAATCATCTAATGAAGAAGGAACCTCTGAATTTGTGTTGATGGCTAAGGAAGATTCTGAAGGATTCCTTCTAGAAGAGGAGGAAGAAGGTGAGGTAGATCTTGAGGGGGAGCTAAGAAGTGCCCTGGAGGAAATAGACAGAATTAAACTCAAGTACAGAAAAAATAAAGACATTCTCCTCAAATTTGTAAAAGAGGTACCAAATTCAGAAGACCTCATTCAATTGAAAGTAGAACTTGAAGAAGCTAATAAGGTGGAAGACATTCTGGTAAAGCAAATTAAAGATAAGCATCAATATCAAGAGAAATTGGAAGAAGAAGTGGTATGGCTAAGAAAGAAACTAGAAAACACCCAAAGGGGACTATCAATGAACACTCCTCGAATGACAAGCACTGAACAGTTGGACAAGATTCTTAATGCTCAAAGGTCTCCTCTCATAAAGGCTGGGATAGGATATGAAGGAGAAACCAGTAAGTCCAAGGTAGAAGATAACAAGAATATCATTTTTGTAAAAGTTATAAAGGATAATGAAACAGCTCAAAAAGGAACCACGGAAGAAAATTCTAGCAAGAACTTGATGTGTGATGAAACAAAAAGAAATAAGCAACAACATCAAGAGACAAAGAACAAAATGAAGAAACAATCTGCTGAAAAAGGCTCTTACAATCCTGAATATGAATTGAATAAATTCGGAAGTTGTCAAAAGAGATTCTTTCCTCCTATGAGAAATATCACTTGTTTTGTCTGCCACAAATTTGGACATATTTCTGCATACTGTCAAACGAAGATAATCAAGTTCAATCTGCAAAGGATGCAGAAATTGAAAAGGCTACCTCAAGCAAACAAATGGAGAGGACAACCCTTCACTAGGTATACTAATCGTTTCCATGGGTATTGTTTTTATTGTAAGGGGTTTGGCCATAAAGCCATGGAGTGCAGAACGTATGGACAAAGACTGATGTTCAAAACCCCAAGGATATTCATGAACAATGGAGAGTTCAATCTTACACATAATCCATTTAACAATATAATCAAATTCCTTGTATGCCATAAAATCGGACACGTGTCTTCCAAATGTCCTCTCAAAGAATGTGGTCCATCTTCTCAGAAAAGGTGCCAAAGAAATAACTGCCTACAGTGGAAAAAGAAGTTGAATAAGTGTGACATGGCTCTAATAGCCCAATATCAGAAAATCCAATGGTATTTGGACAGTGGATGCTCAAAGCATATGACTGGAGATAGAAGCAAGTTTGTAACCTTTGATGAAAAGAATTCTGGAAATGTAACATTCGGCAATGATAAAGCAGGGAAAATCAAAGGAAAAGGCTTAGTTAGTCTGAATAATGGAAATGGAAAGGGTCAAGATGTACTATTTGTGGATGGGCTGAAATCCAATCTGCCAAGTTTTAGTCAAATGTGTGATAAAGGTTGTGAGGTCCTTTTCAGAGCCCAAGATTGTGAGGTGAGATCAAGCACCACAAGAAAGACCTTGATCAAAAGTGTTAGAACAGAAAGTAATTTCTATATAGTAGAATAAGAGAATTAAGCATGCCACATAAGCAAACTTGATGAATCATAGTTATGGCATAGAAGACTGGGACACCTAAAATTTGACCACATCATCAGTATGAGCAAGAATAATGCAGTCAAAGATATTCCAGCAATAAAGAAGCCTTCAAATACCATATGTAAATCTTTCCATTTGGGAAAATAGACCTGCACATCTTTCAAGACCAAAGATGAACTATCAACAAGTAGGCCACTTCAGCTTGTACACATGGACCTATGTGGTCCTTCAAGAACTAAAGCACCAAGCAGAGAATCTTATTTCATGCTGATAATAGATTATTTTTCTAGAATGACGTGGGTGGCATTTCTCAAATATAAATCTGAAGCAATTGAGAAATTTGAGATATTCAAGGCATTGGCAGAAAATCAATCTGGATGCAAGATAAAATGCATTAGATCAGACAGAGGAGGTGAATTCATAGACTATGATTTTGCATACCTATGTAATGAAAATGGGATGAAACAACAATTTACAATTGCAGGTACACCTCAACAGAATGGAGTGGCAGAAAGACAAAACAGGTCAGTACAATAGATTGTAAGAGCCATGATGCAAGAAAGTAACATTCCCCAAACCTATTGGGCAGAAGCAGTACACACAGCTGTTCATATTCTCAACAAAGCTCATCTAAGACCAAATGGTGATAAGACTCCTTACGAATTATGGCATGGTAAACCAGCATCAATCAAGCACTTTAGAGTATTTGGAAGCAAGTGTTTCATAAAAAATAATGATGAAAAACTTGGGAATTTTGATGCAAGAGTTGATGAAGGAATATTTTTAGGATATGCATCCAAGAGTAAGGGTTACAGGTGCTACAAAAAAAGACTGCACAAAATTGTGGAAAGCATTGATGTAAGATTTGATGAAGATCTACCAAATGGAACAAGAAGCACAAGATGCAGCAATCCTCCAGATGATCATGAAGATGAGAACCAAGACAATGATGAACCGATCAAAACAACAGAAGACACTCAATTAAACTCAAAAGGTCCCTCAAGACACACTCAAAAGAACCATCCAGAAGATAAAATAATTGGGGACAAGAGTGTGGGAGTCCAGACAAGAAGAAAAATTGCTAAATAGACAGAAGAAGTATACCTAGCCATGCTATCTCAAATAGAGCCAATGAATTTTGAAGAAGCCAACAAAGAAAAAAACTAGGTAAATGCTATGAATGAATAACGGGACCAAATTGAGAAGAAAAATACCTGGGAATTAATTCCAAGACCCACTCGGAAAAATGTCATTGGCACAAAATGGATATTCAAGAATAAAATGAATGAAAAAGGGCAGGTAATTAGAAATAAAGCCAGACTTGTATGCAAGGGATATTCACAAATTGAAGGTCTTGATTATGATGAAACCTTTGCCCCAGTAGCTAGAATGGAAGTAATCAGAATGTTTTTGGCCTTTTCATGCTATCATGATTTCAAGGTATATCAAATGGATGTGAAGTTTGCCTTTCTAAATGGATATCTAGAGGAAGAAGTCTACATGGAACAACCTGAAGGATTCTCATTAACAGATAAACATGAATATGCATGTAGATTAAAGAAAACCTTATATGGTCTGAAACAAGCTCCTCGAGCATGGTATTCAAGGCTGGACAAATACTTACAAAAACAAGGGTTCAAGTAAGGAGGAGTAGACAACAACTTATAAATAAAGGCTAATGATAATGAACTCTTGCTTGTAGTAGTGTATGTAGATGACATCATGTTTGGCAGCAACAAGGATGAGTTAGCAAAAGGATTTGCTGAAGAAATGAAATCGGAGTCTGAGATGTCAATGATTGGAGAGCTCACCTTCTATTTAGGACTTCAAATTCAACAAAAGAACATAGGAATTTTCATTTCACAAGAAAAATACATAAGAGAAATGTTGAAAAGGTTTCAAATGGAAGACAACAAACCTGTGTCAACTCCCATGATCACTGGATGCAAACTATGTGCTAATGATGGATCAATAGATGTAGATCAAAAACTTTATAGATCCATGATAGGAAGTCTGCTATACATAATAGCTTCTAGACCAGACATTATGTTGGAAGTAGGAATTGTGGCAAGATATCAAGCAACACCAAAACGAAATCATTTACTAGCAATCAAGAGAATATTTAGATATCTACAAGGTACTTCACATTATGGCCTATGGTATCCAAAAGGAAAAAACTTCACATTGACAACATACACACATGTAGATTGGGCCAGTTGTGTGGATGACAGGAAAATCGCAAGTGGAGGTGCATTCTATTTCGGAAAAAGTCTGGTGGCATGGCTAAGCAAGAAGCAAAATTCTATCTCTCTATCTACAGCAGAAGCAGAATACATAGCAGCAACAACATGTTGCACACAAGTAATGTGGATGAAACAAACTCTCCAATACATGAAGGTAAGCATTGATGAACCTATTTCTATCAAATGTGACAATACAAGTGCAATAATTATATCAAAAAATCATGTACTTCATTAAAAAAAAAAGCACATCCCAATAAAGTACCACTTCCTCAGAGAACAAGTAGCACAGAAATTGGAGAAGTTGGAATACATACCAACAAAGGAACAAATAGAAAACATATTCACAAAACCTCTTGGTAAAGAACCATTTGAATATCTCAGAGACAAACTAGGGGTAGTGTCTACAGATGTTATTCTCTGATATGATTGAAAATAAAAAAAAATAAAAAAAAGGGCTGCATACAAGAAACATGATCAGTGCAGAAGACAAGTGATAGTCAATATCAGACAAGAAAGCATCACTCCAAGGGGAGAGCAGTCAATAAATTGTAATAAAGGAGGTAGAAAAATGGTTCAGTGCATGGAACAGGTCCTCAAGATCACAGGAAATGAACAGATCAAAACTACATTGGGAAAAGTTCAACCCTTTTCCATTGATGTCAAAGGGGGAGGAAAAGCAAGCAGAGGAAGTCCTGGAGGAAGCATTGGAGTATTGCCATCAATACAAAAGGGGGAGACTTTTGGAAATATTGTCATTGATGGAAAAGGAGCACTAAGGAGTAGCACCAAGACAAGGGAGCATATCAACTTCATATGGAATTCTTGCAGAGAAATAAAGTAAAGCGACAGAGGCTACAAGAGGAGAGTTTAGACAGGAAGAAGGTTTTTGAACAGTCAGGTTTTTGTTTTGTAAGACTACGAGAAAATTAGACAAAATGGGCTTGAAGATTGGAATTTGGCTTGAGATCGAGTAGTGTTAATTTAGTTATGGTTATTGAGTTACGCAGTAGAAAGGAGGGTTTTATCCCTTTGAAAATTCATTGATTTATGGCTTTCTATGTAGCATCGAGAGGTATTAGCCTCTGTAATAAGAATTTGGAAGAAAAGTAGAACTCTGGTTCTTTGGTTGAGAGCGCAACATTAATCAGTCTCTGTTTATTGAGTTATGCAATGAAAAGGAGGCTTTCATGAGAAATTGAAGTTAAACGAAGAAATGGTGAAAATCCGCTGTTGAATGCGATTTAAAACAAAGATTGCAAGTTAAGCGGTTTTCAAGAAAACCAGACACTGTTGTCGCATAGCCTTTCAGTTGTGGGCGGTTTTTCTCATTTCGAACACGATCGAATGATATTGCAACATGTCACGAGCGCGATACCACCCATTTCGCATTGTGTTTGGTTGATAAACTATGGAGGCAGAATGAACGTGACTACTGTCCGATTAGATCTATGGGAGATCCGACGGTGTTCGCGTCGGTAATTGCACAGGGTTTAAAACAAGGTATGTTAAACGCCATGCATCTTAGTTATGCGATAACTATTGGATTGGTGAGTTGGAGCACGATGAGGCGTCATCCATCAGATGTATGAGCATATGTTCTTTTGGTAAATTGTGGGCCATATATGATTTAACATGCAAGAATGCCTTGACATATGTGCATCCTGTTGATAGGCGGAAAGGGTAAGTTATAAAGTATTATGTTAATTTTATAACATAAAGTGTAAGCTCAAGAAATATTATGGAGAGGCAATGTGAAATAAGGTATGGACCCAATGGTGTATGCAATGAAGTTTTATTAAGGGTTTGAAGTCCGGAATTATTTCCGAAGGTCTAAAGATTCCAAAGTTTTTTTTAGTATTTCCAAAGGATTAATGATATTTCAATGGAGTTTTATTAAACTGGTTGAAGTTTGGAAATACATTGCCGAGGGGATTTTAACCTTTGTTTTAAAGTAAATTAAACATTTCCGAAGATGATATTATGCCAAGCGCTTGAAGTGTTAATCAGAAGTGCCAACAGCAACGAGGACCATAGATCTGGAGAGATCAACGGTGATGATGGCTTCGGAGAAAAATCCTACAAACACAGTGGTCACAGAAAATGCGAAGTGCGATATGATGACATGGAAAGTGACGTGGCAGCTAACATGGATATGACCCCACAAATAGAAAATAAAGCAAGATGATGTGGCAGTGACATGGAAATGACATGGCAAGGTGACGTGGCATGATGACATGGAGATGACGTGGATCTGGCCCACATATTGCAAATCGCAATATCAGAGGGGTGAAGATTGTAAGAGCAAAGTTGCGATGCGATGCGATGTGTTGATGCGAAGGGGCATGTGGAGGCACAATGCCATATCGCAATCGGCGATGCCCATGTGATAAGAATTCATAAGTTGTAGAGCTTGCGATGCGATCGATGAATGCGATGCGATAGAGGCAATGCGAAGTTAATCGCATATCACTCATCGCAAGCTCAGGAAAAAGTGCGATAAAGGAGCCAGATGCGATACAAGCTCAGAACCATTATTTAAAGAGATTTCAAGTTCGGATGTAAGTGATTTCCTTTGTAAATCGCATCGGAAAGAAAAGGAGCCATATAGCAAAGAACACTTGAAACGCCGAAGCGCAATAAAGTGATAACACAGCCTGCGGAACCCATTGCACATCGCATATCAGGAGATCAGTTGGATGAATACACATGGGATAACTAAATTTCCGAAGTGTAATAAAGAAAAGAGAATTCGATACAGATCGAAGTTGAAACCTAAATCATTTCAAGTCCGAATGTATGTGGATTTCCTTTGTTAAATCGCTTCAGAGAGAAAAAGAGGATTATAATGTAAAACAGAAGGAAAAGATTGAACATGGCAAGGAAAGGATCGCACAGTTGAAAGGACCCATTCCCGTGCAGTACAGTTAGAAATTTGACAGCAGGCAGAGAAGACAAATAATCAGAAAACCAAGAGCTGAAAGGGCCGAATTGGAATATATGTGTTGTAACTGTAAATATAAATGAGTTAATTATTTTTGTTGTATTCGATGCAAAGGAAAGTCTCCATAGGCAAATCAAAACTCCACTGTAATACACAAATGTATACACTTTTTTATATTATTATGAATGTGCTAGACAAAAAATGAGAAGGGGAAGACAAAGAGTCATACCTGTTCATTTCGAATTCCCTGTGGAATGCAAATAGTTATGAGGTGATCTCTATAAATAATGTTACCAGCATATGCATAAGGAGCAAGAGAGTGAGAGGAGTATATGGGAGAGAGTGTATGAAGAAGAAGGAGTAGACAAAGAAGATGTGAAGATCCAGAGATAATATAGGGGTAGATATGAAGACTGGAAGGACAACAATGAAGAAAGAAAAACAGAGCTGATATCCAGGTAAATCAGTATATGATTTTATGGTACAGTGAGAAAGTTGGTGCTTCCATATCACGTTGTAGCTTGAAAAATGTCCAGTTGTAGCTGGTCGAGGTAGGAGCCTCCTGTAGGGGTTAGCCTGCAGAAAATAGATGGGAGTTGGAGCTTCCTTGTAATTTGTAGCTTGTAGAATTGAGGTAGTAGCCTCCTGTAGGTTGGAGCCTACAGAAAATCAGTGGTGAGAGGGAGTTGGAGCTTGCCTTTGCATCACAACAATAATAAGATTTGGTTTTATCCCTTATGGGTATCCACTTATATTTTTTGTCTATATGCATGATGATTATGTGTTGATACTCTATATTTATTCTGCTTAATACCTGCTGCTCACTTATTAAGATTTTTGTTCCATTGTATATTAAGTTGATCACAAAATGATGATGTGAATGAGTATAAAAGAAAGTTTAATAAGAATATGAATGCATCAAACTGATTCACCCCCCTCTCAGTTTAACCAAGGGTTCAACACTCATCACCTATTTTCTAGGGAGATGTTGGTAGCTTCCCTTTAGGTTAAATAGAGTTGAGTAATAGCTCATTAGGATTCATATTTTGGAGAAATACATTAGGCTCTTTTCTCTTGTAATCAATTTTTCAAGATTTTTATATTGATGTAATGATACCATCTTTTGAAATGAAATGAGTATTCATATTTTTCCTTACTGATCTAGTTCCAAAGAGCTAGGCTTGTGGGTTAGGTCCCAATCCATGTGCCTCAACCTCTCTTGTGTAATAATTATTTCCTTTCATGCCACTTATCTAGTTTTTCTTATGGATAGTTAGCTATTTTTTTGGTATTTTCATTTACTATTTTATTTTTCTTACAATTGTCTTTTTTCGTAGATTTAGTCTACTTGCATGAGTGGTAGAATAGGTGATAAACTCCATAAAGATGTGATTCAAGACTCCCCTTCTCACCTCTGTCAATAGAACTTGGGGAGGGTAGAACTTCCCCATAGACCAAAAATGATTTTTAGTTTATCATTTCTTGGAATAGATGAGATTATTTGTTGTAATTCCATGAACATGTTCAGTATGATGTGGTAGATATTTTTTTCTATATTAGGATCGATTTGCTTTACAAATTAAAGTAATTTTTTCCATTGTCTTTATCATGATTTTTTCCATATTTATTGTATGAATAGGTAGTTTTATTTCAAGTACAAGTAGCATAGCCAAGGGGAAGTCCACCATCACATCCAGCTTCATCTCTCATCTCCCTTCAGCCCTATGTTCATCAAAATCACCATCAACCATGTTTTCGGTTTTTCCATCCCTACACTGTGAGCAAACCCTAGGGGTGAAATACAGGCCTCCCAAGAGGCCCTGAGCTTGGACAAGGGGTGGGCCACCTCGAAATCATCATCATCCACCTTCACACCACCTTTCCTACCCTTTTTACACCTCTTTTTGGCCTTATATTTCCCTGGGCCTGTTTCCTGTAGCAATTGAGGACTTGCATGTAGCACTACAGGAAACTTTTAGCAGCACTTGGAAAAACACCTCTGGGCCCCTCCTTAATCCCAGAAACAACCATGGTCACCCTCTAAACCTACAATAACCACTCATACACCTCCATCCTTTCCCCCATGCATTCAAGTTTACCATCAGCCACCTTAGCACTTTCTTCTCCTAGCTGCAAAACCACACATTTTCAAGCATAATTAGGTCATGAATTAGTTTTGTTGGGTGCAGGAATTACACTTAAACAAACTCCTAAACACTTAATTTGTCAACCCGGGGGATCCGTAAGCTTAGAGACGAAGCACAAGCAATGCTAGAGATGGTATGAATCTTCCTAATATAAATCCCTACTTTCTTTAAAGGAAAGATTGCAGAATCAAATTAAAAAGAGAAAAAAGGCAAGTTGAACCATCAAAATAATCTAAGACTGGAACAAGGAAGAATGCATTTGCAAGAGGGAATTAAAGATAAAAGGAAATCACTCTAGATAATTATTTTTTAACTAATGAGTGTGTGTTTTTCTTTAGCATAGACACTTAGCAGTCTCATCAGATGGACCCTTAAACCTACTCCTTTAGAGATTTCCTTCTTGCCCTAATCTGTCCTGCACTTTCGCAGTCTGCTTGCACTAGTTCAGGAACAAAGATTTATGCATAAGGTATAAATGGTGTCTTTACTAAAGCCTTTTTACTTCATGTAAGGACTTGAACTTTTCCAGGTTCAAAGCACTCAGATCCTATGGTAAGAAACTAGTTCTTGCACAAGTTCAAAGCTTCCTCCACTTAGCATTTAATTCTTAAAATGGGTGCTTAATTATTGCAAGAGATATTATACTGTTAAATCAAATTGCACACATAAAAAGTGAATTTTTATGATCTTAACAGAGTGCAGGAATAAAGAAATAATCAATATACATTTATCATGTCATAATCATTTAATGAAAGAAAGAAGATTGCGGGAAGTAGACTAAGAAGGCTTGCTACATCACACCAACGTGAACTGGTGCAGGTTCATTTCTCCTGCTTGGACCAGGTGGGGAAAACCAATCAAACAGAATTGCAAAAAAGGAGATATCACACCAACGTGCACTAGTGCAGGATTATTTCTCTTGCTTGGACCAGGCAAAGGAAAACCAATCTAAAATCAAGTGTAGGAAAGGCAATTGCAAGAAAAGGAAATTTATCTACTTCACATAATGGATCCACTTTCACTCAGACATGAATGCATATGCTTACAATTAAATCACACTTGACAATGTAAACACAATTTACAGGAAAATGGGAAATGGGGTAAACGTGCTGGGTTGGCTGGGCCCTAGCCAACCACCGCGTTTCCCTTTTAAATAAGAACGCTACTCAGTACCTTAATCAATTCATCAGCTCAAATACAAAAACACAATTTGCGAAACATGCAACGGAGCTCCCTTTTATTAATTCACTGAGGCAAGTACATACATTAATACATATTCCAGCCCAAATTCGGGTGATAACAAAATACAGCAACCTGTTACCGCCTCTCTGGTTGTGTCTCTACTCTCTTCTACTATCCAAAACTTTTCTCTAGTCCTAGTTACATTCTACATTATATAGATCTTTGGCCAAAGGCCAAAATAGATCATTCAACCGATTACATAACCAAACGTAGAATTTAGCTTTTCAGCCTTCAAAATTAGATAGTTAGCAAAACTGGTTGTAGCCAATCTCCAGCCTTCATCCTTTGCAGATTCAGTCTCGGCTGCCTTTGGGTCGATCTTGCTGTCGTGGCTGAAGCTGCTCAAAACGAGGAGGTGATCAAGGAGGTTCGGATCTGCTGCAAGGATTTTCTATGCTAGCAACAGTGCAAGATCCGATCTTGCACTAGGATCAGCGATCACGGTAAGTACTTTAAATACCAAATAAAAATTTGAGATATGGATAAGTTACAAAGAGTGATTAAAAGTAATAAATCATGTAATAAATAATAAATTAATGCTAAGCTGAATTAAAAACATGAAAAATAAAGTTTATACGAAATATGTCACTGTGCTTGGACTGGTGCAAGATGAGGGTGCATAAAAGAGGTAAAACAATGGTAAATGGTTATGATTTAGGAAGGGGAAAATGGCAAAAAGAGAGAAAATTAGGGGGCTAACATCCTCCCATCCCTAAGCTATTGTGTGTCCTCACAAAAATCTTTACCTTTGCAAAAAAAAACTTCAAAACTTTGAGCATTCTAGCTCAATCCTACTCTAACATACTGACATCAGCCTGCAATGTTTCAGACTTCTTCCTTTTGATGTTCTTTAGTTTCTTTGTCACCTTTTTAAGTTGCTTGAAACATTGTGTGGCTTGTTACTTCCAAACTCTAACTTCTCCTTTCTTTTTCTGGATCTCCGCAGTTAATTCTTCTTTACTTTGTTCTTTATCCTCTTGCACTTTAGCTATGAGCTGTTCTAAGTTTTGCGCTTGAAGCTCTAGTTCAACTATCCAAGTAGCAGGAGTTACCAAATATTATTTTTCTTCTGTCTCGACAGGGGCTGTGTCTTCCTTAGGGACCTCAGTATCCCTCATGGTTACATCAAGAAATTTATCTTCTTCTGTCTCGACAGGGGCAGTATCTTCTTTAGGGACCTCAGTATCCCTTGGGGTTTTAGAAAACACTTCTTCCTCTTCTTGTTCTTCTTCTTCTTCTGGTTCTTCTTCTTCTTGCATTGGTGCAGAAGGGGATTCAATGTCCTGTGGGGACTGTGGTTCTTTGCCTGCACTATATTCTTCATTATTTTTTCGAGCCCTTTTAATGAAATCGGCCAATAGAGTGTCATCTTTGACTTCTACAAATTTTGCTACGTCCACAAGCACTGACAAGTTTCTTTCTTCGGGGGTTTGTGCCTGTACTGGTGTCGTAGAAGGATTCTCTTCAACAGGTACACTAGTTGTCTTCTTATGTAGCTGTTTTAACAGTGCCTCCCAGGTCATGCCTTTAAATTTTAATTGTTTCTGGACCAAAATATTTATCAGGCCATGGTGATATAACTTCTTGTCAACCTAGTCTACCCGTCCATCCCGCACACCTTTGGCCATTTTTTCCAAGCTCTTAAGCAAAAAATGGGGGAAATTAATCCTCCATCGGGTGTGCCAGATGGCTTCAAAATGCTGCAACATCCTAAAATATTACACAAAAGTGAGGGAGTACATTCCCTCACAGGTTATGAATTTCTATAGGATGAAAAGGAGGTCCCGCCACTGTCCCAGCAGGGCACTGCATGGAATTCCTTTCTTCCAATATACCTTCATCCTCTTTTCGATGACAAAACGCTGCCATCGCTTCCTTTCGAGTTTCTGATTTTTAAACCACTGCTCACCAGTATTTTCCAAGCCCAGCGTTGCTGCTATAAACTATTCTTTAACCGCAAATTTTAGAGGCCCAATTTTTACTCGGCCATTTTTGAAACTTCTGGCAAAATGTAGGGCCACTTCACTTCTATGCCTGTCAAAATTTTACAAGAATTGAAGAAATTATGAGTCTCTCAATAGTGCAATACTATTGCGATACTCAGCAGTCTGTTCTACCCCACTGAGAGACGAAGGTTCGCTTCAAATAGGCGGAATCGCTGCTTAACGGTTATGAACACTCAAGAATTTACATGCAACACCAGGAAAATTGGTTCTTATAAATAGGGATCCAACCATCCACCATCCCTTCCAACTTATCACCCATTCATTCCACTGAAATAGCCATGGATGCACGACATCTTTGAGATCGTGCCCGACTGGTGCTTGCAACAGCGTTTTAATGACTAGGTGAGGTAATCATTATGAGTGAAGGAAATCTAGGATTATGGCAGAAAGGGGAAATTATATCCAAGAAATGGTTAAACACTTATGCACTCCTTCATAATTCAAAAAAACAAAACTTTATCATTCATTAAAAAATAATCATGATTCTTAACTTTAAAACACCTTGTACTTTAAATAATTTTCTCCTAGTTAATATGATAGCACAAGTACTTATCGACTAAGTGAAAGGACTTCTTATAAACTTTCATGATGACCACTTTCCTATGATGTATAGTATGAAAAGAAAAAATTGTACTATGTTTCTAAAAGGGTGCATGCTTGCACCGATCTACTTGCACCGCTTAAACTATGCTATTCTACTGGTACCATTCTACTTGCACTTATTATATAGCACGACATGCTTGCACTAGTGCAAGCATAATATCTGAAAAAATAACACGGAATTTAAGTAAAATATAGGCTGGACTTCCAAAATGGCTTCCTCAACTTATACTGGAAATTTGCTTCACCCTTTCTTGATGCTTTAGAGCATATCCCTTTTCTCTTTGTGCTCGAGATCCTACAATGAATTCATGAGGGAAAAAAGAAGTGGGAAAAGGGAAATTTCAGAATGGAAAGGAATTTTTTTATAGGGATTCTAGGAATAGTACCACAGGAGGGGATAAACAGAAGTGGGATAGGAAAAAAATTCAATGGTAAAGTGGGGTTTTTACGAAATGGACAGGGTAAATTCAGAAGAATATGGGAAGGTTAATAATTCTAGGATTGAAGAAGAAAACTGAGGGAATATTACGAAAGTGGAATATGAAGAAAGGAAGACAATTTTCTGGAAGGTCTGCCTGCACTTGTGCAAGAAAAATAACTACAGAGAGAATTAAGCGTTACTTGAATAAAAATATCCATGCTAATTACCCCAATTGTATAAAGGTTGGTTTTGTTGAACCTGCTTTTACTTGGTGGTCGCTAGCATATCTAAAGATCAAGAAACATTATATTTTTATTAGAAATTTTTTATCTTCCTGCCAGCAAGCTGGTTTTTAGGTTGATCCTTCTACATTCATGTCAGTGAACTGATTTTCATAATTACGGGAAAATATTTTTTCTTTACTTTTTATTTAAAAAAAAAATTGTATTTTAATTTTTTTTTTTTTAAGAAGAAGAAGAATTCATGTTTTCAAAAGGTTGGTATTACCATTCACCACTACCGTCCCGAATTGATGTTGGAATTGCTGTGTAAAATCTTTCCTGGCAAGTGGCTGAAAATACTTCTTTAATTTGTGTCCATTTACCAAGAATACTAAATTTTGTCCATCAATAGTTTTAACTTCTACTGCTCCATTCTTGAATACTCGGAACACTTCATAAGGTCACATCCAACGTATATGGAGTTTCCCTTTAAAAAATTTAAATCTAGAATCATAAAGGAGTGCCCAATCACCTGGTTGGAATTTATTTTTCTAAATAGACTTGTCATGCCACCTTTTGCGTTGTTGCTGAATTAGTATGTTCTGCTGAACAAAATCCCTATGAAATTAAGCTAACTCATTTAATTGGAGAAGAAGTTGTTGTTGTGCCTCAGAGAGATCTAGTCCTAACTAAATTGAAGTTCTGAAAGTTTTGATCGAGAATTCAATTGGTAAAAAAACCTATTTGCCATATACCAGCTCATATGGTGTATGTCTTGTGCTATTTCTCCAAGTGGTTCTGTATGCCCACAAAGCTTCAGGTAATGTTTCAGCCTAGTCTTTTCGATGCATATTTACTATCTTTGTAAGAATGGACTCGATCACTTTGTTTGTGGATTCCACCTGGCCATTTTCTTGCTCGTGATACGGCGTGGATTTCATGTGCTGAATCTTGTATTACTCCATCACATCCTGTACCAAATTAGAAATAAACTGCAAACCATTGTCAGAAGCAATTTCTCTAGGCACACCAAATCTAGTAAAGATTTCAGTAAAAAGAAAATCAACAACAACTTTTTCTGTAGCAAAGGAAACAACTTTAGCTTCTACCCATTTTGTAACAAAATCTATGCAAACCAAAATATGATTTTTACTTAATGACGTTGGATTTATTGGCCCTATAAAATCAATAGCCCATTTTTCAAATGGCTCAATCATAACTTGGGGCATAAAGAAATTTCATTGGTTTGATTAGGTTGGCCCACTCGTTGACAACTATCACATCACCTGACATATTGTTTTTCATCCTTAAACAAGGAAGGCCAAAAGTAACTAGCATGCAATACTTTATATGCAGTCCGCTTATCAACGAAGTGGCCTCCACAAGGTTGATCATGAACAGATTTCAATATGTCAAACACTTCATCCTCTCTTACACATCTACGGATAATCAGGTCTAGACTAGTGTAAAAGAGATCTCCTTGAATCCAGGAGTATGCAGCACTTTTCTGAATAATATTTCGCTTTTCATGAGCGGACAAGTTGGGTGGTGTTTTCCCAGTAACCAAGTAATTAGCAATGTCAAAAAACCACAGAGATTCTATTGATATAGCAAAAGGATGTTCATCCAGAAAATCATCATTAATAGGAGTTGCTTCACCAGGATTACTTAATCTAGAAAGAAAAACTACTACAACATTAGATTTTCTTGGTCTATCAACAATAGTAACATTAAATTCCTGCAACAATACCAACCACCTAGTCACTCTAACACTAGTTAATGGTTTGTTCATCAAATATTTAATCGCGGAATGATCAGTATGTACAAATGCTTCATATCCTGTAATATAGTGCCCGAACTTATTAATTGCAAAAATTACAGCTAAAAACTCTTTCTCTGTAACTGTATAGTTTGTTTCAGCGGAAGAAAAAATCTTACTAATATAACAAATAGCATAGGATTTCTTATTTTCCTCTTGTCCTAAAGCTGCAACAATAGCCAAATCTGAAGCATCAGAGGAAATGTGAAAAGGCAGGGACCAGTTAGGACCTCTCAAAACTGGTGCATGCACCGAATTTTCCTTCAATGTTTCAAAATACCGTTGGCAAGCTGTGGACCAAGAAAATTCACTATCCTTAGCTAGAAGTCGGAAAAGAGGGGCAACTATGTTAGAAAAATTTTCAATGAATCTTCTATAGTAACTAGCATGTCCTAAAAAACCTCTTACTTACCTTTGAGTTTTGGCTGTAGGAAGGTGCAGAATGATTTCAATATTTGATGGATCAACCTGGATACCTTTACCAGAAATCAAATGGCCAAGTACCACTCTCGCTTTGCACATTAATCTACATTTCTTGTCACTCAAGGCGAGACGAGCTTCCTAACAATGAAGAAGTACTTTCTCCATCTTTTTGAGAGCTTCATGAAAAGAATCACCAAACACAGAAAAGTCATCCATATAAATTTCTACAAATTCTAGATCAACAAAAATGGCCAGGACTTCCCTTTGAAAGGTAGTCGGGGCATTACATAAACCAAAGGGAAGCACTTTATAAGAAAATGTACCCCATGGACATGTAAAATTAGTTTTATCCTGATCTTTGGGTGCAATCTATATCTGGTTATAGCCACTGAAGCCATCCAAAAAGGAAAAATATTTCTTTCCTGCAAGGGTATCAAGCACCTGATCAATGAAAGGGAGAGGGAAGTAATCTTTGAGAGTGGCTTTTTTTAATTCTCGATAATAAATAAAAATATGTCATATTCCATATTTATTAGGTACTAGCACTAATGGAGAGATCCACTGACTATCGGAAACAGGATAGATAAAACCAGCATCCAAGAGTTTCTGTACTTCTTCCTTTACAATATCTCTTAGAGCTGGATTCATTCGCCTTTGGGGTTGTCAGACAAGTCAGGTTCCTTCTTTAATATAGATATGATGTGTACAAGTTTCAGGAGGAATACCCTTCATATCTTCATAGCCCCAATCAAAGGCACTAAGATAGTTTTGCAACAAATTCACAAGCTGCTCCTGCTGAGATGAGTCCAAATCTGAACTAATATGCAAGGATTTACCAGGGCTAATCTCAAAAAGAGTAGTATCAAGCTTAGGAGTACTCAAGGGAGTGGTCAAATGCAGTGGTACAAAAGAATGAGAATCATGATTATCTTGAAAATCTAGGCCAAAAATCTGGCTCAATGGCTCAAAATTAGGCATAGTGTCTAGATTATTTAGGAAATATTGAATCTCATATTATTGTGAGGACCCAGTATAATGATGGATAAGGGAAATGGGCTGAGTCTCCTCATCACTGCTTTGATCCAAACTTAAAGTATCTCGAAGGTTTTGAATGGATCTGGCAGGGGGGTATAGGGTAACTTTCTTCCTAGAATCTCCATGCGAAATATACATATCACTGGAACGACATCCAATATATGCATCGGCCGTAGCAAGCCATAGTCGACCCAAGATCAAGGGATGTCCTCCTATTGGGTTCTTTGGCTGAAGCACAATTAAATCAGTAGGATATTCCGAGGAATCTAATGATATGATCACATCATATAATAATCCTTCTAGATTAATTTTAGATCCATCTGCTTATTTAAGCACAGTTGGAGTAGGGAAAAGATGAGATAACCAAATTTGATCCATGGTTTGCTTAGTCATGACATTAATGGCTACCCTCAGGTATATAAGAACATTAGAGACTAGGGCATCACCAGTCTGAACTGAGACAACAGGGTTTCTAAGATCAATATATTTTCCCATAGACACACATCTCGTCATCAACTCTGCTGCCCTACGAAAAAATTGAATGGTTTTGGGTTCCACTCTCTTCCTCTAGAGTTTCTTAAGACAAAGTTCCTTAATAATCTTGGTACAAATGGGGATCTCTTTAATGGCTTGAAGCAAAGGTATCTTAATGAAAATATTTCGAAGCTCAGATGCCAAACTAGTCTCAGAAATAGGCCCACTTCTTTCCATTACTAGCCTCTCTGGGAAGGGAGGCTGGTTGGAAGAATATGGCAAGGATTCAGAGGGTAAGGGATGCTTAGTGACAACTTTCAGAGAATGGTTAAGAGTTTCCTCTTCTCCTTTCTCTTCAACAATCACTATAGGTTGCTTCTGACTTTCTGATGTTACAGTCCTTCCCGATCTTAATTGAATATCATGAACCCCAACTGGAATAGAAAAGTAATCGAATGGTAAAGGTGGGTTTGTTACATAGATAATTTGCACTGCTTTATTATTGTTAGGATTGGGCATAGGTTGAGCAGGCAACTGAGGAGGTTGAAAGGGTGGAGGCAAAGGCAACAGTGGAGTAGACTGACTCGGAAGTTGAGGCATTGAATAAGGTGTATGCATAGATGGATATGACTGCATAGGTGGCCGGTATGAATATGGAGAATGAGTTGGACCTCTCCAACCTTGTTGCCATGGTTGAGAAGGTTTCCCATGCTGATATTGACTCCCATACTGCCACTGTTGATTAGTGTTAGGATAAGAATATGCATGTGAATTATAACCAATATAGTGTGGAGAAAATTCAGGAGCCATACCTGTACCTACCTAAGGCCAATTTCTTCTTGCTCCCATAACATACAAGTATTCAGCTTTAGGCTTTCCCCTTGTAAATACAGCTTTAAGTCCTGGTATAGAGGGACATTTTTCTGGGACATGGTCTTCTGCACAAATAGCACAATTATTAGTTTCTTTCAAATTAAGAGGACACTCTTTAGAAGGATGCTTGTCTCTACATTTAGGACAGAAAATACATAATGAATCTTGTTCCTTCATGAGTTTTTGCTAAAATTTTAAAGAGTCTAACTATTTGGTAACAGTATTCATTATATCAATTTTCATGTTTTCCATTTTACTTTCTAGTCCGATAATCATAGCATCAGTAGATTCAGTTTTTCTATTTCTATTTTGAGTTCCTCTACTGGATCTATACTGATTTCCTGAAAATTTCCTACATAATTCACAAAATTTGTTCAAAAGTTTGTTGAGAACTATCACCTTGTCCTAACAGATTCAAATTATTTCTAGCATTATCATTAAGTCCTCTTAAGAACAAGGTTCTAATAGTACTGGGATCAAAATTAAGTTTTGAACTTTGTAAAATAAACAAAAATATTTCTAGGTAATCTTCAAGAGTTTCATCATCATCCTGTATGATTTTAAACATCTCATCCTGCATGTCCCAAGTTTTGCAACATTCTTGATATTTAGACAAAAACACTCTCTTCATCTAATCCCAACAGGTTATAGTGTTTCCTCCTAACCCCATAAACCAGTGTAGAGCTGAGTCCTTGAGAGTAACAGGAAATAATCTTAACTTATGAGTGTCAGTTGAATAATCATAACTTCTACACAGAATATCAAACTCGAATAGAAAAGAGTCAAGATCTTCATGAACTTTACCATGGAAATGAGGGAGAGCTAATGGTGGAATATTCTTCATTTGTGCCACAGTATCAGGATCCACAATTGGAAACACAAAAGTGGATTTTTATCCACTTACCTAGTTTTCACCAGTCCCTTCCAAATGATCTTCATTTTCCACCATTGTTTCCCTTTTACTTGTACCGCTCTCAACAGGCTAAACCACACCTGAGCTGTTGTCACCAGAATCCAGGTGGATTGTTCCTAAGTGATGGGTTTGAATTGGATTGGGCTTCCTGCTTACAAAAGGATACCCAATATGAGAATTGTTTTCAGAATTATTTTGGCCCTTAGTGGGCTTCGAACCCTTACCTTTTCTAGGCATTCATTTCAAAAAAGAAAGAAAAATAACAAACAAATTCTAGTAAAAAAAATGTTTTCAGAAATCAATTAACACCAGTAAAATTCCTTCAAAGAAGCTTTTCCAAACAATACTGAAAAAATAAAGGAAAAATTACCTCTATTGTATAATCAGAAAATTCTTACCAAATCAAATCGCCTCCCCGGCAATGGCACCAAAATTTTGGGTGCAGGAATTACACTTAAGCAAACTCCTCAACACTTAATTTGTCAACTCGGGGGATCTGTAAACTTAGACACGAAGCACAGGAAATTCCAGAGATTGATCTGGATTTATGCAGGAACGCAACAGAATAAACACATAACCATAAATACAGAGATGCAACGGAAATAACACTTCATTTCATTAATATCAAAGAACTGAAATTTGCTTACAGACAGAATGGAAATAAAACTAGCTAGGGCACTGGTAGCTATCTCTGAGAAGAGATGTGGCGGCTACAGGCCTCTGAACTACGTTACAATGAGGCTCGAGGGCCTATTTATTATTGAGAAACAATGGAGAACCCTAAACATCCCAAAAACCTAACCCTAGGAGATGAAGCGCTAAAACTATGGGCCCCGTTTGGGTAAATTGGTGTTTCAACTTCCCAGGGACGTAACTTTGGCATACTATCCCCATTTGATGCACATGATACATCATTAGAAAGCTCTATCCGAGGACTACAACTATCGGGACGAATTGGATGATCCAATTCATTGGTAAAATGATACCCAAAAAATGTCGTTTAGGGCCTCAAAACGGCTCCGGAAGTTCAGGACCCGAAAAACTGCTAAAAATAGTAAGTTATGCCGAAACTGAAAAACTGAAAGAGACAATGGTGGGGGCCAAGTGGAATAGGTGGGTGGCCACCAATATCCACCTGGATCATTCCTCCCCCCTTAGGAAGCAATGGTCCCCATTGCGTTAAGTTCCTCCATGAGATGAGGAAATTTCTGCTGAACTTGGTCCCCGGTGAACCACTTTCCTTGGTGCAGGAGTTGGCCAGCTTTGACAACCCGATACAGTTGGATCTGCTGTTGACGAGTGTTCTTGATTTGCATGTCCATGATACAATCTGTGGTGGCCCGTTCCATGCAGTCTGGGTTTAACTCTGTTGGTGTGAGTTGTTCTGCAATGTCCGAGGTGTCCAGTAGAGGTGGAAAGTAAGGACGAAGGCGATCCACATTGAAGACTGGGTGCAGACCAAGGAATGGTGGAATACTAAGATCGAAGGCATTGTTACCTACAGCCTTGGTGATGGTGTACGGCCCGTATCGGAGCGGGCAAAGCTTGCGGTGAGGTCCAGTGAGGCGCTCCTTCTGCAAATGTAGCCATACTTTTTCGCCCACCTGGAAGTGGTGTGGCACCCGGTGTTGATCATGGCGCTGCTTGTACTTCGCATTGGCTCTGTCCAATATATCATGAACCTGTTGGCGGATGTGTTGAATGCGCTCGATGAAGCTACTTGCTTTGTCAACTTCAGACTGGACATGAGCTGAATCGGCCTGAGCAGCTGCAAACGGCATGGCTATGTCAATGGGACATAATGGTTGGAATCCCAAGCCCACCTGAAAGGGGCTATGGCCAATTGAACTGTGGAGAGCCCGGTTATAACTGTGTTGTACATAGGGGAGGCTCTCGTCCCATGTGCGTGGATGCTTTGAGTTGTACATGCGCAGAATGTGTACAATCATTCTGTTGACGACCTCTGTCTGGCCATCTGCTTGGGGATGGAAAGCTGTGGACTTGGTGAGCTTTGTGTCCAACATTGACCAGAGGCTGGACCAAAATGTGCTGAGGAACCTGCTATCTCGATCTGATATGATAGACTGTGGGATCCCAAAGTGCACCCACACTCGTTCAAAGAAGAGTTTAGAAGTGGCTTCTGCTGTGATATTCTTCTTACAGGCCGCCATGATGGCCATCTTCGAGAATCTGTCAACGACCACAAAAACACAGTCATTTCCATTCTTAGTAGAAGGCAGGCCCGACATGTAATCCATGGAGATGGATTCCCATGGTCGACTAGGGGTAGGTAGTGGAGTATATAGGCCTTGCTTCTTGATGGTCGGTTTGGCAATGGCACAGGTAGTGCAGGATCTGATGTGCTTCTCGACATCCTTTCGAAGGTTCGGCCAATAGAAATACTTCTGTAGTATTGCTACTGTTTTCTCGACCCCGAAATGCCCATCGACTCCACTGTAGTGTGCTTCCCATATCATCTTGGCACGCTCGCTTGAAGGAACACAAAGGTGTCCCAGGTGACATAAAAGTGCATCTTGGAGGTGAAAAATTTGGAACTTGCGTGCCCCCAAGAGTGCCTTGTAAGTGTGGCCGAATTCTGGGTCACTCTCATAGAGAAGCGGCCAATCAGAAGTCTCGTGCCCACAAGAGTTGAGCACGGTGGTGAGCGCCACGATCGGTGGCCGGCTGAGGCAGTCTGCAACATTATTGGTGCTACCCTTCTTGTACTTGATGTTCAAATGAAACTGTTGCAGATATGTGGACCACTTCTGATGGCGATCATTCTGCAACTTCCCTTGTGTCTGTATGAACTGCAGGGGCCGGTGGTCGGTGTGGATGATTGTTTCCTTCCCCAAAATGTAATGCTTCCATTGTCGACAGGTTTGCACAATGGAATACATTTCTTTGTCATAGGTGGGATACTTGCGAACTGTCTCAGACAATGTCTCACTGTGATATGCCACTGGATGTCCCTGTTGAGTAAGAACTGCCCCAATAGCATAGTCAGAGGCATCTGTCTCGATCTAAAATGGCTGTTGCAAGTCTGGTAAAGTGAGCACTGGGGCAGAACAGAGGCGATTTTTCAGTTCTATGAACGCCTTCTGTTGAGGTTCCGACCAAAAAATTTTTTCTCTCGCTCCTCCCTTGGTGACTTGACTCAAGGGCCAAGTGATATGAGAGAATCCCAACATGAACCTCCAATAGAAATTAGCAAGACCCAGAAAGCTGCGAAGCTCTATTATAGTGGTTGGGGCTGGCCAATCCCGAATGACTTGGATCTTGGCCGGATCCACATGCACCCCCCTTTCATCAATAATGTATCCCAGATATTGAACCTGGGTCATGCCAAACGTGCACTTCTCCAAATTGGCACACAACTTGTGTTGCCGCAGTGTTTGGAGGACTTGTCAGATGTGATGAAGGTGCTCTTCCCAAGTCTTGCTGAAGATTAGAATGTCATCCAAGTACACCACTACGAATGAGTTGGTGAATGGCCGCAAGATGTCGTCCATCATCCTCATGAAGGTTGCGGGAGCATTCGTCAACCCGAAAGGCATGACCAGCCATTCAAAAGGGCCTTCCTTGGCTTTGAAGGCAGTCTTCCACACATCAGAGGGTTCAATTGGTACCTGGTGATACCCAGACTTCAGGTCAATCTTGCTGAAATATTTTGCACCTTTGAGTTGGTCCAGAATGTCATCAATCCGTGGGATTGGGTACCTATTCCGGACAGTGATCTTGTTCAGCGCCCGATAGTCAATACAGAGTCTCCATGTCCCATCCTTCTTCTGTACCAACACGATCGGGCTCCCACAGGGCAATGAACTTGGTCTGATGTGACCTTTCTGCAACAGCTCCTGAATCTGCCTCTTGATTTCATCATTTTCCAGAACAGAACGTCGATAGATCGGTCCATTGGGTAGCGGCGCACCTGGGGTCAGATCAATCGGGTGCTTGACCTGACAGTGCAGAGGAACCCCTGTGGGTGAGGTGAAGATGTCCCCGTACTCCTCCATGACCTTATCCATTTGTTGTTGTCGTGCAGAGGGGCCCTGTCTGGAGGTCGTGGCCACAGTCTTCTTCTTGCCCTGGGGGCGGATCATCAAGAAAACGAATTTCCTGGTTTGGGAAATGAGCTTACTGCATTGTTTTGCAGTAACCAAAGAGATAGTCATAGGAGGTGGTACCTCTGGTATCCTGTACAACTTATTTCCCAAAGTAATAATAACAGCACGAGGTCGAGACTCATACATAGCATGACGCTTCCACAAGTATGGTTGTCCTAATAATACATCAGAAACATCAATAGGAGCAACGCCACATAATACCTCATCCGTGAAGGGCTTGATGCTATAGGGAAGGCGGCACTGCTGGCTGACGCGGAGATCTCGTCCTTGGTGAAGCCACCCGATGGTGTATGGATGTGGGTGAGCCGTGGTCGGCAAGCCCAACCGCTTCACGGCATCTGCTGAAATGAGGTTCTTTTGGCTCCCATTGTCGACAATGAACTGTACTGGGGAGCCCTTTACCCACATCTGGGAGTGGAAGAGACATTCCTCCTCCTCTGGATCTTCCGGTTCCTCCTTTTGGATCTTTGCAGTGGCAACAGTGGCGTTGGGCTCCGCATCAATAATCTGTTTCCCTTTTTCATTCGCCTTTTCAGGTTCTGATTCGGAGTCAGAGCATGCATCTGACTCAGAAGCCCTCATCTTGGCCACTAGCGACTGCTTGGCCCGACACTCACTTGTGTTGTGAGTGGAGCTCTTATGGAACTCACACCACTTTCCCGTGTCCTTCTTTGGCTTTACGGTGTTGTTATTTTCTTGTGGCTTTGACGGGTTGTCTTTAGCCACCATGCCTTGGCTCTGTCCTTTGTTTTGTAGTTTGGAAGCACCTTTTCCTTGCTTTTGATTCGCAGATCCAAAGTCTCGCTTCTTCTGTTTGAATTTCTGCTCAATCTTGGCAGCATACCAATATGTTGTACCAAGAGAGGAGATGTCGAGGAACTCCATTTCCTCCTGAATGTATCTGTGTAGACAGCTGCGATACTTTAGCACCAAATGTTTCTCTGAATCTTTGATACCTAACTTTGTGCGCAGGGTATGGAACAGATTCGTCAGCTTGTGCACATCTTGATCCCTTTGTTGTCGCAGCGTGGTCCATTGTATGTACTTGTCCTCATAGCTCCCCATGGGATAGTACTGTTCCTTGACGACATCTCGGAAAGAATTCCAAGTTGGTACGGCCGAGAACAGAGAGGGTTTTGTCTGGTCCTTGTTCTCACAGTAGGTTTCCCACCAGTCCTTAACATGGGGGGTAGCTTTGAGGAGTGCAAAAATAATCTTCTCCCGGTCTGAAAATTCATGAATAAAGAAATATCCTTCTAATAGATTCAACCATCTATCTACGGCATCTGCATCTATTTGAACCTCAAATATGGGAATGTCAAAATTTACTTGTACCTTAAAGGGAGTCGCAACTCCAGAGTGGCTACTGGATGCAGATGCACCGCCGGTGGGCAGCCGTTGAAGGATCTGAGCAAAGTTATCCATCATCGCGTTCCTTTGTTTTTCGAGGGCCTCCTCGAGCAATATTTTGATAGGATCTCCTTCTCCCTCATCTTTCTTTTCGTCCCCCATGGGCGTCCGTCGAGGTTTACGAGGCTAATCTTGCAAAGGTTCCACCAGATCAAGCCCTAGCTTCTTATACCCCGACCTCGTTGGGGACATGCAAAGAAGGATCGAGAAAAAGCAGACCGCTCTGATACCACTGATCCGGATTTATGCAGGAATGCAACATAATAAACACATAACCATAAATAATACAGAGATGCAGCGGAAATAACACTTCATTTCATTAATATCAAAGAACTGAAATTTGCTTACATACAGAATGGAAATAAAACTAGCTAGGGCACTGGTAGCTATCTCTGAGAAGAGATGTGGCGGCTACAGGCCTCTGAACTGCTTTACAATGAGGCGCGAGGGCCTATTTATTATTGAGAAACAATGGAGAAACCTAAACATCCCAAAAACCTAACCCTAGGAGATGAAGCGCCAAAACTATGGGCCCCGTTTGGGTAAATTGGTGTTTCAACTTCCCAGGGACGTAACTTTGGCATACCATCTCCGTTTGACGCACATGATACATCATTAGAAAGCTCTATCCGAGGACTACAACTTTTGTGATGATTTTGATGATCAAATTCATCAGTGCTTTGATACCCAAAAACGTCGTTAAGCCTCAAAACGGCTCCGGAAGTTCAGGACCCGAAAAACTGCTAAAAATAGTAAGTTATGCCGAAACTGAAAAACTAAAAGAGACAATGGTGGGGGGCCAAGTGGAATAGGTGGGTGGCCACCAATATCCACCTGGATTAGAGATGGTATTAATCTTCCTAATATAAATCCCTACTTTTTTTAAAGGAAATATTGCATAATCAAATTAGAAAGACAAAAAGGCAACTTGAACCATCAAAATAATCTAAGAGTAGAACAAAGAAGAATGCATTTGCAAGAGGGAATTAAAGATAGAAGGTGTTGTACATATCAACCCCTACATTTATTTTGTGGTCATTAGCTCCTCCATTCAAGTTTTTAACTTGAAGATCCGTTTAAATCTGTTTAAATCCCCCGTCGTGGCCATAAAACCCCATTTTCTGCCTATCGCTACCCTTTTCCTCCCGAAAAATACACTCTGCAAAGGTTAAGATCTGCATTTAAAAACATATCGGGCCTAGCCCCTGCAGTCTTAGCCCCTTTTTTTGGATTCTCACATGCCTCGGGTGCAAAACCGTGTGCCGGACAGGCAGGAGCTTATCGTCAAAGATTTTGGGCGCGTCTGGAGCCGTCCGATCAAAAACAAATCGATGGAGCGGAGCCGTGCTTACCGTGGTGGTCCCCGCACCCGTACCCATTGCAAAACTGGTGGTTTCATTCCCCACCACCATTGCTGAGAGGGCAGTATTCTCCGTGGGGCCAGCGATTCTATAGATCGCATGACAAGTGTCCTCATGTACGATTCCCGAAACCTCCCATTTCGCGCATTATTGTTCAGTCAAAGGTTGGGCAGCGGAATCATCGTCAGCCATCAGATCTCAAGTCCTCCATCCAACGGTGGTTATCCTCCAGAGCTACACATGTTTTAACCCACGTCTATTGTGTCCCTGGCCCACCATTTCATTGTCCTCCGATGTGTTAAAACCGTCGATCTCATCCAATGATCGTGTGGCCCATATCATCCGCTTGACCACGTGCTGACCGAGCCTCCCACCATGACAGTGTTACACGTGTTCACCGTCTCATCCTCTGCCATGCATATATATGTTTCATTCATATATACATTCCATTGTCTTTCCCTGGTCAACCCGTCCACCTCCATCATCGTCCCCCTATGTTTTTCGCCACCCTGCATCGTTTCATCATCCTCTCAGACCTATACCACCATCTCCATTAACCCCACCATGTCCACCATCCTTGTGATTGGTTTTATTTAACGAGTTTTTTTTTTTGCAGGTTTATCGTGGCTAAGAATCATGATTCGTCACTCCCATTATAGAGGCCAAGAATGCACAGCAGGACCATGTTTCAGGAGTAAAATTGGTGGGAAAAGATCCAGGAGCTGCTATGATGTGACCACCATTAAAGAAAGCAATGATTTGCAATTGTAGAACCCTCTAGAGAAAATCAAAGGGCAGATTTGGGTAGGCGAAAACATTAATGGGGCCGCATGAAATATCATTGAAAGATCGAGAAATAAAATGCCCTACATTAAAGATCTGGTATTTTAATTCAAAGGTAGAGGGCCAAGAGTACCATGCACAAAAACAAGCAACCTCAAGGTTTTATTGCAGCAGATTTTTCTCTTCTCGCCAAGTACAGAACATGTGTATATTTTATTCTTTATGTCTTGTTCATGAGGAGATTTTCATCCTCAGCATTTATTTCATGAAGTAGTAGCAGAGTACTTGCACCATTTCAGCACCGCCAAACAGCATAGGCGGGTTTTTCTTTCAAATTTGTTTTAAATAAGATCATTAAATGTATATCACCTACCTCACTCTCTAGAGCCTTCGGTTTCTCTTATAAAAATGAGGAAAAAAGACATTGTGAGGGTTCCAGATTTCTATCAGCAAATTGTGCAGTGAAAGGCTTTTGTATACATCTTGTAAAGTTTCTGTATGAAGGCTCAGAGCCCGTAGGGTTTCAGTGAGGAGGAGTTATAACTGTAATGAGGATTCTGGTCTTTGGTATCCCACAGTATGTAATCTTTTCTTATGTGTTAATATAATATCTCATTTAATGCTATTTATCTTCTTGTATCATGTTCTAGAATGCGAGTGGCTCACTGGTCTTAAGTAAGGATTCATCCTAGTTGGTGCCCATACTTGGATTAGTCAAGCACTTTAAATAGGCCTAGACATGATATACTGTTCCATGTTCATTTCATCCATATTTTCTGCTATATTAGTTACTTGAGGAGGGTGCTTTTAAAACGCCATTGTCATGTATGGATTCTTATTTGGATAAGCCCATATGTGGTTTTGTTGTGTATCTGGGTATTAGCCTCATGCTAACTAGTATCTTCTTCATGTTTCTTCACTGCATCCACTTTCTGATATTTGATTTCTGTGGCATATTATTTGAACTGGCCCTCTTTGCAGTAAGTTGTCTCTTAACTGTCTGATGCTTTTTTATTGGAGTTTTGCATGTTGTTCCTACATTATTCTTATCTTTGTATCAGCTTCTGAGAGAGTTTGGTTCCATTTAAACTAATTTCCTTGTTTTACAAGTGATAGTAAGAGAGATTTTGGATTGACAACTCAAGCTATATTATGAGCTCCTTGCTATGATAAGATTTCCTAGGCACTGGTCTATGGCAACTCTAGGCTGTCTCTAGGGGGACATAATTGTCGACAACATCTTTCTGGCACCGTTGCCAGGGATCTAATTTAAGAATATCAGTTTTCCTGGGCCTCGACAAATTATATTCACTCTCTAATCAAGTGAGCACAGAGAGTTGAAGAGTTGTATATCTCTCACCTTGGCGACTCCACTGTTGTTTATTTGACAAATCTATTGGTAGTCCTGGCTCCTCGAAAATCACATCTGAGGTCAGATACTACTAAGTTAAAGACATCTTCTGTGCCTGACCCAGAAAATATTATACATAGAAGAAGTTGGAGAGAAAGACAATCAGCCCGTGTTGAAATCCCTAAGTTTTCTCAAGAAGATTATCCATCCTCTTCTTCTCAAGAAATTCCAGTAGAAAATCATGACTTTACTGAAGAAAATCCTGAATATTACTCAGATAGCCCACCCAGGGGAAGTGCTAGAACCAAAGAAAACCTTCATCTCACCCTTGAGGCCGAAGAAGTTAAAGAAATCACAGAAGTAGCTGCTGTTAACCGTGAATTGTTTCCATCTACACCTCAGGCAGCTGTACAATATATTCCTATTGTTATTCATACCCCACTTCCACCTCCTCCTCTTCCTTCATTTGTACCTCAGATCATTGTACAACCCCCACCTCCTCCAATGGCTAATGTTCCAGCTTTCCTACTGAATAAATATGCTCCACTGGCCTTACCACAAGTGCTAAATGATATGCCATAGGATTATTTGAAGATTCTACCTAGATTCAATGGAGAAAATGAGATTGATGCACAGAAACATCTTGAGGTCTTCTACACTTTGCAGAAAACTTAAACATTGAACATTTGGATGTATTCTTAAGATTTTTTGTTCAATCTCTTGACGGTGAAGCCAGAAAATGGTTTAAAATATTGGCAGACCGCTCAGTCAACACTTGGGAAAGAATGGAAGAAGTTTTTCTGAGGAAATGGGGAGAAAAGAAAGATCATGGAATGTTCCTCACTGAATTCAATACTCTAAAGAAGAAACATAATGAGGGAGTGGCAGAGTTTATCAAAAGATTTAATAAGCTGTATTTGAGCCTGCCTCCTGAGATGAAGCCTCACCAAACTGCTGCTAAGGTGGTTTTCATAGCAGCCTTTGATTCAGATTTTGGCTTCTCTCTGAGGGAAAGGAAACCTGCTACTTTAGATGATGCTCAGTCAGATGCTCTTGAATTAGAAGAAAACTTTTCCTCCACTGGGAAATTAAAAGGAAAAGTTGAACATGATACTAGGAGGAGAGGCAAAGAGGAGGTATCTACCTCAAATTAGGAGAAGGATTCTGACAAGATGGATGAAATAAGAAAAATGATTAAGAAGATGGTCAAGCTTGAATTGGAGGCCAAGAATTCAGCCCCCAAGAGTTTCTACAATGCTCCAAACAGAGGTTACAATCCCCAGTACAAGAGACCACCCCTGCAGATATTGCCAAGGGATCCAAAAGAACAACAAGATCAGGTATCACACCCATTATACCTGGAAGGTCCAGTAGATGAATCCACTGAAGATGCTGCCTATGAACTGGAAGATTCAAATCTTTCTTTCTCAAACCATGATGAAATGGAATGCCCATTGCAAGAAGAAGAAGAAGAAGCAGAAATTGACCATTATTGTAAACAATTTAATGATTTCATGTAAGCACATTTCAATAGAAGACACGATCTGAAATCTTCAAGGAAGCGGACAAGAACTCAAGATTGAAATGAAGAGTCCAAAGAAGTCTCAATAGAAAAGTCCCCTTTTGCTTTCAATTTGCAAAAAGAACTTGAGAAGATCAAAATTCCAGTCCCCTTGACTGAACTGTTGAAACAACCAGCATATCAATCTCAGGTCACCTCTTTCATACTTCCTCCAGAAGCACCACTCACCCCAGATAATATCAAGCACTGCCAGGTCTTTGAGGATGAAGAACAGATGACGGGATTCCTAGAAATAGAAGGTGAATTCTCCAACATAGAGATTGATGCTGATGAAAGAAATTTGACACCATTTGATAGTCAAAGAAAGGAGGAAGGAAATTCGGTGGAAGATTTAAACCCATGGAATGAAGAAATCAGGTTGTTGGAGATTATGTTGAATAAATATGATTCAATACAGGTTGAAGAGGAGGAGAGAAAAGAAGAGATTCTTGAGCAAGATGAAAACAACGAGCTTTCTCTTGAAAAAGAGGAAATAATGGAGCAAGCCCCTGCTCAAGAATTCATGGATCTTTTCACAGAGCTCAGCACAGCAGAGCAGAATATACCAGAGCTCAAAAAGGACTCAGCTCCAGTATACGATGAGTCCTCCAGTTTAGAGAATGAAGGAGATTCTCTCTCTCAAGAGAGTCTTCTTCTCGATCCAGTGAAAGGAGATAAAATCCTGGTTGAAGCCTGCCTGCCAGATACTCTTAACTAGGTATCATTTCATGATCCTTATGTGCATTTCCTGCAAACATTTGAAGAAGGATCAATGTTCCTTTCTAGCAGCATGTTGCCAGCAGAGAGAAAAATTTTCAAAGCTGCTATTGTGGAACAAAAAGAAGAGATCCCACTGCCTTTCAAAATACAAGAAGAAGGCGATCAGGCTTTCAAGAGCCATATTGAAGACAACAATGGGCAAAGTAAGTTCCAGACAAAAGAAAATCTGGACATGGAAATTGACAGCATCAGAAGACTGATGATGAAGGTGTCTCAGAAACAGCAGTTAGCAGCAAGAAAGCAGAGAAAATTTGGCAATGGAAGAAAAAGAACAGAAAGTGAAAGAATAGCTGGAGGCAAGTTGCAGAACAAAATATGGAAACATAGAAGGGTACAGTTGAAGAATAATGCAACTAATGGATACCAGCAAAGCAAAGTATGGGACCCAGGAGGCAAAGACAACCTGGTGTATTATATTGTACATTATTTTTCTTTTTTGTTTCATCATTCTTTTAATAATGTGTGTGTGTTGATGAACTATAAAATGAAAACTAGAGGTGTCGAAGAGCAGAATTTGCACAAAATGATCAAGGGTCTGCAAGTTCTCGACATGTCCAAGGATGAACATGCCGTCCCCAGATGGAGCCGATGTTGTACATATCAACACCTACATTTATTTTGTGGTCATTAGCTCCTCCATTCAAGTTTTTAACTTGCAGATCCATTTAAATCTGTTTAAATCCCCTGTCGTGGCCATAAAACACTATTTTCTGCCTATCGCTACCCTTTTCCGCCCGAAAAATACAGTCTGCAAAGGTTAAGATCTGCATTTAAAAACATATCGGGCCTAGCCCCTGCAGTCTTAGCCCCTTTGTTTGGATTCTCACATGACCCAGGCGCAAAACCGTGTTCCAGACAGGCAGGAGCTTATCGTCAAAGATTTCGGGCGCGTCTGGAGCCGTCCGATCAAAAACAAATCGACGGAGCGGAGCCGTGCTTACCGTGGTGGTCCCCGCGCCCGTACCTGTTGCGAAACCAGTGGTTTCATTATGCACCACCATTGCTGAGAGGGCGGTATTCTCCACAGGGCCAGCGATTCCATAGATCGCATGACAAGTGTCTTCATGTACGATTCCCGAAACCGCCCATTTCGCGCATTATTGTTCAGTCAAAGGTCGGGTAGCGGAATCATCATCAGCCATCAGATCTCAAGTCCTCCATCCAACGGTGGTTATCCTCCGGAGCTACACATGTTTTAACCCACATCTATTGCATCCCTGTCCCACCATTTCATTGTCCTCTGATGCGTTAAAATCGTCGATCTCATCCAATGATCGTGTGGCCCATATCATCCGCTTGAACACCTGCTGACCGAGCCTCCCACCATGACAGCGTTACACGTGTTCACCGTCTCATCCTCCGCCATGCATATATATGTTTCATTCATATATACATTCCATTTTCTTTCCCTGGTCAACCCGTCCACCTCCATCATCGTCCCCCTATGTTTTTCGCCACCCTGCATCGTTTCATCATCCTCTCAGACCTATACCACCATCTCCATTAACCCCACCATGTCCGCCATCCTTGTGATTGGTTTTATTTAATGAGTTTTTGTTTTTGCAGGTTTATCGTGGCTAAGAATTATCATGATTCGTCACTCCCATTACAGAGGCCAAGAATGCACAGCAGGACCATGTTTCAGGAGAAAAATTGGTGGGAAAAGATCCAGGAGCTGCTATGATGTGACCACCATTAAAGAAAGCAAGGATTTGCAATTGTAGAACCCTCTAGAGAAAATCAAAGGGTAGATTTGGGTAGGCGAAAACATTAATGGGGCCGCATGAAATATCCGTGAAAGATCGATAAATACAACGCCCTGCATTAAAGATCTGGGATTTTAATTCAAAGGTAGAGGGCCAAGAGTACCATGCACAAAAGCAAGCAACCTCAAGGTTTTATTGCAGCAGATTTTTCTCTTCCCGCCAAGTACAGAACATGTGTATATTTTATTCTTTATGTCTTGTTCATGAGGAGATTTTCATCCTCAGCATTTATTTCATGAAGTAGTAGCAGAGTACTTGCACCAGTTCAGCACTGCCAAACAACATAGGTGGGTTTTTCTTTCAAATTTGTTTTAAATAAGATCATTAAATGTATATCACCTACCTCACTCTCTAGAGCCTTCGGTTTCTCTTATAAAAATGAGGAAAAAAGACATTGTGAGGGTTTCAGATTTCTATCAGCAAACTGTGCAGTGAAAGGCTTTTGTATACATCTTGTAAAGTTTCTGTATGAAGGCTCAGAGCCCGTAGGGTTTCAGTGAGGAGGAGTTATAACTGTAATGAGGATTCTGGTCTTTGGTATCCCACCGTATGTAATATTTTCTTATTTGTTAATATAATATCTCATTTCATGCTATTTATCTTCTTGTATCATGTTCTAGAATGCGAGTGGCTCACTGGTCTTAAGTAAGGATTCATCCTAGTTGGTGCCCATACTTGGATTAGTCAAGCACTTTAAATAGGCCTAGTCATGATATACTGTTCCATGTTCATTTCATCCATATTTTTTGCTATATTAGTTACTTGAGGAGGGTGCTTTTAAAACGCCATTTTCATGTATGGATTCTTAGTTGGATAAGCCCATATGTGGTTTTTTTGTGTATCTGGGTATCAGCCTCATGCTAACTAGTATCTTCTTCATGTTTCTTCACTGCATCCACTTTCTGATATTTGATTTCTGTGGCATATTATTTGAACTGGCCCTCTTTGCAGTAAGTTGTCTCTTAACTGTTTGATGATTTTGTATTGGAGTTTTGCATGCTGTTCCTACATTATTCTTATCTTTGTATCAGCTTCTGAGAGTGTTTGGTTCCATTTAAATTAATTTCCTTGTTTTACAAGTGATAGTAAGAGATCTTTTGGATAGACAACCCAAGCTATATTATGAGCTCCTTGCTATGATAAGATGTCCTAGGCACTGGTCTATGGCAACTCTAGGCTGTCTCTAGGGGGACATAATTATCGACAACAGAAGGCAATCACTCTAGCTAATTATTGTTTAACTACTGAGTGTATTTTTTTCTTTAGCAGAGACACTTTTTAGTCTCATCAGATGGGCCCTTAAACCTGCTCCTTTAGAGATTTCCTTCTTTCCCTAATCTATCCTGCACTTTCACCGTCTGCTTGCACTAGTGCAGGAATAGATATTTATGTAGAAGGTATAAATGGTGTCTTTACTAAAGGATTTTTACTTCATGCAAGGGCTTGAAATTTTCCAGGTTCAAAGCACTCAGATCCCGTGGCAAGAAACTAGTTCTTGCACCGGATTAGAGCTTCCTGCACTTAGCATTTAATTATTAAAATGAGTGCTTAATTATTGCAATATTGCAAGTGCTATTATACTGTTAAATCAAATTTCATACATAAAAAGTGAATGTTTCTGATCTTAACAGAGTGCGGGAATAAAGAAACAATCAATGTACTTTTATCCTGTCATAAGCATTTAATGAAAGAAAGAAGATTGCCGGAAGTAGAATAAGAAGGCTTGCTGTATCACACCAACGTGCATTGGTGTAGGTTCATTTCTCCTTCTTAGACCAGGTGGGGAAAACAAATCAAATAGAATTGAAGAAAAGGAGATATCACATCAACGTGCACTGGTGCACGGTTATTTCTCCTGCTTGGACAAGGCAGAGGAAAACCAATCTGAAATCAAGTGCAGGAAAGGCAATTGCAGGAAAATGAAATTTATCTACTTCACACAAGGCATATTCTTTCACTCAGATAGGAATGCATATGCTTAAAATTAAATCACACTTGACAATGTAAACACAAATTACAGGAAAATGGGAAATGGGATAAATGTGTTGGGTTGGCTGGGCCCTAGCCAACCAGCGTGTTTCCCTTTTAAATAAGAAAGTTGCTCAATACCTTAATCAATTCATCAGCTCAAATACAGAAACGCAATTTGTGAAACATGAGGCGGAGCTCCCTTTTATTAATTCACTGAGGCAAGTACATACATTAATACATCGTCCAACCTAGATTTCGGCGATAAAAAATACAACAACCTGTTACCACCTCTCTAGCTATGTCTCTATTCTCTTCTACTATCCAAAACATTTCTCTAGTCCTATTTATGTTCTACATTATATAGATCTTTGGCCAAAGGCCAAAAATATATCATTCAACTGATTACATAGCCAAACATAGAATTTAGCTTTTCAGCCTTCAAAATTAGATAGTTAGCAAAACTAGCCGTAGCCAATCTCCATCTTTCGTCCTTCGCAGATTCGGTCTCATCTGCCTTTGGGTCGATCTTGCTGTCGTGGCTGAAGCTGCTCAAAACGAGGCGATGATCAAGGAGGTTCGGATTTGCTGCAAGGATTTGTTGTGCTGGCAACGGTGCAAGATCTGATCCTGCACTAGGATCAATGGTCATGGTAAGTACTCTAACTACCAAATAAACATTGGAGATATCGATAAGTTACAAAGAGTGATGAAAAGTAAGAAATCATGTAATAAATAATTAATTAATTCTAAGTTGAATTAAAAATATGAAAAATAAATTTTATACGAAATATGTCACCGTGCTTGGACTGGTGCAAGATGAGGGTGCATAAAAGAGGTAAAACAGTGGTAAATGGTTATGATTTAGGAAGGGGAAAATAGCAAAAAGAGAGAAAATTAGGGGGCTAACAAGTTTCATGAATAAAAGCATGATAGATAGAGCATAGGTTAAGTAGAGTGTGTTTAGCCATTTGGCCCAACTAAGTGTGATTATATTAGTTTCCTTCACACCATTTCAATTTGGCAATTTACTTCATGAAAGCTACCTAGGTTACTTTTACAATTCTTATGATAGTTTAATAAGTAGATTTATTTCATTATAGAATAGTTAGAGGTATGTTGGCCCTTGTTTTTGATCTCTTTTTGTTTAGGAAATACACTTTATTTTGCCACATTATCCATATTTTTACCATCATATTCACCTTACATTGACCTAAATATACATATATAGGTATTTAATATATGTTTTTCAATGATTAGATGTTTTTGTAAAAATGGAATTTAAGTGCATTTTTGGACAGCAGTAGAAATTCCCGTAATAGCATTATGGTTTGCATATGTGTAGGACACTTGGGCTCGAGCTGGATATGTTTCTAGAAATATTGGGAACTAAGAGTAAGAATACACATGTTGGCACTGTCAAATTAAGCTTTAATAGGCCCAATCAAAGGCAGTCAAACAGGACCAGTCTTTATGGAGGATCCCTAGAAACTAGGTCAAAAATCTTATTTTGTGGGATTTTCCAGATTATGATGGATATGATAGATGAATTCAACCTAATATATGACGATAAAGATATTTATGATTAATTGAGTTATTTTAGATGAGTTTGTTAGATATTTTATCTATTTAAGCCTCACACTTTGAAGGATTTGACAATGGGAACTTGTATGACTTATTATTATTATTTTTGAGACTTGGAGACATAATTGAAGATCTTTCCTATCATATTTTTATGTTGTTACATGTTGGTTTATTTATTTAAGTTTTAAGTAGCTGATTTTACCTTGAGTTTGCGAGGCAAGGGTGGAGGGCCCCCACTCTGAGCTAAGTGTACTTCTTAGTTTATTTCATAGATGTAATTTCTGAATTAGTTTTCTTATGTTTGATTTATTTATTTTAAAGTATTGATGAATCTAATGATCATTCTTAAACTGCATATGAAAGGACAAACAAGTGTTTAAGTTAAGCACTCTTTCTATCGACTCGATATTTTTCATTAGAATTCATCTTTACATGCCTTTACATGCTTTGATTGCTAATGGGTTTTAATCTTGTTTCTATTTTGCATACAAAGAGACAAACCAATATTTAAGTTAAATACTTTTTCTATCTGAGTAAGAGTTCAAAATTAAGATTCATCTTTCCTGCTTTTATGAATTCTTGTTTTCACAATAGCATTAATGATAAATGAAATAAATGATGAAGGACAACTAGGACCTCTTTTAGTGAGGAGCCTCTTCAATTATTACTTCATGAATCTTAATCTATTGTTTAGTTAAATTCCTTTTTTCACAATAGTATTGACGATAAATGAAATCAATGATGAAGGACAACCATCACCTCTTTTATAGAAGAGCCCCTTCAATTATTACTTCATGAATCGTAGTCTATTGTTTAGAATTTAGAAATTATTTAAGTTAGATTTATAGTTGTAATATGCATTTCCTTAAATCATCAATACAACCATCTTCTAAATTGATCACAAATGAAACCCATATATTTTGGGGATGCTTCTAAGTTCACCAACCCTTATTGATAATAAATACTTGTGTTAGTTTACAACATTAAATTGACCCAACATTTTGGCACCATTGCCGGGGAAGCATATTTCAAAAACGGTCATAATAGGAAGACAAAAATATTACAACACAAAAATAATATAAAATCACCAAAAACAACAAAAAATAGTTTTTTTTCAAGTAATGTTTTCTTATGCCTAGAAATAGAGATCAAAAAGATATATTTGTGAAACAAAATCCCCGAACCACACATTCATTGATAAGATTAACAACAATACTTGCTGTAAGTCTAACTATAGAAGAGTTAGAGGAGAAACAGAGATCAGGACAGAGATTAACTTTAGTTGAAAGACAAATCTTGTTAGCCTTTGAGGTAAAGAAAAATAAATCACCTAAAGAAACTCCTTCTGTTTGGAAGCAAAAAGACACAACAAAACCAACTTTCGAACAACTAGAGAAACCTGTCCTTGAGGAAATCAAAGTAGTGGAAGAAATACAAAGTCAACCTATTGAAACACTACAAGTCTTTGAACACTAAATGGCTGAAGAAGGAGAAGGATCAACTAGATTAAACATGAATCCTGAACAAATATTAGAATATGAAAGACAACAAAGGGAATGGCGAAGACAAAGAGAAGAAGAAAGAAGAATTGAAGTGGAAAGAAAGGCTGAAGAAGATAGAAGAGCAGAATCACTTCGAAGAATAGAGGAAGAAGCAAGAAGAGAAAATCAAAATTGAAGAACACAAGAAAATAAGAAAGAAGCCAATAATGATCCGGAAACTACTTTTGGTTTTCCTATTTTAGATGTGAGAGCAATACTGGGAGAAGAGATAAAAATGAAAAATATTCCACCTTCTGTATTGCCTAATTTCTATGGAATTTCAATAGAAGATCCTGATGCATTAATGTTTGAGTTTGACATCTTATGTAGAACATATAGATATACTGATGATACACACAAACTTTGACTTTTTTCTGCTACTTTAAAAGCTGCACCCTTGAAATGGTTTAGTAATTAGGAGAACACACAATAGCTTCTTGGCAAGACATGAAGAAAATATTTCTTAAAAACTATCAAGCTTAAAGCAGGGCTAGAGACTCGAAAGAAGAAATTTTTAGAATGTCCCAACAGGAAGATGAAATTTTAGAGGAATATTTGGAAATATTTCTTTACAACTTGCAAAAATCCAAACATCATTCTCTTCGTTCTGATACCATCTGCACTATTTTTTTTAAAGGGGATTAGAGATGAGTATTTAGACATTCTTAATGTAATGGGAAAAGGAGATATTTCTAATTTACCATTTGAAGAAATTTATAAATTATGTCAAAAATACTCTAGGGGAATATCTAAGAGTGGGAAAAGAGATATTTCATCAAAAGCTTCTAAATCTGCAGCAAGTGCAGTAACAAGAGCAGAGATAGGAAGCCTGCTAGAAAAATCTAAGAAAGATCTCTTGAGCACTTTGGGTACACAATTAAATGTTTTGAAAGCTAAGAAGAGAAAATAAGATCAAGATGAAGTCTTAGCAATTTTCTGTCAAAAGTGTAGACAAAAAAATCCACTCAGGGAATGTCCTTTGCAAAATATACAAGTATGTGGACTATGCATAGAAAATCATGCAATAGAAAAATGTCCAAAGTTAAAAGAATTGAAAGGGGAAGAAGTATAAGGAGTATATTCTCTCTACTATATGGCACCGAGGAGACCTTGGAAGCCAAGAATGCCTTAACAATTCCCTCAACAAAATCTCCAAAATTTTCAGTATCCTCAAAACACATGGAATACACTGATGCCATGGCAGGCTTGGCCACCACAACAATATCAAACCCAACCTTCAAAAGGTTGGAGGGGATATGGTTATGGAAACTAGCCACCACAACAAATGTATACCCAATGGTATCAATATCAACAACCATACCCTTTGCAATAATTTACTCAATACCAACAATTTCAGCACTGACAACCAATGCCATATCCAACTCAAAATCCACCAATGTTAACTCTATCACAGCAACTTCAGCTGCTAACTAACCAACAACCTCCTAGACGAACACAATTACCAGCTCAACCAGTAGATAATCCAAGAAACAAGGTGGATAGACCAGCATATCATGTGGAAGAGGCAACATATTATCCTACTTATTCAATTCTTCCTATACAAGATGTCCACCTAAGGTCTGGGAAGGTGTTACAAAAATATTCTCCTGCAATAATTGAAGAAAAAATAGAACAAGGAGAACAAAGTGAACAATATCAACCAGAAAAACAAATTCATAAGAGTAAAGTTATTAGGACACAAACTCCACCATATCCAGAGAGAATTAATACAACAGAATATTCCATTATCTCTCTCTGAATTTAGTATTCTAGATCAACTGAAAAACACATATGTTAAAATTCCTTTATTGTAGGCAATTAAAGACATTCCTATATATGCAAAAATAATAAAGGAGTTATGCATTAAGAAATATGGCCGAAGAAAGAAGGATCCACCAACAATCCAGGTAATTGGAAGTCTTTCAAGACTCATGTCTAAAAATATAGCCATTGAAAAATATGTTGATCCAGGAATTCCTATGGTTACTATTTAAATTAACAAATTTTCAGTGCCAAACACTTTAATAGACTTGGGAGCAACTATCAATGTTATGATAATAGAGACTATGAAACATTTGAATCTGAACAACATTATACCAACTTCTACAGTCTTAGAACTTGCAGACAGATCTAAAGTTGTTCCAGATTGCATACTAGAAGATATCATTGTCTCACTGGATTCATGGGAGTATCCTGTAGACTTCTTGATGTTGCAGCCAAAAACAAACTTGGGAGGGCATCCCTTAATTTTAGGCTGACCATGGTTAGCTATTGTCGATGCTTACATTGGATGCAGGTCAAGAAGCATGATTATTGCACATGGAGATGAAAGAAATCATATTACATTATATCATCATGCTCAATCTCCCTCTCTATTATCATTGCTTAATGAAAAATAAGAACAAGAACTTCAGCCTATTCTTAGCCTTAATCAAGTTTACAATTTTCGAGAGGAGGAAGAAAATGAGGACTTATTAGATCTATTCATCTCAGAACCCAATCTTTCATAGAAGCTTAGGATAACTCAATATGAAGCTACTAGTTATCTTTTAAATGAATGTTTTCAGGAAATTTGCACAATACAATCATTTCAAATACATTTGAAATCATTTCTCCTGTAAACTCAATTACCAATTCAAATAGAAAAATCATTAAAATCCATCCTGAAAGACTTTTGAATATTGGTAACAATTTACAATCATCACAAGAGGAAAAACTAATAACATTATTGCAAAAATATTCAAAAGATTTTGCCTAGGATTATAAAGACATGCCAGGAATTCATCAAAAAACATGCATCCATCACATTTACACTGATAATGAAATAAAACATGTTAGGCAAACATAGAGACAGATGAATCCCATGATGAAGGAAATAGTCAAAGAAGAATTACATAAACTGTTACAAGTCGGATTTACTTATCCTATTTCAGATAGTCAATGGGTTTCACCCTTAGTTATGGTACCTAAGAAACATGGGAAATGAATAATTTGTGTGGATTATAGAGAGCTTAACAAAGCTACTTAAAAGGTCATTTTCTTTTACCATTTATCGATCAAGTGTTAGATTCATTAGCTAGAAAGAAATTTTTCTCATTTCTGGACGGATTTAGCGGATATAATTAGATAAAAATAGCATTAGAAGATCAAGATAAGACAAAATTCACATGCCCCTCGGGAACATATGCATACAATGTATTACCCTTCGGTTTATGTAATGCACCTGCTACTTTTCAAAGAGCAGTTCTTGCTATTTTTGTTGATTTGATTCATGAGTGTGTGGAAGTTTACATGGATGATTTCACCATGTATGGTACAACATATGATGATTGTTTATAGAATCTTGAAAAAGTGTTAAAAAGATGCATTGAGACAAACCTATCACTCAGTAATGAAAAATGTTTTATGATGTTAATTGAGGGGATAGTATTGGGACACCATATTTCTTCTTCGGGAATTAAAGTGGATCCAAAAAAAATTAAGGTCATTGTGAATTTAACACCTCCTACAACACAAAAAGAAGTTTGAAGTTTCTTGGGTTATGCAGGCTACTATCAGAGATTTATTGAAAATTTCAGTAAAATAACTTTACCATTATTCAAGTTACTTGTGAAAGATGTAGAATTCCAATGGACTGATAATTGTCAACATGAATTTGAAAAATTAAAAGAGAAATTATCAATTGCACCAATTATTCGAGGACCTAATTGGTCTTTTCCATTTCACATTTCAGCTGATGCATCCGATACAGTTATTGGTGCATCACTTGGAAAAAAGAGAATCAATTCAATTATTTTATATATTTCATCAGTAAAAACTTAACACCAACATAATTGAATTACACTATTACGGAAAAATAAATGTTAGCTGGTGTACATGCAGTAAATAAATTTCGACATTACATAATAGGTTATCAAGTTTATGTTCACACGGATCATTCTGCTATAAAATATTTAATGAATAAATCAATTACAAATGGAAGAATAACTCGGTGGCTATTATTAATGCAAGAGTTTAATATTACTGTACAAGATCGACCAGGAAAATATAATCAAGTTGCTGACTTTCTGTCAAGATTAAATTCACCTTGTGATCCAAATCTAGTATCTGACAATTTCCCAGATGAACATCTATTCTCTATAAATGTCAAAACTCCTTGGTTTGCAAATATAGCTAACTATTTATCATTTGATATCCTACCATATCACTACACAAACAAACAAAAATGAAGAATAATTAGAGAAAGTGCTAGGTATAGCTGGGTCAATGGAGATCTATTTTATATTGGTGCTGATTTAATCATTTGAAAATGTGTAAGAGAGGATGAAATAATTGAAATTTTGAAAGCTTTTCATGATGAACCATGTGGTGGTCATTTTACAGATAAAAGGACATCATACAAAGTGTTGAAGCTTGGCTACTACTGGCCATCCATCTTCAAGGACTCCAGGAATTATGTCAAAAGATGTGACAGCTACCAAATAATTGGTAGACCAGTGGCATTAGATGAAATTCCATTAAAGCCACAAGTATTTATTGAACCATTCGAATAGTGGGCTTTAGATTTCATGGGACAAATCAGCCCTCCATCCAATGGAAAGAGATACATCCTTGTATGTACAAATTATGTGACTAAATGGGTGGAGGCCAAGGCAGTAGCACGGGCAACTGAAGAAACTATTGTGGCTTTTCTGTTTGAAGAGATATTTGTGAGATGTGGAGTTCTGAGACAGAAAGTAACTGACCAAGGTGCACAATTTACATCAAAACTTGTTCAAGATATTATGGAGAAATTCAAAATCAAACACAGAAAATCCACTTCGTATCATCCTCAAGAAAATGGAAAAGTGGAATCAACAAAAAAAGTCCTAGAAAATTTTATGACAAAGACTATAAAAATGAATAGAAAGGATTGGTTAGAAAAGTTGAAATATGCATTATGGGCATATAGAATAACTTGGAAGAACACTACTGGTTTTAGCCCATATCAGTTAGTGTATGAAAAAGAAGTTCTATTACCCATTGAGTTTCAAATACATGCATACAAGCTAGTAGCAGAATTAGGGATGGAATTGTCGTAAGCACAACAAGAAAGGATTTTTCAGTTAAACAAACTGGATGAGATTTGACAACAAGAAGTTGAACATACTTCTCTTGTCCAATAAAAATGGATCAAATGGCATGATCAATTCATAAATAATAAAGTGTTTCAGAAAGGAGGGCACTCTTTTTTGAATGCAAATTCAAAGATTTCAAAGAAAAATTTACGACTCATTGGCTTGGGCCACATTAGATTGAAAAAATCTTCGATAATGGAGTTTTCAAGATAAAAACAATTGATGAAGCATCTGTTTCGTTTATCGTCAATGGACATAGGCTTAAAATATACAATAAGCCTATAAATAAAGAGGATTTTCTGAGAAAAAATTCAATGGATTCAGATTTGGAAATATTGGGACAGCATAGCAATATGCCTTTCAAAATTCCAGTAGAAGAAGAATAATAAAATAATAATAAAAAAAGAGAAAAAAATCATAATAAAAAGATTTTGGTTGTGAAAATCCAAGCAATTGGGACAATACAAACTTGAAATAATATTGGAAAACCAACTTGTTTGGCCAATATGAATTCTATTTTTGTTTTCGTCTTACTTTACTTTAGATTTTTTCAGATATATCCCCCAAGATTTTGCAGACTTGAGGACAAGTCAGAACATCAGTTTGGGGAAAGGTGTGAAATAAAAAAAACTATGAAAATAGTTTTTAGTAGCTGAATTGAAGACAGAATATGACCTGCAGTCATAAAGGGACCTGGTATATCATTCGACATTTATGGTAGGGACCTGAATTATTGTTGAAAAATTATTCAGAATGGGACTTGAATACGACAGAATAAATTTTCAAAATATGTAATATCACTGTGAAATTACGCCAGAAAGGGACCTAAACATCATTGTGAAATTACACCAGAAAGGGAGCTGAAAATTTAACATGTCAGAGGGGACCTCAGACGATCATAGCATATGGGACCTGAAAATGTCAAAATTTAACCTGAAAAAGGGACCTGAACAATATTTTTTCTAAATCAAATCAGATGAAAGAAGAAACAAAGTCTCTATCAAGTCTACAAGAGCCGTCGCAAAAAAAAAAACACAATGTCGATCATCATCAAACGTCAAAAAGGGAGTGCATCTGTAAAAAAATCACTCTTAAATTTTCATTTTTTTCAAAATACTCTAGAATTGGACAAACTAATTTAAGACTAGTTTATGCATTTTTACCTACATTTCATTTCATCACCAACATTACCTACATTTCATTTTACATCCCCTACACTTTCACCCACATTCTATCATTTATAACCCTCTTCATATCACTATTCTAATTAACCCTATTCTATCCACTTTTATCTTCATACCATTATTCGAAACATTTAATATCACTATTCATATCATACCCTATGTATTTGCTAACAAAGAGAATTATGAAAAAGAGGTCACATATTGAACCTATGGAAGTCTCTTGAAAGACCTACAAAACCATAAAACAAAGGTTAGCATTTTCATAAACAATTAATTTTAAAAATTTTACTATTGTATTAGTCAATTTTTAAAATTAAAAATCAACAGTTAAAAACCAAAGTTCAAACTATACATAGCATAATTACAAAAGATATATGGTATGGTGCAAAGGTATATAGCGCAAATATTTTTGAAAATCAAAACAAAGTGAGCACAATCATACAAATAAATGAACTAAGGTAACACAATAGAAATGAATGAATGAAAACCTAAGATGCAAAGTGCATGGCTATGATGGCATACGGTAAGTCATGAATGCATGCAGTGGAGAGGTAAGACATGATGAAAACGAATGCGTGCAGTGGAAAGACAACATATGATAAGAAACAGTGATGGTGCACAGAGACATGGAGAAAATGCGAGTCATGGAGACAGTTTCGATGATGATGCATGATGATAATGCAGGTAATGGAATACACATAGCCATGAATGCAAAACATTAAGGAGTTGCAGAAGGATGAACATACACCAAGCATGACCATTAAAGAAGAAAAGACATGCATGGGTTGATCAAGAGTGTTGATGAACGGATAGATGTTTTCAAATGTATCACTATGTAAAACAAACAAAGCTATTTCCGCCTCTATTAATACTAATTCCACCTCTGTCAAAGACCATTTCTGCCATTAAAAAGCCTCAAGAACATTTATTGTCAAGCATTTTTCACCATCATTTCCATTAGAAAGGCTCAGTGAGGGAAAGGAGTGTGTAGTCAAAGCACATATTTGTATCCATAACCCTGTGAAAACAAAAACTCAGAGAGAAAAGCTTTGAGGAGGCCGAGAAAAAAAATATTCAACATAGAAAGAGAAGCAGAGAATATAGTGGGAAGGAGAAAACATAGTGATAAGAAGTGAGAAAAAGCATTCAAGGCCAGGAATTCGGAAAATCTATTGTCTAGCCGAGCCAGCAGGAGGCAGAATTCTATGGAAGTGAAGGTAAGAAATCAATGAAGATTTGATTGTCTTAGAAAATTTTGGGATTGTGCCATCAATTAAACTTTGAGTTATAAGAGGAAGTGATTTCGTTTGATTTACAAGTCTTTCATGAAATGAGTTTTGTATTCAAACCATTTAAAAACTTGTTGACACATTTTAAAAACACTCTACCATGAGTCAATCACGAAATATTTTGTTGAATGAGCTCATAAATGAATATTTTAATGGATTTGCTGTGGATTAAAACTCCAGTTCAACTGAAATAATACCACGAATATCAGAGAGAATCACAAGAGTAGTGGCATAAGGAAGGTAAGATCGACACATCCTCATACACAATGTTTTATTTCAAATAGAAAACAAAGAGTGGAATTACAATTCGAATTGCATAGTAAGGTTATTAATTCAACTATCTAATAGATTTGTTTTTAAAAACAAACTCAGTATAAAGAATTAGAGCAGAGCTTATGAAGAAAATGGAGGATAGTTAGACATGTTTTTCTTGATAGAAGACAGAGTATGAGGAACGATGAAGTAAGACAGTGAATCTATCATGAATTTTTGGTGAAATGATTGAAATTTTTTGCTGAATACACAGTGAATCCGCATGCAATGTTTTTGAGAAGATTTCTTTATGAAATTGAGGAGTGAAAAGTATTGTTGTATAAAATAAATTCGATTTTTTTTTACCCACAGTCCAATTCCTTTGCAAAAAAGAGATTGTTTTTAAAGGAAATAGAGATTGTTTCCAATTATTTTGCAAAACATAGATTTTTTTTAAGGGAGATAGAGATTGATTTTAAAGGGAAATAGAGAATTAAATATAAGGTATAACATTGGAAACATAAATTTATGTTTTCTTGAAACCTTTTCTATCAAATTATTTTGTTTATTTACAGTAAGATCACATTCTTCAAAAGAATAAAACAGAGGATTGGTTGGTTGATAAAGGTAGCGAAGAAAAAATGTAAGCTTATTATCATGATTACACCTAGTTCTTAAATTTGTTTTTCAAAATGAAGTTAATGACAAGAGGTGGTCATATAAAATGGTTTTCAGAACAAATGGCCTCAAGAGCAGAGCCTAAAGACTTTCAAATAGAACACTGGAATAGAGAAACAATGGAAAAACTTTATCAGTCGCGGTTGATAGGTTTTCTACAAAAATTCAAAGTTCATAATGAGAGGGTCACAAAAGAATTGATAAATAACTTCAGATAGAATGAAACCATGGTGGGCAAAATGCATTTCCCTCGAGCTCCTGATTATATCTCTGAAGCATTAGATTTTCCATTTTCAGGAGAATTATATCACAAAGGCTTACATTTTAGAGATAAGGGCTGGACATTTTTCCTAGCTAAAAATAGGAAAGGCTCCTTTGATATATCAAAAGGTATTCCAAGGGAATGGTTCAATGAACCATGGTCAGAATTGGTGTTGATAATTATGAAATTCTTCACTTGTGATACTATATTTAGTGTAGTACACCTTTACCATGTGAGGTTACTACAACACATCAAGGGAGATATAAGGATAAATTTGCCATATTTCTTGTACAAAAACTTGATGAAAATGATTGAAAGCATAAAAATAGAGGCTAAACCAAAATAAGCTCAATTTATTCACCATGGACTCATCAAAATTCTTGTAGATTATCAGTTGAAAATCAAAGGGATGGTTTGGGAGGATTTCTTAGTTGAAAATGGGTTTGCAAAACATTTTGTGGAAAACAAGCTTAAACCCATAGAAGAAAAAAGGAACATTGTGCATACATCTCTCTATCCCAAAGCAAGATCAGAGAAACAACAGGGGGAAATTGTGTTAGAAAAAGAAACATCATTCTTGACTATTTCTAGGAGGCAGAGAAAGAAACATTCAATTGAACCGGAAATAAAAATCAAAGAAACTTCTCCTATAACAAAACAGGCCAATGAAATTATTGAAAGATTGCAACAACAAGTGTATGATGATCCTTTAAATAAATATTCCTACTTTGAAAACAATGAAGTGGAAGCTGCTTCAATTTCCAAAGATTCAAAGGAGGAAGATCAAAATATTTTCAGAGTTAAAGAGTTGACTGATAGCTTAGAAATAAGAAAAAGCATGGAAAGACACTTGAAAGAGGAGAATTAAAATTATAAACTAAACAATGAGAAATTCATTAAGGAGAATGAGAAGATCAGTGAGGATATGGGAAAAATAAAAAACAAAAACAATCTTCTCTACACAAAGGCATTCAGATGGCTTCACGAGAAAAACTCCTAGAAAGCTAAGTATGAGAAACAAAAGGTGAAAAATTCCATCTACAAAGAAGAGAAGGGTAAAGATATGGATTCTCTTTTGCACATAGAACATCATGAGATTTTAGGATCAGGAATAGGATCAGCATTAGGGCTCTGAAGGTCAAAGAGGAAACAACAAGTATGAGGACATGCTTGATCGTCAGTTTGGGGGAGACGTTGGCCCTTGTTTTGATCTCTTTTTGTTTAGGAAATACACTTTATTTTGCCACATTATCCATATATTTACCATCATATTCACCTTAAATTGACCCAAGGATGCATATACAGGTATTTAATTTATGTTTTTCAATTATTAGATGTTTTTGTAAAAATTGGAATTTAAGTGCATTTTTGGACAGCAGCAGAAATTCCTGTAATAGAATTATGGTTTGCATATGTGTAGGACACTTGGGCTCGAGCTGGATATGTTTCTTGAAAGATTTGGAACTAAGAGTAAGAATACACTTGTTGGCATAGTCATATTGAGCTTTAATAGGCCCAGTCAAAGGCGGTCAAACAAGACCAGTCTTTGTGGAGGATCCTTAAAAACTAGGTCAAAAATATTATTTTGTGGGATTTTTCATATTATGATAGATATGATAGATGAATTCAACCTGATATGATAGGATAAGGATAGTTATTATTACTTGAGTTATTTTAGATGAGTTTGTTAGATATTTTATCTATTTAAGCCTCACACTTTGAAGGCTTTGACAATGCGAACGTGTATGACTTATTATTACTTCTGAGAATTGGAGACATAATTGAAGATCTCTTCTATCATATTTTGATGTTGTTACATGTTGGTTGATTGTTTGAAGTCTTAAGTAGCTGATTTTACCTTCAGTGTGTGAGGCAAGGGTGGAGGGCCCCCACTCCGAGCTAAGTGCACTTATTAGTTTATTTCATAGCTGCAATTTCTGAATTAGTTTTCTTATGTTTGGTTTATTTATTTTCAAGTATTGATGAATCTAATGATCATTCCTAAACAACATATGAAAGGAAAAACAAGTTTTTAAGTTAATAACTCTTTCTATCGACTCAATATTTTCCGTTAGAATTCATCTTTACATGCCTTTTCATGCTTTGATTGCTAATGGATCTTAATCTTGTTTCTATTTTGCATACGAAGAGACAAACCAGTATTTAAGTTAAATACTTCTTCTATCTTATTAAGAGTAAAAAATTAAGATTCATCTTTTCTACTTTTATGAATTCTTGTTTTCACAATAGCATTAATGATACATGAAATAAATGATGAAGGACAACCAAGACCTCTTTTAGTGAAGAGCCTCTTCAACTATTACTTCATGAATCTTAATATATTTTTTAGTTAAATTGTTGTTTTCACAATATCATTAATGATAAATGAAATCAATGATGAAGGACAACCAGGACCTCTTTTAGTGAAGAGACTGTTCAATTATTACTTCACTAATCGTAATCTATTATTTATAATTTAGAAATTATTTAAGTTAGATTTATATTTGTAATATGCATTTACTTAAATCGTTAATAAAACCATCTTCTGAATTGATCACAATTGAAACCCATATATTTTGGGGATGCTTCTAAGTTCACCAGCCCGGATTGATAATAAATACTTGCGTTAGTTTACAACAGTAAATTGACCCAACAAGGTACTTGGTTACTATGGTATAATTATGTACTTACTGATAGTGCCATGTCTTTGAATCATTTTTAGCCCTAGGCCTAATTTCAGAATTGTGAGAGACTTCACCGAGAAACCATAGAAGTAACACCCTTTCATAGAGCTCAGAAAAGGATGACATGAGTAGAATGCATCTGTTTTGTATATAGCACTATCACCTCAAATTTTTTACTAACCCCCGGTTGATAAAGTAAAGTAGGGAAGCCTCTGGGAGTTGTAGCGTACTTGGTGCAATACCAAGGCTCACTACTTTTTAGCGTTGTTGCCAGGGAGGTGTCTAGTAGATGCTTTGATCTAGTTTTAGCATTCTTTTCTGCTTTCCTTTTTCATGTTGTTTCAGAAATATTAAGAAACTATATACTAAAAAAATCTGATTTTCATGCCTCGTATGAATAGGGATACTCAAGGAAATTTTTTACCTAAAACCCCCACATCACCACATATTCACCCTTCAGTCTTCTTCAGTGGCTAATTGAACACACCATAGGTGAGCCTTCTGAAAATTTTGAAGAACCTATTGGGGAAGAAGAAGAACTTGTTTCAAATAAGGGACCTACTTCACCTATCTTAACCATGGTTGACACTGAAACCCGGGAAGCCTTTCCCATTAGAGAGGTAGATGGGAAAACTAAGATGAAAAACATTAGCCCCTAAACTCTTCCACAGTTTCATGGACTTACCTCAAAATACCCTGACACATTCATGTTTGAATTTGATGTTGTCTGTAGGACCTATGACTATGCCTCAGATGATCAGAAATTGAAGCTATTCCCATCCACCCTTAAAGATGAAACCTTGTGCTGGTTCATGGGTGTACCTGGGAACAACATCACTACCTGGGCATAGATGCAAGAGGCCTTCAACAACAAATATAGAGACTAAGGAAACTAAGGACGAGATATTTAGGATGACTCTAGGGCCTGATGAATCCCTAGAAGACTACGAAGAGAGGTTTCAGTTAAACTATTAGAGAGCCAACTTTACTCTTGATCCTGGATCACCTAAATTTTTACTTCTCTGAGGGATTTTAGAGGAGGTGATAGAAAACTTCAATATTTTATCAAGAGGATATATCTACTAAATGCCTTATGAAATAATCAAAAATATCTTCTGAAACCATTTTAGGGTAGTTAGGAATAAAGGAAGAGTTGGCCAAAGTACATCCAATACCCCTTCCTCTTCCACCTCCATTAAACATGAGATTTTAAACATGCTGGAGGACTTCAAGAGTGACATGCTACACACCTTTGCTTTGAAAATGGACACAATGTAGGTCGAAAAGAAGAAATAGGAAGCAGAAAGAGCCTTGGCTATATTTTTTCCTATATGTACAAGAAAGCACCCGAGAAATGAATGTCCACTAGGTGTCATAGAGGTTTTCTTAGTCTGTGAGGAGAATCATGCCAAAGAAAAGTGTCCCTCCTTACCTGGAATTAAAGATGTATATCAAGGTGGGGAAGTGGGGCCAGAGAAACTATGTTTCATCAACCAGAAAATGCCTCCAGGCCCTAGTTCATATCAATAGGGTATGCAAGGTGCACCTTACTCTTACTATCAAAATAATCAGAGTGCACCCATGCAACCTTGGGACACCCTCATTCCTCCATCCTGACCTACAACTCCTATTTGGCCTTACAACCCTCCATATCACCCTCAGCATGTGAACCAACCATTTCAATAGTATATTCCACAATAACCTTAGTGGAACAATCCATCCCAAGGGTGGAGGTCTCAACACAATCAACCGTCTGCTCTAATGCCTCCACCCCAACCTCAGCCTCAACTTACTCATGCTTCTCCACCCAAGATGCCTCAAATGCCTGCACAACCAAATTTGAACTCGAACCACAGACAGGCACAATAGGTTTACAGTGGAGAGACATCTTATCTAGATTATGTTTTGGAGATACAGAAGATTAATCTCAGGTCGGGGAGAGTAATCCCAGAAAACCATCCTCCATCTCCACCTATGGAGGTCAAGGAGGAAAAGGAATAAGGCAACACTCAGATCCAACAGCCTCCTTTTCCTGAGCGGTTGATCCATCTTAACTAGCACACCTTAGAGGAGACTGAACTTCTGGGAGAATTAAAAAAAAATTGTGCAAACATACCACTTCTCCAGGCCATTAAGGATGTCCCTATTTACAATAGGCTCATCAAGGAAAACTGCTTCAAGAAACCTGGGAGAAAGAAGAAAGATACCCCACCATTAATGTGGTAGGACAACCGTCTGACTTAAAGCTGGGAAGGGTGATCTTTCCAAAGTACTTGGACCCTGGCAGTCCATTTGTAGATGTGCACATAGATGGTGTCATAGTCCCCAATACTCTAATTGATCCAGGGGCTGCCATCAATGTCATGACCAAGGAAATTATGTTGAAACTAATCTTCAAGGGACTTTGCAGAAAACCAAAACAGTTCTGCAACTTGCAGATCGGTCCACAGTAACTCCAGAAGGAATTGTTGAGGATGTTATGGTTACAATTGATGCTTGGGAGTATCCTACAGATTTCCTGGTTCTACAACCAAAAACCAAGTTCAATGGATACCCTCTAATATTAGGGAAACCTTAGTTAGCCACTGTAGATGCTTATATTAGCTATCGGGCCAAAAACATGACTTTTAAAAATGGGCCCTTATCTAAAAAACTGGTATTATATCCTTCAATCCAGCCTTCCATTGATCATGATCTACCTATATGGTTGGAGGATGAAGAAGATGAGGTATATAAAAATACCCTTATTTTTACCATAAATGTTTCTCTTAGAGGGGGACAGCTTGATGAAGGCAAACTCATTGACCATGCCATTCAAAACCAGTCCCCCACTAACAGTCCTCTTGAAAACCTAGTCAAAGAGTCTGAAATCCAAACTTGGAGGGAAGTGCACTCAGTTGATCCAACCTCTGAAACCACCAAGGATGTTGAGTTTAGCCCATCCAGATCTCTGAAAATCAACTCAAAACTCTCGGATGAAGAATAAAAGCAGTTATGCAAGCTTTTGAAAGAAAATCTATATGAATTTTCTTGGGATTACAAGGACATGAAAGGTGTGCATTATTCAGTATGCAGACATCATATTTACATAAAATAAGGATGCAAGCCTGTGCGACAACCCCAAAGAAGGATGAACCCAACTCTGAAGGACATATTCAAGGAAGATTTGTAGAAATTGTTAGATGCGGGTTTCATTTATCTGATATCAGATAGTGAGTGGGTATCTCCTCTTGTCCTAGTCCCGAAGAAGAATGGAAAATGGTGAATTTGTGTTGATTATCGAGAAATTAACAAAGCCACCAAGAAGGACAATTTCCCTTTACCCTTTATAGACCAAGTCCTGGATGGCCTTGCAGGGAAGAATTTATTTTCCTTATTAGATGGTTTCAATGGGTAAAATTAGATTCAAATTAGCCTTGAAGACCAAGATAAAACCACTTTCACCTGCCCTTGGGGTACCTTCTCTTACAGAGTCCTACCCTTTGGGTTGTGCAATGCCCAAGTTGCCTTCCAAATATTTTTCCTTAGCATTTTCTCTGTGCTTTTCCATGACTTTGTTGAAATCTACAATGATGATTTCACACAATATGGGGATGAATTCCAGGAAGCTCTGCCCAATTTGGGTAAAGTAATGAGAAGGTGCATTACGATGCATATCTCCCTGAGACTAGAAAATTGTGAATTCCTGAAGAGATCCAAAGGGTTATTAGGACACTCAATCTCCCAAGAAGGAATACAGGTGGACCTAAGAAAAATCACTATTATAAAAAGGGTACCTACTCCTCAAAAGCAGAGAGATGTCAGGAGCTTGTTAGGGTTAGCTGGTTATTATATAAGATTCTTCAAAGATTTTAGTAAGAAGGCTTTGCCACTATTTGGTTTATTGGCCAGATATTTTGAGTTTATTTGGTTTGGTCCTTATCAGGAGATTTTTGCGCTCATTAAAGTAAAGTTGACTACTGCCCCCATTCTCCGAGGTCCAAATTGGACTGTGTCTTTCCACATCCACACAGATGCATCCGACATAAATTTGGAGGAAGAATTAAGATATTTAGAAGAAAAAATACCTTATGAAATCTATTTCATCAATAATAACTTGTATAAGGCCGAGCTAAAATATACTGTCACAGAGAAGGAGATGTTAGCCATTGTCCATGCTTCAAAAAAATTTAGACATTATGTAACTGGGTATCAGACCTTTATTCACACTGACCATGCAGTGATAAAATATTTAATGAACAAAATGGATGTTAATTATAGGATAATTATATGGTTGTTAATTTTACAGCAGTTTGACCTAATCATTGTTGATAAACCTCGAAGGGAAAATGTTGTTGCAGAATTTTTGTCCACGTTAGCTCTATCTGCAGCTGAAGGAGTGGTGGATGACTAACTTCTAGATGAGCATCTCTTTTCTATATCATCACTCTCACCATGGTTTTTTGACATAGCTAACTACCTGGTTTCTAGAAATTTCCCTCCTAATATCTCATTCAGGGAGAAAAGAAAGATCATCAGAACAAGCACCCCTTTCACATGGATTGAGGGAAATATTTTCAAGCTAGGTCCTGACCAAATAGTTAGGAGATGTGTAAGGGAGGAAGAAGTTTTTTATATCCTCTCTGCATGTCATGATAGCCCTTGTAGAGGTCAATTTTTTGAGAAAAGGACTGCTTTCAAAGTTTTGCAGGCATAATACTATTTTCCTACCCTTCACCGGGACTCTAGAATATACACTAGCATGTGCGACCAATGCTAAAGGATGGGGAAACCTACACAAAGGGTGATATGCCTTTTCACCCTCAGGTAGCCCTTGATCCATTTTATAAATGGGGAATGGACTTCATTGGACCTATTGATCCACCATCTGAACAGAAAAACTATATCATAGTCTGCACTGACTACCTGACAAAGTGGGCTGAAAAAAGCTGTGAAGGTAGAAATCGCGAAGACAGTAGTAGTATTTCTGAGGGAAAATGTGTTTTACAAGTTTGGGTACCCCAGAGAAGTAGTCACTGATCAGGAGGCACAATTAACTTCTCATCCCGTTGATAAACTTCTGAGGAGGCACAAGATTAAGCATAAGACTTCTACTTCCTACCACCCTTAAGCGAATCACCAAGTGGAAGTGACTAACAGAGCCTTAGAGAGTATCATCACCAAGTTTGTGAGCAAAAGCTGAAGAGATTGGGTAGAAAGATTGGTAGAAGCTACTTGGGCATACAACACTACCTAGAAAACAACAACAAGATTCATTCCTTATGACCTATTCTATGGCAAGAAAGCTTTGCTTTTAGTTGAATTTGAATTCAGCACCTTAAGGATGGAAGCTGAGCTAGACCTAGAAATTTCAAATGCCCAAAGAGAGATGTTGATGCAATTAAATGGATTGGATGAGTTCAGGATGCAAGAAATCCTCCACACAGAGGTAATTCAACTGCAAAAGAAGGTCTGGCATGACAAGAATATTAAGGAAAAGACCTTTCAAGAAGGAGATTGTGCATTGTTGTATGACTCAAGGTTTAAGGACTTCAAAGGAAAACTAATGAAAAAATGGTTGGGACCCTACAAAGTGGAAAAATTATATGATAATGTTGCAGTTTAGATCAAAACCATAGATGAGGAAGGAATTCCCCTACTTGTTAATGTTTAAAGACTCAAGGTTTACAAGAAGCCCCTGTCTAGGGTAGAATTTATAAATTCCATAAGCACGGAAGTGTATGTCATAGGAAAATCTATAATTTCCAATGGATCCTAAAGAAAAAAAAAGAGAAAAAATAATAAATATGCATGGGTGAAAACCTCTCTTAGGTGACCTAAGCCAACTCCAGGGTCGAAAACCTTCATGAGGTAGTCCTGAAAACCAAAAAAAGAAGAAGAAAAAACATAGGATAAAATATCCTTGGGTGAAAATCCCTTTGGGGCGCCCAAGGTAGGCCTCCAGGTTGAAAGCCTATGTTGATGTCGCCCACTCGCCTTCAAGAAATAAAAAAGAAAAAAGAAAAGGAAAACGACAAATAAATACCTATGCATTTATCTTTTTTTCTATTTTGCAGGTTCACAATTAAAGAAGGTTTTTAGGATCCAGAGGAGTGTTTTATCTTCGTTATTTCTTATTATATGCTTGCACACTCCATAAGCCACTCAATCATCCATCCTTTCATCTATTTTACCCTCCAGATAAGCAACAAGTTCATTTTTTCCCCCTAATATGGAATTGTTATAGGCAAAACAGGCAGCTACAAGATTTGTATAGCACTACAGGAAACTCCTATAAATGCTACAGGAAACTCATTTATGAAGAAAATGGTTGTCTAAGGGGTTTCTCAAGATTATTTAGGGCATGACACTATGTGTTTTTCTATGCCTATAATTCCCAATACCCTATTTCACTCCATGAGCAAGGTTTCCCTATCTAAACCCTATGTTGCACCTTGGGCAGCTAAACATTGAAAACTTGCCATAGGAACCATTTCTCTTGTCTATTCTCCACTCTATTCATCCCATGACTTCCTCCATAACCTCCATAAACCATATCCCTCCATTCCTGAACAAAATTAAGAAAGAAGAGGCAAGGAAAAAACTGCTACAGGTATCAAAGAGGTTCTTGTAGCAAATATGTGTGTGGCACAACATGACCAAAAGATGAATAAAATCTGATGTAAATGACTCCAGGAGCCACTAGCAGACTCCAGAGGGACAAGCACACCAACCATTGAATCTGAATCCCTCCATGCAATACCTTCAAAAGAAATAAAACAAGAAAAGGGTAAGCAACTCACTCAGAAAATATAAGCATCTCACTCAGAAAAAAATGAAGACACAATAAATAAAAGACTAAGGCTGCCACCACCAGCTCAAGCTCATTGCACCAGCTCCTGCAGCACCTCAACAAAACCAGGTAAGCTCAAGTATGGCCTCTCACCCCTTGTTGTGCATCCATAATGGCCAAAATAATTAAATGTCGAGGTTTAGAAGTTTTAAAGGAAAAAAAGGTGGCTAGTTAACTTGGCCACCTTCATAAAGTAAAACTGAAGGAAAAGTGAAAGTGCATGCCACCTGGGCAAGTAAAATCGAGTTAATTCAGGATGGATGAGTACAAATGGGAGTGATCATGAGGTCAAAAATTATTAATTGAAGTGGGGGCCAACGATCTCTAAGAGGAAACTCGAGTTGAGTATGAGTCACCACAACCTCCAAATTTGGTTAAAAAATCAAATAAGGATAAGATTTGTATCATTTCCACCATTGCGTTGAGAATTTCGAAGATAAAAAAGTGCAGGAGAGAAGTGGGAGCCATCATAAGAGCAACATCAAATTTTGGGCTTGCATGCACCATTGTGCTACAGGAAATAACGTTTTACTACAGGCAACCTCAGCAGCACACTAGCAGAGGCTTAGAGGGCATCACCGAGTTACCTGTGGGTGGAATGGATTCCAAAAGCCCCCATTTATAAAAAAAAAATAGAAAAGGACCAAGGTAACTAGATTTTCATCCTCCAACACTGAATTCCTCCATGTAATTCACACTCAACAAAAGTATATGTGATAGTTAAAGGGTGAAAAAAAAAATATTTTGTTTTTCTCCAAGACCTCCATCTCCAAGACTCACCTCTAAAAACCTCTCACCACCTTCATCTCAAAACATTAAAATGGGAGGGGTATTCAACAAGAGGGAGCATACAGACATTAAGAGAATTAGAAAACACCCCCAGGTTATGGAAATCTTTTGAAATCACCAATGGCTAGGGTTATTTGAGCTATTGAAAGGTTACGACGATGAAACAGCTAAACACTACAAGGAAAATACCCTCTAGCAGATTTTTTTGAGGAACCGCTTATAAAAATATCCCAGATATCAGTTTCTAGTGGAGTTCTCTAGAGGAGGTTGGCGAGTGGAGGTTTTTGTGGATGTTTTTTATCCAGTTCATTTCTCATCATAAACTACACCGGTGCATTTAAGTCACAAAGCACCAGTGCATACTAAATATTGGCACACCGAGACACCATGCTCTCCGTACAAACCTGCCCGGTGCGTCTTAAAAACTCGCACTCAAATAGAACTAGGCCCAGCTTGCTAGGCATAAACCACCAGGTGCGCCTCAAAAACCCGTTCACTGAAACAGGGTTAAATCAAAAAAATTACGAGCCAAAAAATATGCATTTTCACTTCTTCAGTGCTCAAGATCTCTTAAGCACCGATGCAAAATTCCCTTGTGTGAGGCACCCTGCCATTAGTGCTCCCATTGCACGCACTGCTCCCATCCATTGCCCACCTTGTCGAGTTCAAATTTTGGAAAATGATGGGAAAATTTAGTTTTTCAAATTCTTCAGCAAATATGCCTCTTGAATGCCCAAATGTACATGTATTTTACTTCTTTATCACTAATTAAACTTTTTAGAGGATTATATTTTTCAAAAAACTTAAAATTTACCATTTATAAATATATATATATATATATTTCCGACGTGGTGCGCTTGAGCCATTCGACTCGCATCGTTCGCAGTGCTGCCTATAAATTTATGGGCTACACCGCGAACGCTGCTAACGGAAACCGCACCAGGGTTGGTGTGGTACCAAAAACGCACACCGTGTTTTTTTAAAAACTTATATGGAGGTGCAGCTATTTAAATGACTGCACTGTTGACTATGTACCAGTATCGGGAGGGTCTAGACACTGGTACTTAGTCAGCGATGCGGTCATTTAAACGACCGCACCGTTGACCATGTACTGATGTCAGGAGGGCAGTGCACTGACTAAACTATTCGCCCCAAGGCACATAGTTTGGTCAGTGCACCACCCTCCCGACACTCGTACATAGTCAATGGTGTGGTCATTTAAAAGACCACACCATTGACTGTGTACTGATGTCAGGAGGGTGATGCACTGATGAAACTATCCACCCTGGGGTGAATAGTTTAGTTAGTGCCCTGCCCTCCTGACACAAGTACATAGTCAACGGTGCAGTATATTACAAGACCATACCGTTGACCATGAATTATTGTTGGGTGGTGTGTTGACCTAAATATCCGCCCTGGGGTGGATAGTTTCGTCAACGCACCATAGAAGAAAGTACATTTCATGTTTTCTGGTGCACTGCAAATTTCCATGCACACTGAGCACAGTGCGCGATAAAAAAATGCGTCGGTACTGGTGCATGACTATTTTATTGGGTGCATCGACCCTTTTTTTTTTTTAAATTATATATATATTTGTAAATACATGTCTCATTTAATATAAAAAAATGTATTTAATATGTGAATCATTTAGCGATGTCAAAAGAGAGAAGAAAGGGAACAACAAGAACATATGGCAGACCAATATAACGTGGTTCACCTATGGGAGGCACGAGAGAGGGAAAGAATTATGTAACCTTTCCCTATTATGGCAGCCACCTAGTTTCTCCTAAGGGAGCTAGGCCTCCTCAAGTACTATGAGGCAGCTACGTCCCTGAAGGGCCATAATGGGTTATTGGGACAACTCATCTTCAGGTGCGATGCCCATCGATAGGCTTTCTGGGTTGGTCCTAACCAGTGGTATGTGCCCAATGAGGAGGAAATATATTTTATTACTGGCCTATCTACCAGAGGGAAGGATTTTCCCTCGTTCCCAGAGGTCCCCGTTGGCTATGCAACAGGGAGTCATTTGGTGTACTCCTAGATATACATTAGCGACGATATAATTTCTCCTACATATTTCAGGTGTCTGGTGGTCAGTTATGTATTTCTTCGTTTGGTGCAGAGGATGTGAGGTGCCTCTCACTACTCTTTACGAACATTTCACACAATACTAGTGATGGGAAATGCATTAGTTGCCCGCTTTTATTTTATGTTGATTCTTTATTACAGGCACTACGGCTTGTGAGGTGGTCTGCGATTTTTTTGTGGCAGTTTTGTACAACATTAGATAGATGTCATTCTCAGGCACATGGGAAGGTGAACTTCCCTTTTTCTTTAGAGTTAGTTTGTTTATTTCTTAAGAGGTTTCTAGAGACGAGTCCTACTTTTTTTCAGCAACCTCATAGGCCGATGATGCATGTGCGGATGGAGATGTGGGGCCAGATGATGCCCAAGAGGGGTGAATCTAACTTTTCTGCCAAGATATCTTATCATGCACTCGAGTTTCTATCCATTGTTTATGATCATGACTTCGTTCTGGTGCCATGTTTGTATGCTGGTTTGGATTGGCGAGGGTGGGCCAACATCCTCTTCACACAAGATGAGTCACCGAAGGAGAGAGCTAATATTAGTGTTTAATTTAAATTTATTCTAACACATTATTTAAATTTTTTTGTTAAAAATTTTAATGAAATTGTCTAATTATTGTTGTGTACTTATATATATTTTATAGATATTGGGTCATTCGTTGGCAATGAGATTCCACCACCACCGAATGATCTAGGTGTAGATCCTTCTGACAAGGAGATGGTAGATGTGGAGGATCAGGTTGGTGATAGACATGGTCCTAATGATCAGGCATAGATACCAGCTGGTGTGAGGCATAGGTCTGACACTTGATTTAGGATGGAGTTGGCCAACCAAATATTTTGACTCCTTGTTGAGGGGGGAGTCAGGCCGGTTAATATCATACAGATACAGGCTGATGATAGGCTAATAGAGATATGGAGAGTCATGCCCTGTGATATGTTGACCCTCATGCGGCATATTATTGGAGTTACTAGAGTACTAGCGCAAGCAAGGAGGGCTGGTCAATGTAGCCATGGTGGAGATGCAGTATGACAGTTGGGCAGTGAATCATCTGATGATCATGAGGGGAGTGATCATTGTTCTAGTACTCCACATCCTCCTCCAACTCGTGCCGGAGATGATTATGATGAGAAGCCTGCAGGATCCAGTCATGATCATGAGAACGTACCTAATCCTAAGGAGGGCGTAGGTCCATTTGAGGAGGCAGGTCCATCGAATGAGAAGGTCGCCACACCATCAACTAATCAGTAGGTTGGACTATCCATGAGTCATCATGAGCAGGCAATTCCTGATCAGCATGAGGCAACTTCAGATCAACAGGCACATGATCAACATCTATCTGAGCATGTCGAGGCTACACCATCGACTGAGCAGGCCTCGACTAGTACTACTATTGATGTAACACTAGCTCATACTTGATATTTATATGCATTTATATTGTAGTTGTATATTTTTGACATTATATACAACCGACACAAGTACATAGTCAACGGTGCGGTATTTTACAAGACCATACCGTTGACCATGAATTATTGTTGGGTGGTGTGTTGACCTAAATATCCGCCCTGGGGTGGATAGTTTCGTCAACGCACCGTAGAAGAAAGTACATTTCATGTTTTGTGGTGCACTGCAAATTTTCATGCACACCGTGCATAGTGCATGATAAAAAAACGCGTCGGTACTGGTGCATGACTATTTTATTGGGTGCACCGACCTTTTTTTTTTTTTAATTATATATATATATGTATATATATATATTTAAATACATGTCTCATTTAATATAAAAAAATGTATTTAATATGTGAATCATTTAGCGATGTCAAAAGAGAGAAGAAAGGGAACAACAAGAAAATATGGCAGACCAATATAATGTGGTTCACCTATGGGAGGCACGACAGAGGGAAAGAATTATGTAACCTTGCCCTATTATGGCAGCCACCTAGTTTCTCCTAAGGGAGCTAGGCCTCCTCAAGTACTATGAGGCGGCTACGTCCCTGAAGGGCCATAATGGGTTATTGGGACAACTCATCTTCAGGTGCGATGCCCATCGATAGGCTTTCCGGGTTGGTCCTAACCAGTGGTATGTGCCCAATGAGGAGGAAATATATTTTACTACTGGCCTATCTACCAGAGGGAAGGATTTTCCCTCGTTCCCAGAGGTCCCTGTTGGCTATGCAACAAGGAGTCATTTGGTGTACTCCTAGAGATACATTAGCGACGATATACTTTCTCCTGCATATTTTCAAGTGTCTGGTGGTCAGTTATGTATTTCTTCGTTTGGTGCAGAGGATGTGAGGTGCCTCTCACTACTGTTGACGAACATTGCACACAATACTAGTGACGGGCAATGCATTAGTTGCCCGCTTTTATTTTATGTTGATTCTTTATTACAGACACCATGGCTTGTGAGGTGGTCTACAATTTTTTTGCAGCAGTTTTGAAGAACATTAGATAGATGTCATTCTCAGGCACATGGGAAGGTGAACTTCCCTTTTTATTTAGAGTTAGTTTGTTTATTTCTTGATAGGTTTCCAGAGACGAGGCCTAATTTTGTTCAGCAACCTCATAGGCCGATGATGCATGTGCGGATGGAGATGTGGGGCCAGATGATGCCCAAGAGGGGTGAGTCTAAATTTTCTGCCAAGATATCTCATCATGCACTCGAGTTTCTATCCATTGTTTATGATCACGCCTTCATTCTGGTGCCATGTTTGTATGCTGGTTTGGATTGGCGAGGGTGGGCCAACATCCTCTTCACACAAGATGAGTCACCGAATGAGAGAGCTAATATTAGTGTTTTATTTAAATTTATTCTAACACATTATTTAAATTTTTTTGTTAAAAATTTTAATGAAATTGTCTAATTATTGTTGTGTACTTATATATATTCTATAGATATTGGGTCATTCGTTGGTGATGAGATTCCACCACCACCGAATGATCTAGGTGTAGATCCTTCTGACAAGGAGATGGTAGATGTGGAGGATCAGGTTAGTGATAGACATGGTTCTAATGATCAGGCACAGATACCAGCTGGTGTGAGGCATAGGTCTGACACTCGATTTAGGATGGAGTTGGGCAACCAAATATTTTGACTCCTTGTTGAGGAGGGAGTCAGGCCGGTTACTATCATATAGATACAGACTGATGATAGGCTAATAGAGATATGGAGAGTCATGCCCCTTGATATGTTGACCCTCATGTGGCATATTGTTGGAGCTACCAGAGTACTAGCGCAAGCAAGGAGGGCTGGTCAATGTAGCCATGGTGGAGATGCAGTATGACAGTTGAGCAGTGAGTCATCTGATGATCATGAGGGGAGTGATCATTGTTCTAGTACTCCACGTCCTCCTCCAACTCGTGCCGGAGATGATCATGATGAGAAGCCTGCAGGATCCAGTCATGATCATGAGAATGTACCTAATCCTGAGGAGGGCGTAGGTCCATTTGAGGAGGCAGGTCCATCGAATGAGTAGGTCGCCACATCATCAAATAATCAGCAGGTTGGACTATCCATGAGTCATCATGAGAAGGCAATTCCTGATCAGCATGAGGCAACTCCAGATCAGAAGGCACATGATCAACATCTATCTGAGCATGTCGAGGCTACACCATCGACTGAGCAGGCCTCGACTAGTACTACTATTGATGTACCACTAGCTCATACTTGATATTTATATGCAGTTATATTGTAGTTGTATATTTTTGACATTATATATATATATATATATATATATATATATATAGACATGGTCCTAATGATCAGGCACAGATACCAGCTGGTGTGAGGCATAGGTCTGACACTCGATTTAGGATGGAGTTGGGCAACCAAATATTTTGACTCCTTGTTGAGGAGGGAGTCAGGCCGGTTACTATCATATAGATACAGGCTGATGATAGGCTAATAGATATATGGAGAGTCATGCCCCTTGATATGTTGACCCTCATGTGGCATATTGTTGGAGCTACCAGAGTACTAGCGCAAGCAAGGAGGGCTGGTCAATGTAGCCATGGTGGAGATGCAGTATGACAGTTGAGCAGTGAGTCATCTGATGATCATGAGGGGAGTGATCATTGTTCTAGTACTCCACGTCCTCCTCCAACTCGTGCCGGAGATGATCATGATGAGAAGCCTGCAGGATCCAGTCATGATCATGAGAATGTACCTAATCCTGAGGAGGGCGTAGGTCCATTTGAGGAGGCAGGTCCATCGAATGAGTAGGTCGCCACATCATCAAATAATCAGCAGGTTGGACTATCCATGAGTCATCATGAGAAGGCAATTCCTGATCAGCATGAGGCAACTCTAGATCAGCAGGCACATGATCAACATCTATCTGAGCATGTCGAGGCTACACCATCGACTGAGTAGGCCTCGACTAGTACTACTATTGATGTGCCACTAGCTCATACTTGAGATTTATATGCAGTTATATTGTAGTTGTATATTTTTGACATTATATATATTTTTAGGTCATGTTAGATATGTTCAGTTAATGTGCAATATGCAAATAGATGTTTATGTGATAGCAGTTATTTGACATGAGATGTATATTTGATGTTTGTGTTGTGATGATGTTATACGATGCTTTTGTTTTGTTAGATAATCATGATCACGATGATTAGATGATGTTAGTGAATTTGAATGTGTCTTTTAGTCGAATATGTTGTTTATATGATGGTTATCATGATCATGATGTTTATTTTTAATATTAAATCATGATAATTTTTAAATATTATGTCGTGATTGTAATTTTAATTTTAATTTTAATTGTATGTAAAATTGTAATTGTATTTCTGATTGTAATTTTAATTGTAATTTTATATAAAATATTTGTAAAATTCTAATTCTAATTGTAATATTTAATTGATTGTGAAATGATTTTAATTATAATTTTAGATTTGTAAAATTGTAAATTGTAATTGTAATTGTATGTGAAATTGTAAAATTTTAGTTATATTAATGTGAAAAAATTGTAATTGTAATTTTAATTGTATGTAAAATATGTGTAAAATTTTCATTATATTAATGTGAAAAAATTGTAATTGTAATTGTAATTCTAATTCTAATTCTAATTCTAATTGTGATTGTGATTGTATGTAAAATATTTGTAAAATTTTAATTGTATTAATGTGAAATGATTGTAATTGTAATTTTAATTGTAATTGTATATATGTAAAATTGTAATTGTAATTATATGTATTGTCATCATTCAATTTTATTAAAATTTGTAAATTTGTAAATTTGTAAATTAATTGTCAATTTTGAACCATAACTACCGTAAGTAAAATATATACCGTAAATATTGTTAAATTACCATAATTGTAAATTTGTATGAATATAAATAATTGTAAAATAATAAATCTAGAATAATATGAATTTTTGTAACATAATAAAGTTTAGAAAATAATGCAAATAAATTCATGTACTTTAGAATTTTCATTATTTTATTATGATATTACATACCAAAAATAATTGTATACATTTTGAAGATATCATTCACACACATTTAAAGCAATCAAGTAGTTGTATTATTTTAGGAGTTGACATTAAATAAATAAATAAATTAAAAAAAAAAAAAAAAAAAAAACTTTTTACAGTATGCCATTTTTTTGAGATCAACATAATTGCAAACTATCAAGTGAAATGATTTTAACATTAACACAATGCAAATTACCAATTAATTCAAAATACATTTTATAATGTTTTGAAAAAAAGTGTCTTAGTTATAAGGTAATTAAGTCCTCTTCTTCATAAAAACCCATCTTAAAAAGTATAAATTATGAAATAACACATGTACCATATCACTCTCGGTTCTCATGATCACCCTCCTTATCTTCCAACTCACTTGGCATGATAACACTATTTTTCTCAAAAATATGTTTTGATCTCGGGTCATGTCTCAATACAAACCACCAATCCCTATCCAACACTTCCAGGTAAAAAAACACCTGGTTGCAGTCTTTGGGGAGAACATAGGGCTCCTTAGCTTCATCCCACATCTTTCTAGAGTTGATACATATCATCCTACTATCGTGATATCCTTTACATTGTTCCGATCAAAGGTGTCCCACCACTTGCACCTAAAAATAACACATTGGAAAGAAGAGAAATCCACTTCAATGATCTCTTGTATCTTTCCAATGTAACCTAACATCTCTCATACTAGGTTTTGATCATGTTCACTAGATTAAATATATCGAGCAAACTCTACTTCCACTCCATAGTATTGAGTCATGTGTCCATAATCATCATTTTCTATGCGAAAATGGTGTCCATATGCCCACATAGATGGGAACAAATGCACCTATGAAAAAGTTAAAAAATCATAGTGTCATGTGTCTTATAATAATCCAACAGTTAAAATATGAAATATAGATGTAATTACATTTCAAAGGTGCATTATTAAGTTTAAAATGTACATAAATAGATTATTTCTAAGTGGGTGCACCCAATCCCTACATTTAGCACATCCTCTTCAGCATGCGGGTAACAACCGGTTGCACCGTATTTCTCTCTGACTTGGTCAACAACCTAACTGTTAGGGCATATTTTTTGCATATTTTATTTTAAATGATCAGGATAAGGCATACCTCTACCATTCAACCATCTGAATTATTTCCTGTCACTATTTCATTTCATCCTCTTTTGTTCATACAATGCGACCCACGGTTGTGTCACTTCGGAATGGTAAAGAACAAATTTATTGATTTATTTAATTTATGCATTCGCTGATGAAATAAAACCGACATATATTACATATGAGATCAAAATATAAACTATATCGAAGTTCAACATGAATATTTACTTTTTGTAAATTTAAAAAAATATAAGTCTCTTACTCTTTATCAAATGCCTTTTTCCATTCATTTGGAGCAACTCCCCTTCTCTTTTGTCTTCATCCCTTTCATCATTCCAAATCATCGCACCTGGTCTATTATCGATCTGCTTTATGTACTCACTAGCATAATAGAAAGACACATATGATATGTACCCCTCTTCCATAGACCCCTCGAGTTTTTCCCTTTATCGAACAAAACCTTTCAATTTCTTCATGTACCTCTCTAAGAAGAACATCCAATGATAAGAAACCATCCCAACTAATTCAACCTCATCTAATAGGTGGATTAGAAGATGCACCTGCAAGTCCATGACACTCATCGGCAGTTCCTTCTCAAATATACAAAGAATCTCAACTATTTCTCGACGCCACCGTGGAATGCTATTCACTTGAATCTCCTTTGATGTGATCCAACGTACAAATGCAAATAATTTAGATATGGCATGTCCTAGGTCTTGGGGGAATTCATGTTTCACACACCCACACACGAACAAAGGATAATGACACTAAAAAGTTATAAACACATGCAATAATATACAAAATTAGTTATGTTTTATGATCCCTGCATGGGATAAAATGTATTAATATAAAAAATAATAAAATCATGCATTTGGCATTATATGTACTCTTAGAATATTCAAATGGTCATGTGATTTCAACCCCAAAAAATGGTAATACATGGTGAAGCAGCGCTGTAGTGAAGACCCAAATGAATATGGCACCCTCACAACCATTATAACTTCCTTTGCCAAAGAAAGATCATATTTTTAAAAATCCATGGGACATCACCTTTTTTGAAATACCATGAATTAGAGGAACCAACGCCTGCCTCTAATCCTGTACTTTCTAATCATCTTGGCCAATGTTTATTTTTAGTTTTTGAAGTAATAATATCTTTCCTAACAACCACTGTGTCACTTTGTTTTGATGATATGTGCCTCCATAAATAATATGAAACATTTTTAAATATATGCATGGGATCTAGTAAGTGGATAATCTTAAAATTCTCCCAATATGGGAGGTTATAAAAGATAGATTTCCTTTTCATCCCAATGGGAGATTTCTCAACATAGGTGTCAAAGAATTTTGGATCATTGAACATAGGCTCCTCATTTGAATCAAACATTTCTATGAACTCCTCCTCCTTCTTTCTCTCATATGCTCTAATCCATTCAGCTGGTGTCGTTATTGGAGGCCTTTGGGTTCTCTCTTGTTTACCATTAAACGTGGATGATGCTCTTCTATAAGGGTGTTCTTCTAAGAGGAATACCTTGGAGTAGTCAACACAGGCTTTCGTAGGTTGTTGGACCATCTAGCTTTCAGAGAAGGTCTGCAACATTTACATCCAAAATACCCTTTTATTAGAAGACCTGCGAAATTATTGTATACAATATATATGCATGGCACGTTAAAGAATATCATGAATATCAGAACAATTAAAATGGATTAAATAAATAATATGTGAAAGAATATTGTTACGTATATAAAAAAATCAACAAAAATGTAATTTACCAGAGCAAACTCCTAAGCCTAGATAATCATGTATCTTGTAAGCACATATGCCATATAACTTAAAACTCCTCTCTACTACGATGGGTCTTGATACACCGTATACATTTATCCCATCCCATAATTCCTTCAATTCATCTACCAGTGATTGTAAGTAGACATCCATATTCTTCACTTTCTTCTACTAGGGACTATGAGAACCAACATAATATGTTCATTATTCATGGAAAACCATGGGGCGATATTGTTATTGATCACTACTACAAGCCAAGTAGAATAGTTGGTGTTCTTGAGGGAATGTGGGTTGACACCATCCATGGATATGCTGAGTCATAGACTTTGTACTTCATCCTTGAACTTTTTGGGCCATGTATTCTCTATATGCTTTATGGTTATTAAATCTGTTTGGATTCGCATAACTTCCAACTCACTTCTGTGTGATGCATGCCATCCCTACAACATAGCTAATTATTTGAAACGAAAGAGCCTTTTAATCCTTGGCATTATAGGCATGTGACTCAATATCTTAAAAGGAGGACCACGTGATTTACCCTTCTTTTTTTTATTTATAATACCTATCATGCCCACATTTCGGACATATCTCTTTGTCTACATATTATCCTCTATATAGAATACAATCATTTGGACATGCATGATATGATATGTACTCAACACCCAACATTTTCAACAATTTATTTGCCTCTTCGCAGCTACTAGGCAAGACATTATCACTCAGAAGAACTTTATCTTTGAATAACCTATAGTTGGTGATCATGGAAAATATTAAATGTACATTAATGTCAATATAATTATTAACGTTCATAAAATTGACCATTTGTAATTTTCATTTTGTGATTATATTTCTCAAAATATAAGGGAGGAATTGATGGTCAATTACCTCAAAACTTCCGAGAAACATGCATTTGACAAGCCAAAATTTGCTTTCAAGTTGTATAGTAACACCGTTTTCCCCAACTGGGTAGACTTCGGCTAACCGCCAGGTCTAAAGAGAGGGGTGGTGGAAGAAAATTTAAGGCTTTCGAAAAAGGTATTAATGATATGAGCATCATACTCTAGTTGATCATCGTTTGGGAATGCATCTATCAATAGTTTCTCCATGGAAGTCATATCCCTTAAGTAATCATCCATACCAACCTCTATTTGATTGCCTCCATTGCTAGCTTGTGAATAACTATTATTTCTGTAGTCATTCCTAATTGGTGAATCTGGACGTAGTGGGATTTGAATAGGTGGTTGATTCAATCATTCTTGGTATCATTCCTCTCCAATTTTTTCTCTTAATCCAGCCTTCTCTCAATTTGACATTGTCGTGGGGTGCAACGAAAGATGGCAGGTAGGTCGCTCATCATCATTAGAATCCTAATAATTTCAAAAAATATATTTGAACATGATTAGTACAAATTCTATGATACCAATTAGTAAGCACATCAGCAATGCATGATTAATTGGTTTGACGTTGAAATAATTACATTAATATACCAAAAATTATTATCACCATCATTGTCCCAGGATTGTGGCTAGAAGATGCATTGTTACAATTAGCAGAGTGAAGCGACTGTCCATTTTAATCTACCAAATGCGCCTTGCGGTATTCTACTCCTGATAAGAGCTTCCGACATTTTGGAGTTGTTTTAATATTTTGTGCATCTGAACTCGATTATGAGTCTACGTGAACTTGAAAATTTGTATACATTAATTTTATTCAATTGATTGACATGGATAAAAAAAAAAAATCAATTAGATAATGAAAATATAAATAAAATATGAAGTAAATATTACATCTCGAGATGGAGAGGGAGAACTCCGTGATGGACTTTGAGAAATATTATGAAACGAGCTAGAATGTGAAGAATTGTCCATTTGATATAATTATGATATTTTCTCCCTGCATTTGAGCAAAATCAACAATAAATTTTGGTTTACACACCTAAAAGTAATTTCGATGCCTTAAAAATGGACTTATTGTTATCGGTGTTAATGTACAGTTAACCGCACCGGTGCATTTTAGTTACTGGGCACCGGTGCTGAATAGCCACAAATAAAAAAAAGCGCAACTTTATTTTTTTTAAGTGCAAAAAAATGGTAAATTGAAAAATGGGCAGAAATTATTTTCGAAAATCTAATTTCATAAAAAAATTCTTTAAATAGTAAAAAAATTTCATTATTTCATTATTTTTTCAAAAAGATTCAGGGAAGGATTTGCACGAGAGACATACCTGGAGCAAGAAAGCATGAGATCACTGTGGAGCAGCGAAATACTTTTGAACAGAACTATATTCTAAGAATCATAATTCCAAATATCTGATGATTCGAACCCTGTAGGATAGAATTTCAAACCATATGGTGATTAAATTTTACTGTAATAATTGTTTTTTTTTTACAGTTTTTGTTTGATTTAATACATGGTAAGTAAAAAATTTAAATTTTACCGTTCATTTTGAGAAAAAAAAAAAAAGCCATTATTACGTTAAACCGTTGATTCTTTTTCTTTCTACCCTTGCTTCTTTCTGTTTCTGTGACTTCAGAATTAACGCTTTTCATTTTAGATTTATAGGGTTTGTATTGATATATATATATAGGCCTATGACATATAACCCGCAGGATGACTTGTAGATTCAGATCCCAATCCATTTCGGCCCTTGTGTGAATTTAAAAAAAATAGAATTTTTTTAATTGGTGCGCCCTATGTAAAATAGCGCACCGTGAATGTATTGTTTGATAAAAACAATTTGAAAACAAAAATATTTTTTTTAATCTGTGCATCCTTTGTAAATTAGCACACTAGTGCGCTATTTCATTATAGCGCACAACGCATGTACTATTTGATAAAAACAATTTTTTATTGTATTTCTATGTTAATCGGTGCACCAGTTAACATATAATGCATTGGGTCTCCTTGTTGACAGAGAGCACCGTACGGTGGTCCCCTGTTTTCTCAGTGTGTTTATAAGAACATGTCGCACCGCCTCCTCCATGGCATCATATGCTACATAAAATAACAGTAGAGGATTTTTATTAATTTTCTATGTTAATCGGTGCGCTGCTTAACATATAACGCACAATTTCTCCTTGTTGACAGAGAGAATCATACGACGTTTCTACTATTTTGGCGGTGCATTTATAAGAACACACTGCACCGACGTCTGTGCATACTTCTTGAAAGGCGCACCATTTTCTTGATTTTATTTTACCTGAAAATTTTGTGAATTATTTATAAAATATATTAATGAATGGTATGGTACATGTTTCATATTGAAAAGAAATGGCTGACAAGAGATCAAGTAACAGAAATAATTATAGCACATCGAGAAAAGCAAAAAAGGTAAGTTCTTTGTAAATTGTTTACAAAATTATTATCTTTGAACTATATGTAAGTTTAAATAATATGTATTGTTTACTATGTATCATGCAAAGCCAAAAATGACGAAGCTCAATAATATTATTTCTGATCTAGGACCAGAAGAGCGTAAAAGCTTGATGGAAAAATTGCAAAAGGATGAATCAAGTGAATGCAAAAATACTATCGATCAAATATGAGTTTCTTTTTTTAATTTTCATTAATAATATACTTTAAAATATTAGATGACATGTTTCAAACAATCTATTAATTCACATATGTTTAATGTTCTACAGGCATCAACAACTCATAAAAGGAATGTTGTTCTAAGAAAAGAAAATAAATAGAACACGCAAATGAAAGTGAATTGCTCCTTAGCTCATCTGGAGTGGTGCTGGAGGTTAACGAAAGGGGGAAAATATTTTACAAAACTTTGAGGGATCTAGTGGAATGAATGCATAGACGTTTTTTCCACTTACAATACAAAAATCAATCCAATGATTCCAAGAACCAAATTTTATCTAAACTACAAGATGAGTTTCCATAGAATTGGTCAATGAGACATGTCAGATTTTTAATAGCAAAAACATACAACAACAAAAAAGAAGGAATGAAAAAGTGATATTCCTTTAAATTTTTTTCTAGAATTATATGTATATATTACTAGAAAGAAATCATTATAAGTATCACTTTTGTTATATTTACTTTTCATATATTAATATAAACATTAAATAGTTTATTCTCATGTTACATTTTCGTGAATATTATGAAAATATCAAAGGGTGAACAAACTGATATCATAAATATGCCAGTACGAATGTCCAAAAAGGTGTACAAGTATATATTCAAAGAAATGGACATAATTTCATCGCATGAGGAGCCATCTCAACAACAATGTGCTTCAAATGTAATATGTAATCATTGAATTTTTTGATTAAGTACAATAAATAGACAATTTAGCATTAAATGTTATTTTTTAAGTATTTTCTTGCAAAAAAGAAAAGAAAATGGAACCCATTCAGCACATAAAACAAGAGGACAAGGGAGAAAAGGGTTGATATCTAAGTTTGTGAGTAATTGTTACTTCCTTATAACAACTTATCTAGATTTCATTTTTGTATGTTTTAAGTTGGTTTACAACAATCATCATTGAATGTATTCAAATAGGTGCTAACATACAAAGAAGAATTACCAGATGAATTAATTGACATTGGGTTAAATATGGGTTATTAGTATATGTTGGCATATCAGAAATTAATTGTGAAATTTGTAAGCATCTATCGATCTTGTTTTACTTAGCTCTGTCTATAATTGATAGAGCAAAAAAATATTTTATATTAAATATATGATTTGTTATGGGGTATAAATCTTGCAGGAAACAAATTATGGAAGTACGCCAACAAATGAAATGTTGAAAGATGGTATGAAATTTGGTTTTGAAAGAATGTGCATAGTTCATGATTCATCCTTGCTATGGTACGTCATTTATTTTCGATTTACATTGATGTATTTTATTTAATATTGAAATTTTCATTATTCTCACTAATGTATATACACTCATTACAGTTTATTTTTATGTTTGTAGATGGAAGATTAAGAAGAGGAAAACAATCAACACCATGAACAAAACATTCCTCAAAATAACCCAATTCATGGAAGTATCTCAAGCAGTTACAACAGTTCAAGCGAAGAATGATGATCAATATGTTTGGATATCAAACCAAGGCATTGTATTTTTTGAAATATTTGTCTATGAAATCAGACATTTTGTTTAATGTAATGGACATAGTGTCCCAATTGAAATACAAAGGGGTACCAATAACTGTCCCATTTTGTATGACAAAGAGTGTCTTATTCATATACATATATAAAAAAATATGTTCTAATTTATTCTATTGCATTCTCCATTGTCACTGTGAAATGTAACATGACTGATTAAATATATGTATGATTAAATATTATAATGAAGAGATGGGAAATCTAATGATATGATATAACAAATTAATCCAAACATCACATTCATATGCACTAATAAAAATTTAATTGATATGATTACAATTATAAGATATTTTTCTCCTTTTGATGAATAATGAATTTTAAAAAATCACAATAATTGAACTGTCACAGGTCAATGTTTCTAAAAAATAAAAAATCAACATCAGGACATGTTAGTTATTGTGCACCGATGTGTTTGTATGCTAATGCGCACCGATGAATTTCTATGACCTATGAGCACCACACAAATACCAATACCAATTAGAACGCTCGGTGTGTTTGTGTGATATTGCACACTGGTGTATTTTTGTGATACTGCTCACCGGTACGTTTATACGACCTATGGGCCCCGCACAAATACCAATACCAATTAGAACGCTCAGTGCGTTTATGTGATATTTCACATCGGTACGTTTGTATAATACTGCGGACCGACACATTTATACGACCTATGGGCACAGCACAAATACTAATACCAATTAGAAAAACCCGGTGTGTTGTATCACCTAGTGTGCGTCCAATGTGGTTTTACACCCTAACAGCCCGGTGCATGCACCTTTGACCATCCTAGGGCGAATGTTTGGCTGAAATGCACCAAGACATTGCCAAATTCCCCAGGGCATCCTAATTTTTTTTTCCATCCAGATGTTTGGTAGGTTTACAGTACCGGTGCGTTCACTGTACAACGCACCGGTGCATTAACACCTTATTAGCGCACCAATGAGAAAAACCTCCGTAACAACCTCCGGCTGCCCATTTTTTTTAAGTTGTGTTGAAATTCCATTAGAATATCTACCAAACCTCCGTTACCTAAAATGGATGTTATAGAAAATGTTTTTTTACAATTTTGGCCAATTTTATAACACTTAAAATCTTCGTTATAACCTCCTCTAGAGGAAATTTTCCTTGTAGTGAAAGAAATTACAGTAGCCCTATAGTCACATTTAGAAGAAAGAACCACCACTATGATAAGAAGACTAACCATGACTCTATCTCCTGAACTCATAAGCAGAGTTACCACCTTTCCCTTAGGAGTGAAATGGGTCAAGGAAAGAATGCCTGGAACTATAGCCAAAAGAATTTCTTCCTACCTAGAGAGAAGTATATTGAAGATAAAAATGGTGTCAGAAGAGAGAGCCTCCCATACCCTAGGATGAAGTTGCCTTCCACATCATGAAATTCATCTCTTGTGAAGGCATATTGAGTGTGGTTTATGGGTATCATTTTAGGTTTTTAAATGAACTGAGGTTCCAAGGAGAGATTCCACTCGAACAAAGATTAAGTGTCCCTCACTTCCTCCTAAACTCCATCACTGATATGAGCCATAGAGTGAGAGAAAGGAAATATCATCACTTGGCCAATCATGGCCTGATAAAATTAATTGTATATGATGCTTTAAGAAGGCCGAACCTTCTTGTATCCTGGTCCTCTTTTTTAGACATGGATAGGGAAGCCTTTATAGCTACCCAAATAGGGAAAACCTCTACTTCTATCCCTAGAGAAGAAGAATTATAAGAGGAGGAAGAAGAAGAGTAAGAAGAGGTAGAAAACAGAGAGGAAGAAGACGCAAAAAATAGAAAGGAAAAGGAGGAGATGGAAATTGAGACAGAGAACATAGAGACAACAAAAAGAGAGTAAGAAGAAGCTGAAGGAAAGGAAGAAGTAAATATTAAGGAAAAACAAGATATGGAGCCTATTTTAGGCCATGAAACCTCCCCTCAAGACACAAGCATGTCACCTGATATCACAGACGAAGAGGTAGCTGCCACTTTAACTACTTTGAGCACACCTGTTAAAACAAAATGAAAGAGGTAGAAACCTATGTACTTCAGAACTAGAAAGAGTCAGAGAGTGAGACAGGGAAAGCCACAAAATCCCACCAAGAGCCCTATCACCATTGAAAAATCACCACAGAAGGAGGAAGAAATCAGATTAGAAGAAGGAAGGGTACAATAATTCACTTCACCCATAAGGACACCTATAACATATATGAGAAGACATTTAGCCAAATTGGCAACCTGCACACCTCATACAACCTCCACAAATCCTCAAAGGAGTGAAAAGATTGAAAATCAAGTAGAAGAGAGTCTTCAACAAGAAAAATAGAGTTTTCTACATGAAACTCTAGCAAGCAAAAATTTGGAAAAAATTCTTTGGCAGAGGAGGAAAATACAGCCACAGGAGTGCAAGAGGTCAAGGAAGCTGAGGGCAAGGCATGAGAGGAAATACATGATGAAAAAGAGAGAGGAAAAGATAATAAAGAAGAGACCACCTCACCAAAATCAAATCCCAATGATGTTGAAATGGTGCCAAATACTAGCCCTCAACCCAATCACAGCTCTTACTACATCTAAATTAAGGGGTAGATTAATTCCTCTAAATTTCACAATTCCTTTGTTTTATTAGTTGGAGGAAGAGAGGGAATGCACTAATCATTGGATGAAGCTTCCCACATCTAAAAGAGTGTATGATATAGGGGTTATGGAAGGAAAAGTAGCTGAATTGGGAAAATATTTATCTGATGTGAAGCTCAGAGAGTTATTTGTGAAGGAGCAGCTTCAGAAAGCATAGGCAGAGAATGTAGCACTACAAGAGTAGATTCAAAAAAAAGGTAAAAAATTGACCACCATGGAAAAATTGTGCACAGAGGCCATTCAACATAGGTATCCTTCAAATTCATATGCAGTTTACCTTAAGGAGCATTGGCTCCTCTTTCAAATCAAAATTTTAGCCTCCCATGGATCCTTGCCTTTCCAAAATTCTAGATAGTTCATTGATTTCTGCAATGAAGATAGCATGGCTGACAAGTCAAAAAATGGTAGAGTTTTATATGCATCACCTTGAGTTAACAGATTTAAATATTTGGGACCCCAATCCTAGGATGTGGGATATGCAATTAATGGCCTTAGCATCGTGGATGGTAAACGAGGAGACAATATCACAGGAGATGAGGAGGGTTATGAGAAGAGAAAACAGAGAACCCTTATGCATTAGGGAAGAACAATTCAATGCTAGAGGAGTCATCAATAACCATCTGAAGATTGAAAGGTATCCTGAACTAGCTGAAATATACATCCATACATGAGCTCAAGCAATAGCTCACTTTGATGATATTTCTAGGTTGTTGGGAGATGAGTGCATTATGGCTTGTAAGAGAGGATGGAACAACCTCCCTCACAATGTTATAAACATGGAATACCATACACCAAAAATATTAAGGGGTGCCTTGGAAAGGGGACCATTGTACAAGAGGGCCATGTAGGGCAAAAATATTCAATGGCTTGGTCTAAAGCTCAGTGCACCCTTGTAGCTGGGGTCGAGTGATGGGAAGGAACAAGATGAATAGAACAGAGAATGGGAAGAAGAAGAAAAGAATGATGGGTTTTACCCTCCTGGGGGGACTCCCACACTTCTTCCTTGGGAAGTCAGAGGGTCCATAAAGGCCTTAACGGAAATGCAGAAGGAGAATTAGTTTCTTAGAGGATGAGCAACCATTTATTAGGGGGGTGATGATGAGATCCATCATTAGGTACATCTGGAGGGGTTAATGGTCACCTTGTTGCCTTATTAAGTCTCTTTTTCTTGAATTTTAATTATATTATGGTCTTATGATGTTAGTGTAGGTGGTGATTGAGGCTTAACATATTTTGAGTACCTAACATAAGATTAAATGCAGGAAAATTATGAAGATATGGAATTTTTGTGGAGATTTTTTCATAAACACTCGGAGTAGATAGCAAGGAGATATTCTAGGGGATTTTCCACCCTCCCTAACTCCCAAAGGAAGCCAAGGGATCCTCGAGATTCCCTCCAACAGCTCGAAATCAAAGGCAACAAAGAAAACTCAAGACTAAGTGCACTCAAGCCATACTTCACTTGGATTTATGTTATACCATTTTTTGGTCATCTAACATGTTACTATTAGATGGACCAAAGTACACCATGTAAGACCAATTTTACCCTAAGTAAAATTGCTTTCACTATGAAAAATAACTTAGTAAACCACATTTATTAAGTTTTTTATGGTTATAACAGGAAACCCCATGAGGAAATATTAAATAAATCCACATTTGTTTGATTTTCCTCAAGGAATAATTAGTTAAACAATAGTTTAATTAATATTCTTGATCATATTTAGCCCAAAAAAACAAAATTAATTAGATAAATCATTAGTTATCTTATTATTTTCTAGGAATAATTATGTAAACCTTATTTAAATAATATTCCTTGTTAAATTTGACTAAATCATTTATAAATAATTAAATAAATAATTATTTATTTGATTATTACTCAACCACATCCTTAAAATAATAAATAAATCACTTATTTATTTATTATTTACAAATAAAGGGATTTGATCAAAGTCAAATTATTTTTCCCTCCAACAAATATAATAAAATATTCCATAAAAGTTGGATCTTGATTTGGTTAATAATATTTTAATTATGCACCAATATCTAGACTAACTCAATATTTTTTTATAAATAGAAGGGTTTTTCCATTCATTCACTACCTTTTGTTGCCTAAAGATCACTCTAGATCTATACTTTTGGTTTGACTTTGATCCACCATCATGTCATATTTTGCTACCATTTTCTTGTGAGCTCCCTTTGAGTTCCATTTCTTGTCTGGGTTTTCTACACCATCAAGAGAGAGAGATTTTATATATGAAGTGCTGAGGACTTACAAGAACCCATCCCGTTGAGGGGGACTGGTAACATCTTTCTATGTTCCCTTCCTAGGAGTCAAAAAATACAAAAAAAAATTAAAACAATATCGTCTTGTCTATTGGATGCATGGAGCAACTCTTGCTTTTATTTACTGCTTAATGTCTTTTAATGCATAGATCTAGATTTTTGCAGCATTTATCTTGGTCAACTAATTGCAGATCTAAAGATATTGGCAACCATCTTTGCTGTTACGGTTGTTTGTTATGCACGGCTAAAGTGACCATTTTCGTACGCTTGCGATTAAGATTCATACTAACAACTGGCGACTCCACAAGAGTTTACGATTACGACCTCTGTCGTTTTTCAGATCCATGCATATCCAGCTGCTTCAAACTCTAGGATTTCTCTTCAGCTTCTTGTTTTAGTTTTCTTGATGTTGTTTTTAACCTATAAAACCCTAAAACATTGAAAATTCTAACTTCTGTGTGTTTTCGGACCTATTGTGCAGGTGATAGGCATCAACCGCAGCTGAGATGAAATTTTTTTCTGAAACCTTCTCTCGAGAGTGCTGGAAGTGCAGGTCACACTTTTTGGTCCAAAACCTACGACCTGAACCTCCAGGGAGTAGAAAACAAGCCAAAACCTATGATCTCTGCAGAAAACAAGTCAGAAAATGCGACTTGAAATTTTTGTGGGAATTTTTCTGAGATTTTTCTGGGTTTGCCTAGGCCTCTGTTTAGGGTTGTTTGACCTCCATCTCCACCCATTTTTTAGCTGTAATTGTTTTGTTTTACTCAAAAAAGTGTGAACCCAGCCCCCTAGGGCTTCAGTATCCTCCACCTTTTGTGGAAGAGTTTTAGCTGCTACAGGTCATCTGAAATTTCAGTGTGTTCAGCCATTTTTTCAGATCTGATCCCTTACCTTCAAATCCACTTCATATTGGTTATTTATCCATCCAAGACACCTCTTTTTAGTTTTTTTTGGGTTTTCCTCTAGGGTCCCCTCCGCTTCCCTCCAGGTTATAGCCTTTCGCCACCTCATTTATAGCAATTTTTCCTCTTCTATTTTGTTTTTTTTCTACACCTATTTCCAGCAGATCTAACCTTTAGATCATTGTCCCTCCTGAATTTAGATCTATTGGCTATTTTACCCACTTATAGACGATTTGTTGAGAGACCCGCCTCCTTGGGTTTAGATTAATGCATATTTAGTTGTTTATTTTCTGTTATTTCAGTTTCATATAATGTTATCTGCAGGTTTATTTACAGTTATACAACACACTTTTTATTTTTCTCTATAAACATTTGGGTTTAAAGATTAAAATTTACACATTTAACACACACCCTAAGCGAAGAAGAGCCTAGTTAACACTTCTAGGAAAAAAATTAACATTGTAATCAATTGATCCTACACATCTCTACCCTTGTTTTGACATTGTAATCAGTTGATCTTGCACCTCCTTGCCCTTGTTGGTCTCTCTTCCCTTTGTGTCATGTTTGTGCCTTCATCATTGTGCCCCCAAGGCGTTTATCCAGGAGACTTATTGGCCTTCATCCTTCATTTTCGGTAGAAATACTTACTCCTCCGCATAGGATTCGAGTTATTCCTCCACCAAGTCCGCACTCCGACTCCACTTCTGGTTCATTGGGTTCCCCTTCTAGTTTGACCCCCGATTCTCCCCCTGTCACCTTCACCATGTCTGGTTTAGGACCTAACACTGGTGGTAGCCCCAACCCTAATGTTGGGAATACTAGTAGTGGGACCGCAACAGGAACTACCCAGGATGCTCCCTTGCTCCCCTATATGGCAGGCCTCATTCTTCCCAACTTTAACCAGTTGATCAATGACCCTATACGCCATGACACTGGTTGGCCTACTATGCCAACCAAGCTCCCTTTCGACATCCCCAAGTTTGAAGGTCTTGCTGGAGAAGATCCTACTAACCATGTTTGATCATTCCACATGTGGTGTTCATCTAACTCCATTACCAATGACTCTGTCTATCTTTGGTTGTTCCAACGTACGCTTACTGGAAAAGATTCTAAGTGGTATGTTGATCAGGCCTCATCCTCTCATACCACCTTTGCGACTCTTGCTTGATATTTTTTATCTTATTTCCAACTTCCCCTTCGTTATGACACTGGTACCAAAATTTTTACTTCTTTCTGTCAATCGTCTGCGAACAGCCTATCCGATCATGTCCAGGAATGGCAGAGAAGAAAGAGCCTATGTCGAGCCCCTACCTTCGAAGACCCTGTCTACATGGACTAGTTCCTTAGATCCCTTTTTCAAGCTATAGGGAAATATGTTGCATCGCATTTACCTCAAACCAAAGAAGCTGCTCTCTACATTGCTTTAAAATAGTACCTGATCTACGCTCAGTCGGGTTATGTTTATACCATTCTACCCAATCTCCCTAGACCCGTTGGTGGAAACACACCAGGGGCATCCCATGCCGCCGATGGTATCATTGGAGCTCTTTCTCATCCATATGCTCAGCCTACCATGGGCTATGGTTTCCCTTAGGGAGGGACCAACACCTCCAGCACTTTTCCCCCTCCTGGTAGCATGTATCCAGGATATGGAATGCCTCCTCCTTTTTCCCAACCTGTTTACCACAATCTTAAACAACCTCCTTATTATCCATATCTACAGCCTAGTGCTCCAGCTCCTCAAGAATTAACACCCCTGCCTCCCTTGCCTACTCAACCCCCGAAATAGCAGCCATCGCCCCCTCAGGGGCAAGTGTATGCACAGCAGGGCATGACTAATCCTCATACTTCCAAAAAGAAGAGGAAAGGCACTCAAAATCAATCTACCCCTGGTAATCTTAGACATAATCCCCAAGGTAATTCTCCTAACATTGCTAACCAGCAACAGGGCACTCAGCCCAAGTAGAACAGGCCTGTTCGCATGAATAAACCTTGTTCACATTGCGGTGTTTATGGTCATTACACCCATGATTGTCCTATTTTACCATAGATGTGACAAATGTGGGAGACTTAAGAAGCATCATGAGGACAAAAAGCCTCCCCTTCTATCCCTTCCCATGTTGTGCCTAGTCAGTCGGCTATGTTTACTAATCCTTTCCCTGAGCAAGGATTTGTGGCTACCCATCCACCAGAAGGTTGGGCAGCCACTCAACCTCCTCCATCTGGTACCTCCGATTACCAGATTCTCATGATGAACTCTAACCAACATATTACCATTGACCTCAACCTTCAGACTCAATCCCGTCAATACAAATAGCCCCTCGCTACGTCTACCCCCGAGCCCCCTTCTTGAGGTTGTACAGAGCCTCTTTCGACAACCAATGGTTCTTTGCAGATCCCTCAGCCTAAGTCAGAGGTTCATACCATGATCCCTAAGGGACCATTACACTGAAATGTTGCGCAATCTCCTGCTACCATATCAATGCTGGAACTCCTCCAGTTGTGCCCTTGACAATGAAAAGCTCTACTATCTACCATGGGTGCTATAGATCCTTCAGATGATCACTTGATCATCTTCGATGTTGACCGGTTAGAACATCCTCCTCTTCCTACATCCGTCACCTTTCAAATACCAATCAAGATCTGGAACGCCAATGTTTCCTATTGTATCAATGATGAGGGGGCATCCACCTGTGTGATGTCTGCTTCGGTTTGGAAGCAACTCAGATCACTTGAGTTGGACCTTTCCACTATCACTCTTCGAGCGTGGGATGACCACTCCTCCAAGCCCATTTGCATGTTCCACAATTGTCCTATTACTCTTGTGAGCAAGACTGTTTGCGTTGACATAGAAGTCATCAATTCCCCCTTAGATTACAACATTCTATTGGGTCGTAGCAACACCTATGTGATGTCTAATGTCCCATCTGCAGTTCACTGCAGGATTTCATTTCCTCATAATGAAAATATAGTCACCATTGACTAGTTGACATATTATGAACTGAAGTCTCAAACCTCCCCTCAGTCCATCATCTCTTTGGTGGCCAATAAGAAAACTTTCGAACCTTTGACCAGTGTCTCACCCGGAGTCTACAAAGACTTCTCTTTTCTTGGTTCATTCCCTGGTCTTCCTCCTCCTATCTCTGATCCTAGCTTGTCGAATGTTTGCATGATGCAATCATCTCGAGCCTCCCTCAAGCGACCTGCTTCGGCTAGTCAACAACCCCCCCCCCCCCTCCGCAACCTGCTCCTAACACTTCGACTCAGCCTTCTGGGTCCCCTCCTCCTGACCCTTCATCTACAGCTAGTACCCATGAGCCTCTCTACCCTCCTGGAATGGTTCTTCCTAGCCTTAACCATCTCGGAGTTGTCGCACCTGGCCATTACCCTTCCGGTCAGATACCGTTCCTAGCTCCCACTCCTAGAGTGTTCTCGGTACCTCTCATGGCTACCTTATCCCTTCCTAACTTGACCCTGGGGATCCCAGTCTGGTACATTGATCCCCCAACTGCTACTCCGCCTGGTCAACCCAAACCTTATCTTGCTTTGACCCTAGTTCAATCAGTCCCCATGACCCCTCTCGTTTCTACCGTGCCTCAGCCATGTCAATAGGAACCTCCTCGAGTTGTGAGAGCTTCAGGTAAAGGGGGAAAAGCTCGCAAGAAGGCATCAAAAGACAAAGCTACCCCGACAAACCATGCTCCCCCTCAACCTCCAAAGTGTACACCTCCATGTGCTTTATGTGATGTTGTCGGTCATGTCACCCATAATTTTTCTGAATTGCCTCGTCTCAAGCCCATGGTTAATGTCGTGTTCCCTGAGTCGACTATCCTGGAAACCTTTGTTCCTTCCTTGACTGCAGCCAAGAATCCCAAGACTATTCACACCAATCACCCCTGTGCTTTTTGTGATCTCCATGGCCATCATACCCACCTCTGTCCCTACCTCGAGGACTTCCACACCTCTCTAGCGACAGTTCGCCAATTTGAGGAAAAGTGCAACGAGTCCACCGCTCCCTTATTTCTGCGTTTTGCTTCAGCAGAACCAAAGGACACATCCACTCCTATAGACATTCCCCCTCCAGATGTCGAAATGACAAAGTCTTCAGCCACTGTCCACTACCTATCATCATCTATGAGATCCACGGTGGAGGACCCCCGTGGGACTTCCCCTTCTGTTTCGTCAGACCTCCCTTCAGCAATCACCTTGGGTTCAACATCGGTAGATCCTTCATCTACTTGTTTTTCTGTCACCCCTTATGATGATGCACATGTGAACCTCTCTTCTCATGATGATGAGTCAGGTAGCTTCACTGCATTAGGTGGTATTTCTTCCACCAGTGACCCCATATTCTATTACGATGATGACATTATGGAAATAGTCACCACCGCTGTCTTTATCTAACCCCCCTTACATCGAACCCATGCATTCAAACCACATACACCTTGTGGCCATTACATTGACACCCAATGTTTGGGTAAGGGGGCACCCATATTTGAGAGACCATGAGAAGCAATTCTCCACAACTCTCCTTGTTAATTCCTTATTAATAGAGAAAACCCTGATTTTTCTTTCGAATGTTGTGGCCAAACAGTAATTCAGTTTGACAAATCGTATGTACCATTGGAAAGCTCTCACCAAGCCCTAAAATGGGTATATGTTATTTTTTCGTGATTTGATACTTCACTAGGGCACATTTTGTCCAAGAAGGGTCACTTCACCAATCCTAAAAGTCAAATTTCTTCACTTGCAACACTTTTACTTGGGGCACCACTTTGCATCCATACTTGTCCATGCTCGTGTCAATTTTCGTTGTGAGTAACCATCTTGTACTCATGTATTTATGGTCCCCATTGGACCTTTTCTGTGTGGCGGCATCATTGAGTCACCCTTATTTAGAGCATCTGAGTTGAGTCATCATCACATCCATCGAGTCTATCCCGATTCCCTTTGTATCCCACTATAGTCCTCCATCCTTCATTTCTTGGTTCCTCACTCATGTCGCACATTATGGCCTTCAATCCTACTATCCCCTATCCCCTTTGATATTGTGTCAGTCTCTACCAGGTCATCCATGCCTTTTATGCTCTAACAAGGGAAGTCATTCGTCCGCTACTTAGTACCCCCCATTTCATTATCATCCTTGGTGTCAGTCTGTCAGTCACTCTACTATTTTCTCTCATGTCTTAGTTGAGGATACCTTATTGCCTCACCTATGGCGGAACTCCTTCTATCGACATCAGATCATTCATTCCAGAAGATAGGTCTAGAGGGTGGTGTACCTTGGTTCCAGCTTCCACTCTTGTTCAGTGCCTCAGATCAGGAAAAGAGAATCCTTATTTCCCTTTGACTTGAATTTTTCTCAGCTCCAGCTCCTTACAGCATGATCGAGATCTATATACTTGATGGTTCAGTGATGCAGCAGATTGGACTGGTGATTCTCAGGTGTGTGTGAGATGTTTCATACCTCATGAGGGGGTGGACCTTCAAGTAGCCCCCCACATACCCAAATGACTTCTTCATTACATCCTTTGATTTAGCTCCATATATTTGATGATGTCAGCCTCAGTCACTTGTAGCGCCTTTTAGTTTTCATGTATCAGTTAGATTTTTAGAGCCCTTTCCTGTTTACAGGGGCACTTTGGTTGTATTTATATCTCATGTACTCAGATATTATTGTATAAGTCTAAGCTGTTATCCCAGGCACATTATGTATGTGGGATTCATTATCATGTTTTTATCTAGCTCATGTTTATGCCAGCATGTACTATATAGTTCAACCCCTTGTTTACTGGATGCATTATTATTTGTGCTTTGTCTCGGCGAGCATAGGTATGCCTCCCCTGCCACCTATAGCACATGTACTCACTCATAAAAGAGACTTGTCACACCTTTAAGTGTCGCCTCCTTAGGGTCTAGTCCTCTAGCACTTTGGTCTACCTTATATTTCTCTCTCTATGAGTTCCTCTTCCGTGTCTAGTGATTGAGTTCTTACAACGTACTTCGGTCATACGATTAGCTCCTAACGCTTGCATGCTGGGGGGAAATCTGTTACACCATTTTTTGGTCATCTAACCTGTTACTATTAGATGGACCAAAGTACACCATGTAAGACCAATTTTACCCTAAGTAAAATTTCTTTCACTATGAAAAATAACTTAGTAAACCACATTTATTAAGTTGTTTATGGTCTAAACAAGAAACCCCATGAGGAAATATTAAATAAATCCACATTTGTTTGATTTTCCTCAAGGAACAATTAGTTAAACAATAGTTTAATTAATACTTCTAGTCATATTTAACCCAAAACAGGAAAATTAATTAGATAAATCATTATTTATCTTATTATTTTCTAGGAATAATTATTTAAACCTTATTTAAATAATATTCCTTGCTAAATTTGACTAAATATTTATAAATAATTAAATAAATCATTATTTATTTGATTATTACTCAACGACATCCTTAAAATAATAAATAAATCATTTATTTATTTATTATTTACAAATAAAGAGATTTGACCAAAGTCAAATTCTTTTTCCCTCCAACAAATATACTAAAATATTCCATAAAAGTTGTATCTTGATTTGGTTAATAATATTTTAATTATGCACCAATATCTAGACTAACTCAATATTTTTTATAAATAGAAGGGTTTTTCCTTTCATTCACTACCTTTTGTTGCCTAAATATCACTCTGGATCTATACTTTTGGTCTGACTTTGATCCACCATCACTGTCATATTTTGCTACCATTTTCTTGTGAGCTCCCTTTGAGTTCCATTTCTTGTCTGGGTTTTCTACACCATCAAGAGAGAGAGATTTTAAATCTGAAGTGCTAAGGACTTACAAGAACCCATCCCATTGAGGGGGACTGGTAACATCTTTCTACGTTCCCTTCCCAGGTGTCAAAAAATACAATTTTTTTTTAAAACAATCTTGTCTTGTCTATTGGATGCATGGAGCAACTCTTTCTTTTATTTACTGCTTAATGTATTTTAATGCATAGATCTAGATTTTGCAGCATTTATCTTGGTCAACCAATTGCAGATCTAAAGATATTGGTAGCCATCTTTGCTGTTAGGGTTGTTTGTTATGCACATCTAAAGTGACCCTTTTTTGTACGCTTGCGATTAAGATTCATACTAACAATTTAAGTGGAATCATCACCTATTTTTAGGGAGCTTTTGGTAGCTACCCTTTAGGTTATATAGTCCTGAGAAAGAGCTGATTAGGATTCAGATTTTGGAGAAAGCCACTAGGCTATTTTCTCTTGTAATAATCTTTTCAAGACTTTTATATTGATGTAATGAGACAATATTTTCAAATGAAATGAGTATTCAGAATTTTCCTTACTGATCTAGTTCCAGAGAGCTAGGTTTGTGGGTTAGGGCCCAATCCATGTGCCTAAGCCTCTCTTGTGTAATCATTCTTTCCTTTCATGTCATTTAGCTAGTCTTTCTTATTAATAGTTAGCTAGTTTGTTGGTATTTTAATTTACTTTTTTATTTTTCTTCCATTTGTCTTTTGCTATAGATTTAATCTGCTTATGACGAGTGGTAGAATAGGTGATAAAATCCATAAAGTTTTGAGTCAAGCCTCCCCCTTACCTTTGTCAATAGATCTTGAGGAGGGTAGACCTTCCCCACAGACCAAATGTGCTTTTTAGTTTATGATTTATTAGACTAGATGATATTATTTGTTAGAATTCCATGAACACGTTCAATATGTTATGGTAGATCTCTGTTTCTAGACTAGGATAGATTTTCTTTACAAATTCAAGTAATATTTTCCACTGTATTTATCAGGAATATGTCCATATTTATTGGATGAATAAGTAGTTTGATTGCAGTTACAGGTAGCACAACCAAGGCTAAGTTCACCAACTCCTCCAACTCATCTCTCATCTCCCTTCAACCCTCTTTTCATCAAAATCACCATCAACACTGTTTTCGGATTTTCCATCCCTACACCATGAGAAAACCCTAGGGGTGCAAGAAAAGCCTCCCAAGATTCCATAAGCTTGGAAAATGGGTGGGCCACCCCAAAATCATCCTCATCCACCTTCACACCACCTTTCCTACCCTTTTTTCACCTCTTTTTGGCCTCGGATTTCACTCGGCCTGTTTCCTATAGCAATTCAGGACTTGCCTATAGCACTTCAAGAAACCTATAGAGGCACTTGTAACAACACCGGTGGCCCCCTCCTTAAGCCAATAAACCACCATGGCCACCTTCTAAACTTACAAGAACCACTCATACACCTCGATCCTTGCCCTCATGCATTCAAGCCTTCCATCAAACACCTTAGCACTTTCTTCTCCTAGCAGCAAAACAACACATTTTCAAGAATACTTAGGTCATGAATAGTTGCATGAATAAAAACATGATAAATAGAGCATAGGGTAAGTGGAGTATGTTTAGAAATTTGGCCCATCTAAGTGTGATTATATTAGTTTCCTTCATGCCATTTCAATTCAGAAATTTACTTCATGCAAGGTACCTAGGTTGATTTTACAATTCTTATCATAGTTTAATAAGTAGATTTATTTCATTGCATAATAGTTAGATGTACTTGGTTACTATGGTATAATTTTTTACTTACTTATATTTCCATGTATTTGAATCATTTGTATTGCTAGGCCTAATTCCATAAGTGTGACAGACTTCACCTAGAAACCCTAGAAGTAACACCCTTTCGTAAATCTTAGAAGAGGATGTCATGAGTAGAATGCATCTGTTGTGTATATAGCATTGTCACCTCAAAGATTTTACAAACCCCAGGTTGATAAAGTATAGTAGGGAAGCCTCTGTGAGTTGCAGCATTCTTGGTGCAATACTAGGGCTCACCAGCAATAGTTAATTCATGTAGAGGGATTATCTAAAAAAGATAGTTCCAAATAATTAACCTCGTTAATTAATTATATATTTGCAAGGGGATTTCGTAAATATTAATATTTAATCTTATCTTACCCATATTTCCTATTAAATTTAGACATTCGTAGAAATAAATAAAAATGGAACATATAAGAAATTAGAAAAACTCACAGGAAAACACAATCTGCTTCAAAATGAGTCCCTAATCCTTCTATTAATCTCAGAAATATTTCAAAGAATGACAATCATATTCAGAAGCTTATTACAAGGGTTCAAACTATCATACTCTGAATTATAAAGTAATTATAGATCTTCTTTCAAAATATTTGTACTTGAAATCAAAATTTATTACAAACTATCTTATCCAATTGATTTGGATTTTTTTACAAAAATAGAACTAGAAAATAGGAAATATGAACTGATTTGACATCTTGCACATAATTAGAGGAATGATACTAGTGACTAGAGATGAAAATTTGTTGTTATGTTTTTGGTTCCTAAAATTTTGTTCTCTGTTCCTGAAAATATGTATCTTGTTGTTGAAATGTTTGTTGACTTCTCAATCGATTAGGTCACACAATTTGTCCCATATTTCCTCATTAGAAATAGAAAAATTCACTAACTTTATTTATGCCTCATGGACTTCAGTATACTTCTAAAAAGTAGGTTTGGTTATGAATAAATGTTTTACCTCATTTTGAATTACTAAATCATAACTTAAACCTTCCATGAAAGCCTTCCCATTGATGATTCCTTTGATCTTAGTAAATTTGTCTTTTTCCACTAATATATCATGTAATATATGTTGATATTATTCAAAAGGAATTAATTTATCACCAGTACCTTACAGACCTGGAATTCCTTTTTTATGTAATTAAATTTCCTATAAAACTTCTTAATTTGAACTTCAAGATTATGGCACTTATTCTCCAGTTGTAGCATTAGATTCCTATTAGTAAGCACATTTCTCACCTCTAAGATAGTTCTAGTTATGTCTTCAATTGCATATTCTTTGAGCTCTTTTTTTTTTTAGAATTTAGAACTCTGATTATCCTAGTAGCATCTCCTAGTTTATGGTCCAGGTCTTTCTTCACTTCTTCCACTACTTTCTTTGATTTCTACAACTATTCTTCCTGTTCAAAAATAATCTCTATCTAAGGCCAAAACTCAATTATAATTTCATTAATATCAATCCAAATGATTTCATTTTCTTGAGAAATGGCCTGAGCCATTACTGATTCACTTTCATATGTAGTTATTTTCTTTGTTAGCTTAAAATTATTCTGCATTTTAGCTTCATAAGCGTTGTTAGTTTTTAGTTTTTCTTCTTGTATCTTTTGCAATTGTAAAATGAGTTTTTTAATCTCTTTACCTTTGAGTTTAAAGTATCACATGGCCTTTGATAATTTTTCTTTTGTATCACTATGTTGTGTGTCTACTGGAACAATTGTTGTCGTGGATGACCCTAACGTTGAAGTACCTACATTAAAAGTTGTTTCTATGGGAATAACCACTGAAACACTGAGTTGTTGTTCTTTCCTTTTTAACAATGTTTCCATTTCAACTTCTATTTTATATATTTGGATATGTTGTTCAATTGTCATCTTGAACATGTTTTCTCTATCTACCTATAATTGTCCAACTTCTCGGACCTGTGGGTATTCTGTGGTTGGAAGTTTCAACTGCTACCTTAGTGCTTGAATATCAACATTATTTTTGTTTATAATTTCCTCAGATCCTTTAACATCACTAGGATTATATCCTAACTTTATTAATAGATCCTCCAATGATTTGATCTTGGTATATTTGTCCAAAGAAAACATTTTAACCATATTTTACTGTGAATCGATGTTGTTATGTGAAGTTTGTAATTTGGATGGTGTCATGGTTGAACTAGCTAAGGTAGAATAAATCATTTCTCTAGCCTACTTGTGTGGATAAATATGGTCAATATCATATATATGTTTGGTGTCAAAGACAAAATTATATGTCTTGTAGTCTTCTACACTTTTAGGCACTTGAAATTTGGGTTCCAAGAAGGCTAGCTGAAATTGTCCCTTCTTTGTGTCAAGTGCAGAAAGAATTTTGTGCTGAGTGGAAGAAGTTTGTTTCCATAACTTATAATATGTAGCGGCCCTCAGTGCCTCACTCTTTCTTTTGCTTTATTTATATATGGAAAAAATATTATGTTGTTCTGCACCCTGCATTATTGATGACATAGGAGAATATGTGGAGATCTCCTCAATCCTTGGAAATGTTGCAGTGTGTAAACATGCCAGTACCATTGTTTCTTGTTCATGTGAACTTTCTCCTTGAAATGTCTCTTCATTAATGTTAGTTTTCTTCCTTGTTTTGAACACTGTAAAATCTGTTTCTTGAATTTCTAACATTGAAGGAGATACACTTTCCCTATGCCTCTTAGTCTCTTTCTCCTGTGGAACTGGAGTTTGTGAAGCTATTAGAATAACAACTTGTTCCTTGGATTCTTTAAAAGTGTTCTCCTACCATTCTTCTTGATTAACATATTGTTCTATTTCTGGCCTCAGTGTGTGTGCATAAGGAGTTTTCTATTCAACTCTCAAATTAGAAATAATCACCAAGGGATCATAAGACTAGGTGAAGCTCGATTTGAATTTCATTTTCTTTAACAAAGAATCTGCCTCCTTTGATGTCGCTTTGGTGTTCAAAATGAATGGTTCAAATTTTTCTTTTAATTTGAACTAAGATTTATTCTTACTAGAAACAAAGTGTAGATAATCCATATTCATCATTTGTCTTATATATTCCAGTGAAAAAATCCTGGTTGGAAAAACAATAGGAAACCTATAGGGAGGTATCTCACATCGATAAATTCTAATATTTGTGTAATTCTGGTAAAGATACCAGTCTCCAATTTTTTTTATGCTCACTGAGGTGAAGAATTATTTTGATCTCAGGTGAAATCCTAGGAATAAAATTACTGCTGAGAAGACACAAGGCCATATGTAGAAACTGATTTACATAGTGAGAGAGTGGGTACTATTAGCACCCTGTAATTAGCAAGATTGGAAAAATTTCAACTGCAGGGAGAACATTATTTCAACCACTTTGGGATTCTAGGATCTAGCCCTCCTGAATCTGGAGAGGGATCTCTCCAATAAGTGCAAAGATGGATTTTTCTTTGGAGTTTTGGGTCATGATATTAGGCTAGTTATGAAGGCTGAGGGTTTGTTTTTGTTTTTGGATGGTTGAGCATGATTAATGTTTGAGGTGGAAAGTTCTAAGTGCAAAGATTTTCAAAGGTGTGAAGTTGCAAGCAATCAGAATAAGCTTTGGCAAAAAAGATAGATAATTGCAGGTTTTAGTCCATTGGGCTATGGAGTCATAATAGGGTTTAATTGAAACAATCAGGTTCAAGAGTGGTCCATGGGGCAAGTCATCTATGTCTAAGGATCTCTTTAAAGTTTTATTTATGGAATGAAATGATACATCAAGAAGGGGATTTAAAAAAATGAAGAACAAAGAGTATCCTAGGATCTGGTAAGTACTTTGAAACTAGCCAGCCTTTGACAAACACTTAAGAAAAACATAAAATAAATCCAGAATTTGGTAAGTACTTTGAAACTAGCCAGCCTTTGATCCACTTTCAATAGAAAGAATAATAAAAACAGAGGGAAACTTGACGGCAACTGTTAGACAAGAAACTAGCAGGCCGGGCTCACCACAAATCCTCTCCTAGCTCTGCTCTACTGGGTTACTTTCAATACAAACACAAAGATAACACAAAATGGCCTAAGATCTGGTAAGTACTTTTAAACTAGCCAGATTTTAACACATTCCAAGGGAAACTTTCAGACAGTCTTTTGGGATAAAACTAGGACCAAGGCACACCATATCTTCCTTAGTTCATCTCTACTTAACATATACTAAAAATAACATTTAAGAATAACAACCAAATCAAACAGTAGGACAAGGGAATGCCAACATTCCTATGCTTAAATTGAATTAGATCATTCCTAAATAACACAGATTGGAAGAAAACATTCAGATAAAGATTTTCAGTCAGAGAAGGGTACTGATATACAATAGGTCCTAACTCTATGCATGTTGTTCCTTATAAGAGAAAATGAACACAATGAAAACATAAATAAAACAACAATTCACAATAAGAAATAACATCACCGTCGACATAGACTAGGATCCCATAAATCAGTTTGTATTGATGCTCCAAACCAGTTACATCTTGAAGTCCAATGCTTTAGTTTAGCAATCATCTACACTTCCCAGACTAACTTATCTATCACAAGCAGAGCTCCAAGAGCCAGTGAATACTATTTACAATCAGAGGTTTCCATCTCAATTACATTTCAAAGTTCAACAACTAACTCAACCAACCCCTCTCTCATCTTCTCCAGTAGTATTTATAGAAGAATGAGGAGGTGGGATCCAATAAAAGATCTCCAAAGATAATTAATACAGACTTAATGGATTCTCGGCCTTTGGGGGGCTCGATGAAGAAGCTTACATAGGTGTCCTTTGTATTAAATAATTTACATTTAAAATTTAAGTTCGGTGGGAGCTCTTTTTGACTTTTGAGGCTCTCTGTTATGTTGAAGTAACTCTGTTGATATTTTTTCATTAAGTTTATTTGCAGAAGTCACTCTCTGACTGCGCTGAGGCAAATATCTGATCTTGATCAATAACTTCAGCCTGCATTTGAATGCTTTGAGGCACAGGTGGCACTGTGGTAGCTGGGAGGAATCAATTTGCCTCAGATGTGGCAGTGGAGGCTTTCTATCTGATAAAACCCTTCTGATTTTCCTTTAATTTTGTTTTAATTTGGGGGATTAGGATTTTGATAATCAATCTTAGCCGTAATCCCCACATTGTTTTCAATCTTTTGTTCTGTTGTGTTCTGTCTTCGACACTAATACTCTTTCAATTCATTTAACTGTGTCTTGTTGATGTGCAAGCCACACAGGGCTCGTATGGCGTCAATGCCTCATGAAACATTGACGAAACGTGGAGCTTGAACCTTGTGAATGATTCCTTTTGATGAATCGAAGGTGGGAGAATCATCATTCTCAGCCTTTTACTTTTCTCTTGATATAATGGAAAACCATTGAAAATCCTACACAATACGAAAAATATTATAAAATCCTACGTTATATAGGTTTTACTACTTCAGAGGGCATAGGGAGAGAGAATGGCCATTGGATGGCATCATCCAATGGTCGAGATCTATTTTGGGAGGTTAAAAAAGGAAAGCGGGTGAAAAATAAGTCAGAACCGTCAATCACGGAATGATCGACAATTAGGATTGATCGAGAGGAAGTAAAGTGAAGGAGTCACTTTACGAAGAAATGGCGAAAATTTGATGGGATAAGGTTAAAAACTTTTGTTATGAGACAAAATGGTTAAAAATGGTGTTTGGGGTTCGAGATGATTGTGGGCCATCGGATGAGATCGGCCCACAAGATCAACGGCTGAGGAGGCATGCGAAAAACGCACATGGAAAGAGGGAAAATGGTTTCGGGGATGGAAACCACCGTTTTCGCGTGAGGAAAAGTCGGGTAGGCGGTATTTCCCTTTGGAACACGATATGCGTCCCTGCCCGACACGTGTCATTAGAAAACCACCCATTTCGCGTGGCCTTGGGAGAAATAAACTTTGCACTGAAAGTCGCACGACTTGGAACGAGGGCCGTCAGATCTGGGGCCTCAGATCTGATAGTGGAGAATGAGCGCGATTCTGGAAAGATGCGCGAGCGAAAGCAAAGGGAGGGGGATTTTTATCCCTCGAGCATCTTTTGGGCGCGATCACTGTCTGATGAGCTGGCCTCAAATCGGATGGCAAATGTCAATATCGCACTGGGCCCATAGTCAAATTTTAATGCACGATGAGGGTGGTATCTCCAAGCCGCTCAAGGCCACGTGTCAGCCTGTGGCATTGATCGCACTGAAATCAGAAATACCGCTTACCCCACAAAAGCGGTGTGATGAAAACAGCTGGTTTTGTACAGTGATTGACCGTGGGGACCACTGGGGCAATTGATTTGTGGGCCGTCGATCTGCAGATTAGATCGACGGCGGAGATGTTTTAAGCTTTGCACTGGCGGAAGACTTTTCATACCCTGTAAAAACACAAAAAATTAATAAAAACAAAGGTTTCATGGCTTCGGGGTGGAATATATGTTTATAATATGGCTTGGTGCCCATCTGCGGGGCCATGGTCTATATGGAGTGAAATATGATCGGGGGCTATAATATATAGGGCTAATTGGCATTGGAGTTTATACGTAATGAAAGACTTACGCACCATCGAAAGTTTCCGATGTGATAAGCGCTCGGGACTATAACTCTTGGTTTTTCACAAAGGAAGCATGAGATATGGAGTTATAACAAAAGGAGCTGATCACATCGTGGAGTTTTATGTAACACAACATATGCGCTCGCCAAAATTTCCGATGCCGATAAGCACCATATGGGTTTAGCGCTTGGTTCTAGCACCAAGTCGCATGATGGGGAAGTGGTTTGGACTTAGCGCAAGGGGGCTTAAGTCTGTAATAAAAGTTGGGTTTTTTTATAGATTTTCGATAGTTTTCAAAGGGTTTTAAGGGTTTGGATAAGGCAAATAAAGAGTCTTAAACATTATCAAAGGGGTCCTGATGGAGGGGAAAGGGGAAAAATATGAAAATGAAGGATTTTAATGAGAATGAAAGGGGTAGAAAATGAGATTAGTTTTGAAGTGAGGAAAGGGAAAAAGGTGATTTTTGCAGCAGTTTCTTCTTATGAAATCCGTAGAATTATAGAGTGTAAAATGGGAACAGTAGGGAAGATTTTGGACAAAGGCATGAGGCCTTCAAGAGTCTTCAAGAGCCAACACTTTTTGCAATAAAATTTGTTCCTTGAAGGCTCCAAAAAATGATTTAGCCATCTTTTGGTATAACAAATTTTATAGGTGGCTAACAGTGGCTCCACTTGGGGATGGTGCCTTCTTGAAGGCATCAAGAACTTCAGACTTGCATTCTCTGGGAGGCTGATTAGTGCCTCATCCATTGGGCTGCCCTTCCTTTGTTGGGATGATTTTATTTTTCTCTGAAAACATATTAGCAGCCATAAAAAAAATGGACCTTTCAACAACAAGCTTTATACCTACCTAATCCTATAGATCTAACATTTTTTCTTCTTTAGAGTGCACTTGGATTGGAAAACTCTTTTACAACATTTTATTCTTTTGAAAGTAGGAAATCTAATCTATTTCTACTCCTTGTTTCTCCATGGACTCTGATTAAACAGTTGAGTCCATATGATTCTCTACCTAATCTACTATCTGTTGGGATTAAACTGTCCAACATATTTTTTATTCTCTACATTCTATAACATAAATTTAAAAGCATACAAGTCAGGATTGAATAGTCTAACTTGTTGCTGATCTATGGCATAAAAAACAAGCTGCAGATAGATCTTATTTGCATAAAATTAAAACAAAATGGAAGGCTTAGGATCTAAAATTTCAAAGCATTTCCTTCATCTTTTTTACAGCTTTGTTTTGAATCTTGTTTTGAGTTGTATTTCCTTTGTCAATTGGTTCAGATTTTGAGCTAATTGGAACCAGATTTACATCTTTATTGACTCAGAATTCGAAACAGATTTAAGTCACTCTCTTTGGAAACTTAGGTTCAGATTTTGAGCATGTTTGAACCTTTAATTTCCTTGTTTCTCCATGGACTCAGATTAAACAATTGAGTCCATATTATTCTCTACCTAATCTACTATCTGTTGGGATTAAATTGTCCAACATATTTTTTATTCTCTACATTCTATAACATAAATTTAAAAGCATACAAGTCAGGATTGAATAGTCTAACTTGTTGCTGATCTATGGCATAAAAAAAAAGTTGCAGATAGATCTTATTTGCATAAAATTAAAACAAAATGGAAGGCTAAGGATCTGAAATTTCAAAGCATTTCCTTCATCTTTTTTACAGATTTGTTTTGAATCTTGTTTTGAGTTGTCTTTCCTTTGTCAATTGGTTCAGATTTTGAGCTAATTGGAACCATATTTACATCTTTAATGACTCAGAATTTGAAATAGATTTAAGTCACTCTCTTTGGAAACTTAGGTTCAGATTTTGAGCATGTTTGAACCTTTAATTTCTATCCTAAACTATCTACTGATAAGTCAATATTAAACATTTTGGAAAATCGAATTCACTATCCTATCAGTAGAAATTTAAAGCTAATTAGTCAAGATTAGGATGTTTGACTAACTAGGAGTGTGATTTTTTAGGAGTGGCATTTAAGCTTGCAAACTTTCAGATTTGTTTCTCTTTTTTGCTATGGGGCTGTACCTTTCTTGTTCTCACAATCTGCCCTCTTTTCTTTCTTTCACTGTTTTTGTATTTTTATTTTTTCTAACTTTGAATGCAATGGTGGATGAAATATTTATAATGGAAAAAGATAAAAAGGATTTCAGAACACAGCATGGATCAAGAGAAGTAATGCTTAAGCATCTTGCCATTGACAGGACCCCCAAACAATTCTACTCCATTCAATTCTTGTAAGAAATAGGCATTATTACCAGCAGATGAATGGATAGAGTAAGGGCCAAGCCATAAGTTGTCAAATTTTCCATGCTTGCCCTTGTCTTCCCTCCTTGAGTCCCACTTCAAAACTTTGTCCCCAACATTGAAATTTTTGGCCTTTGTTCTTCTGTCAAAAATCATTTTAATGCTATCCTGCTTCTGAAATTCTTTGTTATAAACCTCCTCCCTAGTTTGCTGAATATGAATGGTCTGATTTATTCCTCTGATCATGTAATTATCTTCAGTTTGCAACTCTTGAATCAAATTCATGACTGGTACACCAAGGCTGGTTGGAAAAATTGCATCAGTACCATACACAAGCTGGAAAGGTGACATACCAATAGATTTCTTCAAAGTCAATCTGTCAACCCAAAGTGCATGAACTAGCTTTGTGTGCCAAGAATTTTTGTTGTCCTCCAACAGTTTCTTGATTATGTTCACTAAACTCTTGTTTGAGGATTCTGCAAGTCCATTACCTTGAGGGTAATAGGCTGTGGAATGCCCCAATGTTATCTGATATCTGTGATATAATTCAACCATATTCTTTGATCCAAATGCTGCTAGATTATCAATGATGATCTTGGTAGGACAGCCAAATCTAGAGAGAACATTATTTTCTATGAATTTTATAATAACGGAATCATTGGTTTGCCTACAAGGTATGGCTTCTATCCCCTTAGTGAAATAGTCTGTGGTAGTGAGAATCCATCTATGCTGAGGAGAATATGGTGGACGGATTTCTCCTATGAAGTCAAGTCCCCACCGTTGAAAAGGAGCTTCAACAGTGATTGGATGCAGAGGTACGGGTAGCAATTTTCTTTTGCCTTCAAAAAGTTGACGTTTATGATAGGCAATGATTATCTTGTGTATATTAGGAAAAAGAGTAGGCCAATAGAAACCACCCCTCAAAATTTTGTTGGTTGTTGTCTTCCAGTAAAAATGACCTCCACACTCTCCTTCATGGAACTCGTTCTTAACCTTCTCTGCATCATACTTAGGCAAACATTTAAGCAATACACCACTTGCATTTTTCCAATAAAGACATCTATCTATAATGCAATAGTTTACAACTTTTAACTTTAGGAATCTTGCCCTTATCTTTGTCAAACCAGGAGGTGTATTTAAATTAAGAAAAACATAAATAATGTCAGCATACCAAGAGGAATTCATGAAATGGTCTTCAACAATGGGAGTTGAGGTTTCCTCTTGACCATCTAAAGTATTAATCATATTTATATCAAGAAATTCAAAATTTGATTCAGCCATTAATCTAGCAAGACCTTGGCCTTTGATCAGCTTAGTGGGTTTTATCTCTAAATCATATTCAAGAATAAAAACAATCCACTTACCTCTCTTACCATCTAGGTCCTGTGTTAGAATGTATTTAACAACTAAATTTGGGACAAAGGCAATGACGTGTGAGTGAAAGATGTATACTCTGAAGTCTTTCAAAGCTTTAACCAAAGAAAAAGCTTACTTCTCCATAATGTTATACTTCAGAGGGGCATCCCTCAATGCCTTGCTAAAGAATGCAATAGGCTGCTCTTGTCCTTGTGGATTTTTCTGTAAAAGGACAGTAGCTAGGTATGTTCTGATGCAAAAGAAAAAATATAAAAATCTTTTGAAAAATCATGAATTATTAGAACCGGTGTTTTGGTTAACGCTTGTTTCACCAGCTCAAAGGACTTCTTTTCTTGCAAGGTCCACTTTACCCCTTGCTCCTTTTTTAACATGTTTTTTATATCTCTAAGGAGCTCAGCCAAGTTTGGGATGAACCTTCTCAAAAAGTTAATATTTCCAATAAAATATTGCAACTCCTTGATGTTTCGAGGATGAGAGATTTGCAATATGGCCTCAATCCTCTTTGGATATACCTTAATACCCTCTTCTGAAATGATGTGCCCAAGAAGTTTACCTTCTTGGAGCCCAAATAGTGTCTTCTTGGGTTTAAAGATATCCCAAACTTCCTGCATTTCTCGAAAACTTTTCTTAAGTGTTTTAAGTGCTCTTCATCTGTTTTTGAAAACATAGTGACATCATCAAGGTATATAATGATGAAGAAGCCCAATTCTTCCGAGAATGCTATGTCCATGGCTCTTTGAAAAGTTGCTCCAGCATTCATTAGACCAAAGGGCATTTTCACATACATGAAAGTGCCCCATGGTGTAGTAAAGGTTGTCTTTAACTGATCAGCAGGGTGAACTAAGATCTGATTGTACCCTGAGTATCCATCAAGCAAATAAATTCTTCAAGACCCTACCACCCTTTGTAAAATATGATCCATCTTAGGTAAAGGGTAGTTGTCCTTTAATGAAGCTTTGTTTAAGTCTCTAAAGTCTATACAAAGCCTGATCTCTCCAGTTTTCTTCCTAACTAACACCAGATTAGATACACACTCAGAATATCTAATAGGGACAATAATACTAGCTTCATACATCTTTTTAATCTCCTTCTCAACTAAAGGGAGTTGTACAGGGTTTATTCTGCACAGTTTCTGTTTGAATGGTTTTTGGTTTTCCTTGAGAGGGATTTTGTGCTGTATTATTTCATTGTCATAGGATTTAAGATCTTCATAACTCCACGCAAAAACATCAGAAAACTCTTTAAACAGCTCTATGTATCTGAGTTTAATGTGAGCTAGTAAAGTCTTAGACAGTTTAATCATTTTCGGTTTAAGTTCACTGCCTATATTGCACTTTTCCACTTTAGTCTCTACAGGTTCCAGTTTTGGCTTCTTGGCCACATTGTTAAAATCGAACAACTCTTCTAAAGGGGCCAGACCCTTAGGAAAACTCTGATCTTTAGAGTGCAGAGTTTCTAACTCCTCTGTTTCTAACTCTGCATTTAATTCTATTTTGTTTTTAAGTTTGCTAGTCAGAAGATTAATATTGAAATGTTAGGAGACGACTCTTCTTCACCATGGAAATTTTCTTTATTGCAGTCTCTATCATAATCTGAGTCCGAACTGTTTAGTTCGAACTCATTTCTGAATTGCATGAAGTCTTCTATTTTTTTGTCTTCGTCAAACACCTGCCAATACTTTTCATTATCAGGCACGGCTGGTCTAAATTTTATTTGAGTTGTGTAGTCTTTGGTTTCATATGGTGTTAAGCATGTTCTAGCTGCAAAGGCTAAATTGTGGGCCTCAATATTCTTTTCCTCGGGACAAAAATTATCTGGTATTCCTCAAAAATTTTTAAAAGGTCCATGACATCATTTCGATAGGCCCTAAGTCTTGGGTGATTTGTGTTATACTCCCCATTGACTTGCCTAATGACTATTTCTGAATCCCCATATGCTTTGATTTTCTTGGCTCCTAACTTTTTCAACAAACGCAAGCCTAGAAGCAGGGATTCATATTTCACTATGTTATTAGAACACTGGAAGTTTAATCTGCAAGAAATGCTTTCTGTGTGGTTGTTTTCAGTGTTGCAAATATAGACACCTGCACCAGCATTAGTTCTAGTTTCATACTCCATAGAGGATAATTTTTGGTTTCATATGTTTGGTGAAAGTCCTCTTCAACTATTGTGCTTTCTGATTGTTCTTGAGTATCAGCACTTAGTTGAATTCGTTTCATTTCCTCAGATTTGTTATTCAGTTGAGGACTTCTTTCTTGACTCTCAATATTTAAAAGCAAATGACACATGATTTGTAGCTCAAGACCCGTGTTTTGTTTGCTAGATTTTACAGGTTCAGCAAACTGGTTTGACACTCCTACATTATCTTCTTCCTCCTCTCTATCTGTCATTAAATCAGACAAGGTCACTTGTTCAGTGAAAGTTTCATCATTTAAAAGGATAAATGAATCCAGGCCTGTGTTTACAGAATAAAGGGGAGAGTTCTTTGGTCTGTCCTGACTTGTAACTATGTATTGCATATGAGACTCCGTGTAAAGTCTTCTAGTCTGATTGAAAACAGGGATAGTCACATAGGTCATGTCCATTTGCATAGTCCCTTGTAACTTAGCCCCCCTAAGATCTTGATAATAACATTCCATACTTTGGGGGCACATCAGCCACAACAATATCCATTATTAAGCATTTGGATGGAATCTGGTCTAAGTTAACGCAGAGGTCTTTGATTAATCCTAAACATTTTACTCTGCTTTAGTTAAAGGAGTAAAGGTCTTTATAAGGTTTGGTGATTTCAAAGCCTAGGCTCTCCATGACAGCTTTGGGCATTAAATTATGAGAAGCCCCAGAATCATGCATAGCATTGTGCAAAAATTTTTCATGAATATTTAAACTTATATAAAAGGGAGGAACAAGTCCCTCTTGATATCTACCTTCAATATTAGGACCAAAAATGAGCTCTGGCTGCTCATCATTAAGATTGAGTGTGTCATTATTATCCTTAATATTTAAAGCCTTCAAAATTTGGGTCCTATATACATTCTGGGCAGCTAACTCAGTAAGGGGAACAGGGATTTTGATCTTTGAAATTTCCTGCTCTAGGCTGAAAGGAATTTGGTTCTTTGAAAACCTTGTTTCAGCCTTACTAGTTGCCAGTCTATCAGCCACATCAGCTTGCTGATTTGTTCTATTCACATTTGACAAAATGATTTTAATAGGAGTACTAGCTGAAGTGTTAGTACTACTAATTTCCACACTCTGTTTTTCATTGTTTGGAGTGCCTTTCTCTTTACCTTTATCAGAATTAACAGCCACTGTTTTGTCCTTCTGTTTGACAACTTTAGGCTTGGTTGCAGTGCTGTTTTGTGAAGATTTTTCAGAGGTTTTGGTGTTGGGAGTTTGTTGACTGGTTTTTCTTCTAAGGTCGTATTCTCTTTGAGACTCTATGATGACATCTTCCATGTCTTGATAATAACTTTCATCATCATCTCTTTTGTCATCATAAGGTGTATAAAGACCTTGTTTTCTATCGTAATGAATCTCAAAGTCATCATCATCTACCCCCAGCATGTTGATATCATCTTCCTCTATTATCTCATATGTTTCCTCAACCTCATTAACATAGTTTTGATGAAAGGGAGGAGTGATCTGTTGATCATCTTCTCTGGGTCTGTTTGGAGGTTGGTTCCTTCTAAAATTTTGATTCTAGTTCTGGTTTCTGTTTTGAGGAGTAGTTTGGTTTTGACTGGCTTGTGCTCTCTCAAGGATGCTCATTTTCTTTATCATCTCTTCCATCATTCTCTCCATCTTTGAGCTAGAAGTAGAGGGTGTAGATTCCTTTCTAAACTACACTCTCTTTTCATTCTTCATTCTTGCTCTCTTCTCCATCAAGTTGACTTCCACAGAAAGAGCACCTTTTTGCATCTCTTCAAGAGTTGCAGGATATCTCTCTCTCAGCTGATAGGCCATCTCAGGGTCAAACCCTTCAGGAAACTTGTTTAAAGCTAAGCCTTGTGGAGGTTTTAGATCTGGGGAAAGTGCATTATATACACTGTTAAATCTGGTACAATAAGCTTGTACACTTTCCCCGGTATTTCTATGAAGGTTCTTGTAATCAGAAAGGACTTGGAGAGGATTCTTCTTTACTTCCCATTTGTTTAAGAATGTCTGATGGAAGGCTTGGAGATCATTGATACTATGGGGGGTTAAGCCTTTAAACCATTTTCTGACCTCCCCTCCTAAGCTTTGAGAAAAAAATCTGAGCTTGACAGAATCATCATCAATTTCATTTAAGTCAAAGTAGTCATTCATCTTATCCACATGTTGTGATGTAGTTGTAGCATTGCTAGCATCATATAATGGAATTTTGGACTGATAGTCCTGTGGAAGATTTAATAATGGTACAGGAAGGACTAAGGGAGCATACCATGTAGCCATGGTAGGAGGTGGAGGTGGATTTACAAGAGGGAAATTGGGGTGGAATGGAGTGGCTTGAACAGTGGATGTAGGGTGAGCAGAAGTGGATGGACCAGGAGTATATTGCTGAGCTGATCTTGGATGAGAGACACCTAAGTTTTGAAGGAAATGTAAATCAGGAGGTGTTGTTTCTCTACTACCAGGATGTTCACTTGTTTCAGGATATGAAAGTGAAGATTCAGAATCTAACTGATCTAAATCATCAAGAGACCTAGTTCTAAAGGGATTTACTAAGTCAGCTTGTGATTGTTGTAGATCTGAAGTATTTTCAGGAACTGAATTAGCTCTCAAGGGTGATCTGAAAATAGTTGATAATTTAATCCTAGGAGACTTCCTAAGGATAGTTTCTGGGTTATCAACTATCTCAGGTGGATCAGGGTCAGGATAGGCTCTACTGTGAATCTTTCTAGGAGCCACTATCCTGTGTTTTTCAGACCCAAATAAACAAGAAAAGTTTAACCAGGTATGACAGTCTTTAAATGGTCAACTAATCTGTTTGGACAAATTTTAATCCTACAGTCCTGTAACTAAGTTTGAATGATATTACAATGATAAGGGTTCTTCCCAGTGGAGTCTTAAGGTTTGTTCAGGATTGTGGACTCGCCAAGTGGAATTTTTTAGCTCCTAAGGAGGTAAAAAGTTTTATGGTCCACCACCATGTTTATTTGATACCAATCTAAAATATTTTTGAGTTTTCTGAGTTATTTTTCAGTTGTGTGGTTTCTAAGAATGTCCTAACTCTGTTTCAAAACTTAGCTACAGTTATGAGACAAAGACTGTCTACTCTTATGGCTAAGCCAGCTGATCTTTCAAGGTTAGCTAAAGTCTTATGAGAATCCTAGGGTTTACCTATTTTTTCACTGATTCAAACAAGCTTCATCATAATTACCATTTCTTGGTAGTGATTTAAAATGTTGTTTTTTACTCACTAGGTTTTATGAAGTTTTAAAGGGAACCAAAGATTCTGGGTTCGAGCTCCCCAGTGGAGTCGCCAGAGATGTTAGCACCCTATAATTAGAAATATTGGCAAAATTCCAACTGCAGGGAGAACATTATTTCAACCACTTTGGGATTCTAGGATCTAGGCCTCCTGAATCCGGAGAGGTATCTCTCCAATAAGTGCAAAGATGGATTTGTATTTGTAGTTTTGGGTAATGATATTAGGCTATTTATGGAGGTCGAGGGTCTATTTTTGTTTTTAGATGGTTGAGCATGATTACTGTTTGAGGTGGAAAGTTCTAAGTGCAAAGAGTTTCAAAGGTGTGAAGTTGCAAGCAATCAGAACAAGCTTTGGCCAGAAAGATAGATAATTGCAGGTTTTAGTCCATTGGGCTATGGAGTCATAATAGGGTTTAATTGAAACAACCAGGTTCAAGAGTGGTCCATGGGGCAAGTCATCTATGTCTAAGGATCTCTTTAAAGTTTGATTTATGGAATGAAATGATACATCAAGAAGGGGAATTAAACAAATGAAGAACAAAGAGTAGCCTAGGATCTGGTAAGTACTTTGAAACTAGCCAACCTTTGAAAAACACTTAAGAAAAACATAAAAGCAATCCAAGATCTGGTAAGTACTTTGAAAATAGCCAACCTTTGATCCACTTTCAATAGAAAGCATAATTAAAATAGAGGGAAACTTGAAGGCAACTGTTATAGAAGAAAATAGCGGGCTGGGATCACCACAAATCCTCTCCTAGCTCTGCTCTACTGGGTTACTTTCAAGACAAACACAAAGATAACACAGAATGACCTAAGATCTGGTAAGTACTTTTAACCTAGCCAGCTTTTAACACATTCCAAGGGAAACTTTCAGATAGTCTTTTGGGATAAAACTAGGGACAAGGCACACCATAGCTTCCTTAGTTCATCTCTACTTAACATATACTGAAAATAAAATTTAAGAATAACAACCAGTTCAGACAGTAGGAAAAAGGAACGCCAGCATTTTTATGCTTAAACTGAATTAGATCATTCCTAAATAACACAGATTGGAAGAAAACATTTAGATAAAGATTTTTAGTCAGAGAAGGGTACTGATATACAGTAGGTCCTAACTCTATGCATGTTGTTCCTTATAAGAGAAAATGAACACAATGAAAACATAAACAAAACAATAATTCACAATAAGAAATAACATCACCGTTGACATAGACCAGGATCCCATAAATCAGCTTGTATTGATGCTCCAAACCAGTTACAGCTTTAAGTCCAATGCTTTAGTTTAGAAATCATCTACACTTCCCAGACTAACTTATCTATCACAAGCAGAGCTCCAAGAGCCAATGAATACTATTTACAATCAGAGGTTTCCAGCTCAATTACATTTCAAAGTTCAACAACCAACTCAACCAACCCCTCTCTCATCTTCTCCAGTAGTATTTATAGAAGAATGAGGAGGTGGGATCCGATAAAATATCTCCAAAGATAATTAATACAGACTCAATGGCTTCTCAACCTTTGGGGGGCTCGATGAAGAAGCTTACATAGGTGTCCTCTGTATTAAATAATTTACATTTAAGATTTAAGCTCGGTGGAAACTCTTTTTGACTTTTGAGGCTCTCTGTTATGTTGAAGTAACTCTGTTGATATTTTTTCATTAATTTTATTTGCAGAATTCACTCTCTGGTTGCGCTGAGGCAAATATCTAATCTTGATCAATAACTTTGGCCTACATTTGAATGCTTTGAGGCACAGGTGGCACTGTGGTAGCTGGGAGGAATCAATTTGCCTCAGATGTGGTGGTGGAGGCTTTCTATCTGATAAAACCTTTCTGATTTTCCTTTAATTCTATTTTAATTTGGGGGATTAGGCTTTTGATAATCAATCCTAGCCGTAATCCCCACATTGTTTTCAATCTTCTATTCTGCTGTGTTCTATCTTCAACACTGATACTCTTTCAATTCATTTAACTGTGTCTTGTTGATGTGCAGGCCACGTAGGGCTCGTATGTTGTCAATGCCTCATGAAACACTGACGAAACATGGAGCTTGAACCCTATGAATGATTCCTTTTGATGAATCGAAGGTGGGAGAATCGTCATTCTCAGCCTTCGGATTTTCTCTTAATATAATGGAAAACCATTGAAAACCCTGCACAATATGAAAAATATTATAAAATCCTGCGTTATATAGGTTTTACTTCTTCAGAGGGAGTAGGGAGAGAGCATGGCCTTTGGATGGCATCATCCAACGGTCGAGATCAATTTTGGGAGGTTAAAAAAGGAAAGCGGGTGAAAAATAAGTCAGAACCGTTGATCGCTGAATGATTGACGGTCAGGATTGATCAGGAGGAAGTAAAGCGAAGGAGTCACTTTACGAATAAATGGCGAAAATTTGATGGGATAAGGTTAAAAACCTTTGTTATGAGAGAAAATGGTTAAAAATGGTGTTTGGGGTCCGGGATGATCATGGGCCGTCGGATGAGATCGGCCCAGAAGATCAACGACTGAGGAGGCGTGCGGAAAACGCACATGGAAAGAGGGAAAATGGTTTCAGGGATGGAAACCACCGTTTTCGCATGAGGAAAAGGCGAGTAGGCAGTATTTCCCTTTGGAACGCGATACGTGTCCCCGCCCGACACGTGTCATTAGAAACCACCCATTTCGCATGGCATTGGGAGAAATAAAATTTGCGCTGAAAGTCGCGCGACTTGGAACGAGGGCCGTTAGATCTGGGGCCTCAGATCTGACGGTGGAGAACGAGCACGATTCTGGAAAGATGTGCAGGTGGAAGCAAAGGGAGGGGGATTTTTATCCCTCGAGCATCTTTTGGGTGCGATCACCGTCCGACAAGACGGCCTCAGATCGGACGGTGCACGTCAATATCACACTGGGCCCATAGTCAAATTTTAATGCGCGATTAGGGTGGTATCTCCGAACCGCTTAAGGCCGCGTGTCGACCTGTGGCATTGATCGCGCTAAAATCAGAAATACTACTTACCCCATAAAAGCAGTGCGATGAAAACAGCTGTTTTTGTACAGTGATTGACCGCGGGGACCACCAAGGCGATTGATTTATCGGTCGTCGATTTGCAGATCAGATCAATGGTGGAGATGTTTTAAGCTTTGCACCAGCGGAGGACTTTTCATACCCTGCAAAAACACAAAAATTTAATAAAATCAAAGGTTTCATGGCTTCGGGGTGGAATATATATTTATAATATGGCTTAGTGCCCATCTGTGGGGCCATGGTCTATATGGAGTGCAATATGATTGGGGGCTATAATATACAGGGCTAATCGGCATCGGATTTTATATGTAACGAAAGACTTACACACCATCGAAAGTTTCCGATGCGATAAGCGCTCGGGACTATAACTCTTGGTTTTTCACAAAGGAAGCATGAGATCTGGAGTTATAACAAAAGGAGTTGATCGCATCGGGGGGTTTTATGTAACACAGCATATGCGCTCGCCAAAAGTTCCGATGCCGATAAGCACCATATGGGTTTAGCGCTTGGTTCTAGCACCAAGTCGCATGATGGGGAAGTGGTTTGAACTTAGCCCAAGGGGGCTTAAGTCTGTAATAAAAGTTGGGTTTTTTATATATTTTCGATAGTTTTCAAAGGGTTTTGAGGGTTTTGATAAGGCAAATAAAGAGTCTTAAACCTTATCAAAGGGGTCCTGATGGAGGGGAAAGGGGAAAAATATGAAAATGAAGGATTTTTATGAGAATGAAAGGGGTAGAAAATGAGGTTAGTTTCGAAGTGAGGAAAGGGAAAAAGGTGATTTTTGTAGTAGTCTCTTCTCATGAAATCAACAGAATTCCAGAGTGTAAAATGGGCACAGTAGGGAATATTTTGGACAGAAGCATGAGGCCTTCAAGAGTCTTCAAGAGCCAACACTTTTTGCAATAAAATTTGTTCCTTGAAAGCTCCAAAAAATGATTTAGTCACCTTTTGGTATAACAAATTTTATAGTTGGCTAATAGGCACTCTTTTGTGTTTTTCCTTACCAAGGAAGTCTAATGAATTACAAACTGAGGATTTCCCTGTGCATCTAATTTAAGTAATGGAAATTTAAATATATCTTCTTGGAATAATAGGATAAAGTACACAAGGAATGATTGATTCCTGAAAGAAATTTCAATAGAAATATTCTCGAATTTGTCATGAATACAATCTGCCAGAAAATCACTGTAATTGAAAATATGTGATGGTTTGTCACCTGCTGAAAATAATGAAAAAAATCCTAAAATTACCTCATCAACCCATTGATCACTTAGATAGGCTAACAAATAGGAAACCATGGAGATAAACTACCTAGACATTTATGGAAATATGTAATAAGAGTAGGGTGGATTGGTTCTTTGTAACTCAGAATTTTCAGGAAAAAATGTTTCAAATATGTTGCTTCTTTGGGAGAAGTTGAGTTTCTGATATATTTCCATAAGATATTCTATAGAAAAATGATGTAAAGGGACCATAAGTTTGACTTGAATTATTTGGAAAACTGACTCTCGGGTGAAAGTAAACAAAAATTCATTAATTTTGGAAATCACAACTCTCTAACTTGGCACATATCTGAAATTACACAAGGTGACAAATTTTGGGAAGAAATGGGTCTGGGGAAAGGTTAATTGAGGTATGAGGAGTCCCAAATGCTCAATTCATCACTAACATCTAATAATTTTGTATTCTCCCGGTTGTGGAGTTCATAAATATCGAACTCACACTGGGTTTCATGGATCTTGTATTATTTCTCAACCAGAGGAATCTCATCCAAATTTATAGCAGGGGGAAACATTGGACTCTCTACCACTAATTTAGTTTTTCCTTTAGACGATGACATGTTGAATGATGTATTTGCAAATAGGTGTATTGAATTACTGGGAATTTGGCGATCGCTAATGTGGAAATGGAGTAGAAGTTGATGGAAGTAGAATGATAGTTACACTGCTGCAAGAGAATGAGAGAAAATGACTTTGAATGGAAGCGGGATGTTTTATAATTTTTTTTGATAAGTTAACCATTTTGGCGCATCTAATTAATGCACTTAGAATTTAGCGGGATGGTTTAATGATCGTAACGGTTAATCAAAAGTTGGCGAGGAAATTAATTGATAAAATGGTAATATGATGTTTGAGAATGAGTGATAAACAAGTGACAAGGTGTGAGGGAGTGATGGCGGGAGTGGAGCAGAGGAAAGGTGGTTTTGAAGGGGGGGGGTGTAGGATATTTTGGAGGGATGAGGGGGGTGGGGGTGTTCTGAATGATATGCAGAGGACACATACCCTGGGAGGTATTAAATAAAAAAAACTTTTGAGCACCCCCTCCAGGTTAAACATCGAAAGCGCGAGGGGGGGGGGGGGGGGTCTGAAATGCATCCCTCGTCATTGATCAAGGCGGGGGTGATCTGCACCATTGATTGGTGTGAGGCATTTATTACAAACTGCGAAAAACATCAAACCAATCAAACTTTATTAAAAATAAATATTATTTAATACTTGATTAAAGAAACTAAAAAGGATTAACATAATTTAAAACAAAATTAATCACGACGACATTTAAACAAGTGCACCCATACTTTGGGATTTCATATTTTTATTTTTCATATAGATATATATTTAAATCCCATTTATTAATTTTTTTCTCTAATTTTTTTTTTCTTATTTCTTTCTTTTTGTATTTTCTTTTCTTTTTAAATATAATTTTTTTAACATAAAAGGAAATGGAAAACATAACATGGTGAAAATAAGTTACAACAATTCATATGCATGTAAATAAAGGGGAACAAAAATAAATTGTTTGTACCACTGGAGTGGGGTCCTTTTTTAAAAATGTGGAGAATAACATTCATGATGTATATGGATCACAACGTCAATACAATGGTTATCTGGATATTATAGAAAGAGAATCATGAAAATTACTAAGTGCATGCATGTTGAAAAATGATGGGGACGAAGCATATGATATACATGTGTAATGAAAAGGGTAATAAAAGTGAGAATGAAATTAGTCTCCCTTTTGCATTTAAATGAAATAGAGGATAAAATAAAATGGTTTAACATGAAAAGGTACTAACATATTAATACATTGGAGTCCTAAAGAATAAACCTACATGAAACAACAAGAATGTTTTGTAGTGAAGGGTAAAAAAAATTCAGTCTGAAAGCTAGAAAAGTCCATGTATGGTTTAAAGAAATCTCTAAGGATTTGGTATCAAAATTTTGATACTTATATATTGGGACTTGGTTTCACAAGGAGCAATGATAATCAATATATGTATTTCAAATTAGTTGGTGTTTTTTTTTTATTTACGCGGTCTTGTATGTGGATGATATTTTGTTAATTGGAAACGATAAGGAAATCATCAACGATTTCAAAACTCAATTATCATCTGGAGTTTATATGAAATATTTTTAGCGGTACAAACTTTATTTTAAGCATGAAAATTAAAATATATTTGGAAAACATGACACTTTAGCTGAATCATAGGAAATACATTGAAATAATATTGTGGAGGTTTAATATGCAAGAATTTAAATTGGTCAAACTTCCTATTTCTATCGAAATAAATTTATTTGCATAATAGTGTCCCAATAAACAAGAGGAAGAGGACATGTCTTGCATTTCTATGTGTTGATGATGCTAGAAATACCTCAACCAAGAGGTCTCCCTGATGTGAAGTCCCAAATAGACCTCACACTATTTGGGGTAGGAGCCCCATCCAGAGTATCGACTCAACTTCCATGTATCCTTGTAGATTTTCCTTGGATAAAAATTTCAACATAAGAGAGTAATAAACAAGTATTTTTGGATTAGAAAGTGAGTATTCCTTGTGAAATGTTCAACTACGAAAAGTATCAAGGTCCTTTTACCTAAATTGAAGAGAAAAGTGGGCCCTTTAAAGACAAGTAATAGTACTAATATGGAAAAGGCACATGCACCTATACATATGAATGGATCATTGATCAAACAATGAAATAGTTCACAAGGAGGCAAATATTGTTAAAGAAAATACAACACACCTTCAACAATATAAGTACCAAATCCATTGATAATAGTTCAATTTCCTTAGTACAGATGAAAACAACATACATTGCAAACATTCAATGAATAGTCTTACAATATTCACAACATATACATGAAGGCGTGTTGGCTCAACAAGCTTTTCAATTAAGTAAAAGTTACAATACACATCATGACATTGAACACCCCTAACCCCAATAGTGGAGCATTAGAGTAGTCAATCACTCCTCCAAAACAATGATCTTCCTCTCTAATTCCTGGTAGGAGGATCCAAGGTGAAAATTCCTTTGCATGAACAATGAGGGTGTATATATATATAAATGGGGTGAACATTCACCTCCCTTGTGACTCTTGGATTACCCTCATGATTTTTTGACTTCTCTATGACCTTTCGACTTCCACATGAATTGTCACATTACATGGATGACTATTGGACTTCCACTTTACATTAAATTTTCCAATATGGAATTTATATAATCCATAAATGATATGGCACATGATGACTCATAACTTGAAATGATATGACAATTGTGACATGGAAATGTCAATTCACTCTTTTTTGTTTCTATCTTTGAGTCTTATAGAGAGATAGTGTGTGCTCTTCTTCTTCCTCCTCCTCATGACTTAAAGATAAGGAGTCCTCATTGTGACCTTGATATTAAGTATTATATTGTAATATTCTATTCGTCTATGCTCTCACCAGATGATCATATGATATTTTCAGCTCCATAGGTATCTTCTAGAATGGTATCCCTCTATGTTTCATCTATCATCATCCTATCATGATGATATAGAGTACCTACAACTAAAAACCGTTCATGACAATACAACATCAGTTTGGAAAACCCCTAATCTAACGTGTTTCATGAAATCACTTGTTAGGGTTTGAATTGGTGAATAGTTGAGTGACTAACTTATGGATTGTGCGGTTCCAAAGGTAAAAGTAAAGGACTAAGGCTTGAGAATACACAATTAGTAGTTTAGGATGGTCAGGGTCAAAGGATTACATATTTGAGGGGCTCAAGAGCTCAAGATCAGGTCTTGATGCTTGAGGTTTCCTAGTGCACAGTTTTGGAAGGACAAAATCAATGAATTACATAGTTGAGGGACTAGTGAGGTTAGGCTTGAGGCTTGAGCCTTGAGGTTACCCAATGCATAGTTTTGAGAGGCAAAACTATTTGATTGTGTAGTTGTGGGGCTCAAGAGCTCAAGGTTGGGGATTGAGGCTTAGAGTTTCCCAATGCGCAGTTTTGGCATGAGAACAAGATGGGAGATTGTAAATTTGAGGGTTTCAAGGGCTCAATGTTGAGGCTTGAGGATTGAAGTTTTCCAATGCACAATTATAGAGGGAGGACAATCGAATGGATTGTGTAATTGCATAGATCAAGGTGTCAGGTTGGAAGCTTGAGGCTTGACACTTCACAGTGTGGAGTTAAGGCTAATGAGGCAACAATTACGTAGTTCTAGGGATCAAGGGTCAAATTTGAGCACTGTGACTATGAAATTTGTAGTTACAAGAGGCAAGGGTTAGGGCTTGAGGGTTAATACTACATAATGCACAGTTCATAAAGGCTGAGTGAGGTCAAGTTGTCGGGGAGTGAAATTTTCCGGATGAGGCTAACTGTGGAATCAATGAGACCATAGTGAACAAGGAAAAAACCTGAGCATGATCACACACTTATAAAATTTCAAGACACAAAATTGATCACTCAAAATACATGAACAACATACTTCCCTCAATGTGACGACTCTCCCCAAGTGCAGCATTAAAGGTACATTTTGTGATGACAATGACGACACTTGTGCGACAATGCAAAAAAACTTTGGGAATGAGTTTAAAACATGTCTACATGACTATAGGGGCTCATCAACACAAAATATACCTTTGAAACAAGCTAAAACTCCACTTTACATGATAAGAGACACTTCCCATGCCAAATGACGAAATTTTCTATATGAAGAGAAGAGTGTGAACAACGCTTGTGATATGAGAACGAAGATGAAAGCGACACATGCTAGAGCAAAGATAACATGAAAAAAACACTAATTAAAGTGAAAGAAAGAAAAAAAGACAATAAAAAACATGAATGTTATTCTTGTGAAAGTGAAGGTGCACAAAAGAGACAGTTTGAAAAAACTCACTGAAATAGAAGTACAAACACAACTAGAAGTGAGAAACTCTCAATGACAATGCTCATCAACTATCGACATGGATTGAAAATTTCACATGAACTATCTTGGTGGACTGTGTTAGGTTTGTTCAAGAATTATTGAAGGAATGAACTCATGAATTCATCATAGTATAAGCATGTGTTAGTAGGTGACTTTGACAGTTACAATCCAAGCAGTGAGCTCAATGACTTAGTAGATTATCAACCGACCAAGAAGTGACTACGAAACGAATGATTGCAAGATCCATAATAACCTCCAAAATTCGAGTATAGGAAAAATTTTGGAGGGTGTTTGTCACAATGAAAACATTGTGATAGTATTTTTGATAGATTGATGTATGCAATGGTTTATACTAGATTTGAAATTACACATGTAATGGGATTTTTGAGTAGGTATATGGCAAAAATAGGGAAGAACTATTGGGTAAGCTTTTTAGGTATTCACATGGTAATATAAATTATGAAATTTGATACCAAGAGGGCTTGGAGGAGACTGGCTGTTGGACATATATGGATTTTTTTATGTAGTTTAGGCTTGATATTTGAATCACGGAAGATGTAATGTACCCAAACTTTACACCCTAATTTTTATTTTTATTTTATTTTTTTCTATTATGATATAATAGAGAATATTTACTCTTTACTCTGTGCTTACAAAAATTATTATTGTCCTTCGATTACATTTACGCCTATGACATGATAATGGCCATCCTTCTCTTCCAAATTGTCATTTTGTTTTCCTTTGCAGGTTATACTTCTCCCTTTCGAAGCTATACCAATTCCTACAACTTAGGTAGGCTAGAAATAATTGTTGTGTTACTTTTATCAATATATATGACTCCTTTGAATTTTTACATAAGAATTTGTTGCATAGTGTATAATGTAAAAAAATATTTAGAAGGTTTTTAACCCTTGTTGTATTTACATTCATGTAACACCCCTTTTCCCATCCATTATGTTAAATGGGTTTATAAACCGTGTTCCCTTAACTAAATTTTATCAAGGAGGTGATCTTGGTTAATAGTCTTCATATGTATATAAAATAGTCTGGGAACAATATATAGTATTTCGATTATAGTTGGCATGGGTGAATAACTTTGTGGTCTTTGGGCCTCTATTCCCATGTGCCCTTTTCTATGTGGCTTTCATATTCTTCGATTGAGATCTATCAGCACAATCTGATGATTGTTTTGATTTATGCTAATGTGACTACGGTTATTTTTCCTTTTCCCTTCATTTGTTCTATTGATTGTTTGTTGTTGACGTTATCCTTCTCTAGAAAAGGAGGATGGTTTGACCCTATCCTCATATTCAATGTTACACAGGTGTTACTTCCATCTTGTTAAACATATGTTTCATCCTCTTGTCTAGGGATTCCTACTCCACACAGTCAAATCCAATGAGAAATAGAGGTATTATGTATGTTTCTCTTTTCTATATATTTTCAATTATTATTTTCGACCATTTTAATTGCCTGATCCACATAATGTGGCTTCCTTGTAGAGCACATGAGGATTAACATTACCATGATAGATATGAGACCATCCCCACATCTATTCTAATATTCTTAGCTTCTACCTCCACAACTTGGTGGGTTCGAGGATTTCAACAAAACATTCATCCCCTCAGAAAAATAACCCGTAAATTTAATCTCCTTCCTAGCTCTTTTTGTCATTGTGGCTATTTATAATTATGGTTCTAATTTGCTTCACTATAATCAGGTTGTTAGAAATGGAAATATATATAATTCCTCTTAACGCTCACCTCGGTAGTTTCAAGTAAATTATTTTCCTTTTCACCACTAACTGTTTATTCTTGATTTATTTCTTTGGGGAGACATTTTCACGTTTATGTTATAATGTTATATCAAGAACAAATGCCTCCCTCTCCGTGTCATGGTTTTTATTTTGAATCCCTTTGTTTTCCTTAGTGGACTGTGATGGTTCTCTTTTTTACAGCTTAGGTATAGAATCTGGCCAAGGGATGGGGTGTATTATCTTACTTGAGTGTTGGTGTTTAGCCCTTATTAGGGTTTCTATGGTTTCACTTAGTTGTTTCTTCTCAAGTATTTATGCCCTGCCACTGTCTAAAAAATTTGTGTTAAGGGTAGACCTTTTATTTCATCCACTCTCATATGTTCCTCTTTTTCTTGAGTTTGATAAAAAAATTATGTGGTAATGATTTATTTTGTAGGTAACCCAGATGGACATCATGGTAAACTTTCTTCTCACGTATAATTTATTTGTCTCACTTGTATTTATTAATAATTCTAATTTCCACATTAGGGTATTTTTTTCTAGTTTATTAATAGGTGTGGGTTCTTTCAATAAAAGTACATGCTAATCCTAACTTGACATTTGACCATTGGTTTAAAATGTTTCTTTCACAAAGCGAGACTTTGACACCTATCAACCTTGTCATATAGGTTGGAAACCATGTATGTTTGTTCAAGTTCCATCTTTAAATTCTAGTTTCTACCCCCCCTTAGAGTGAGTGTGTTGTAAAATTTAAGCACTCATCGATATGCCTAGCATGGATTTTATTTTTCTTTAATTAGGGATTCTCTAAATGAAACCTTATGGTTTTGTTGTTTACATGATTGGCGAGTTGGAAAATGGGCACTTGCTCCTTGTACAGAATTATCTTAGATTAATTTCTAATGGAGCTTCACTTGTATTATTTTTAGAATTTTAAGGTGGCTTGCTACTCTTAGCCTTTTGTTTAATAATTATTTTTCTATTTCGCCCAAATGACCAGGATAAGACTCTATTATATGAGGTCTTGATTGTGTATATATATAATTTTGGGTACTCCTTCTATTGCATATTAACTAGCATTGTACTTGTTATTCAAGTTTAATCCAATTCGTGATTCATTTATGCACTTGTTTCTTTCATTCATGGAATCAATAATATAATATCACTACTTAATTAGGAGTATCCCATTTCTATTTTTGTATAAGTTTTCCATAAGGACACAAGGAAAAACCAAATAACCATTAAAAATATTACTAGAATTACATTAACTCTAAAAATATATTTTCTAGACCCTCCATGAAAGAAGAATTGATATTCCTTCTTATTGAGTTATTACTTAATAAAGGTAATAATATATTTAACATTTGGTTCAATTCATAGAGATGCATATGGATTGAATTAGGACCTGAAATGAGATTTAAACGTTCCTTGCAGTAGTTACCACATACATAGAAATAAATTTCATATGATTGAATAACTTTAACATAACCAATAACCATTCTATGTCCTTTTTTATTTTATGATTTCCAAGGAGAGAGGTTTAATTCTCATCACAATTTTTCATAATTGACATAGCGCTAGCTATAACATTAGATTTATAGAAACATGTATCCAATTATAGTCTAAACTTAAATCTATAATTTTGAACATATCTTTGTTCTATTTCATGTTTCCTTACTTGATAACATTGATTAGTTGTTTCACTATAAATATCATCATCCCTAACTCTTATCCTAGTTCCTTTCATTACTTAACTCTTCCTATTACTCCAACACTATTATAGATTCATTCACACTAGAAATTCGTTTTGAATTTGTTCCCATTATACCAATAATAATATAAATAAGCATTCTTTTGGACCTCTATCTTAGACCACTTAAATATAGAATCAGATATTTCAATACCACAATATTCTATATTACTTCAACTTCCATTATTATTTATCATACTACCGATTATTCAAACATGCATCAATAAATATATCTAACTCTTGCAAAATTTCATAGAACATATATTATGTTCATTCTGCCACTATCCCAATATATAATTACTAACAGTTCCATGCTCAATGCGAAACATGAACCCATTTATTTTCTAGTTTTACTAGACATATAACACAATAAACATAAAACCTCAAATAAATTCCATGAAATATTAAATACCACAAAAACATATCTGACCAAAATAAACTTGTTGAAACAAACCAATACATCACTACAAAATAAATTTAAGTCTACACAAGTAATTAATTATCTGAACAATAAGAATTCTTTGGGAATAATGTGGGGATAAAGGCACATCCATGCTAACCTATGAGTTATAAACCGACAACCCCACTACCCCCACCCCCCCAGCTCCTTTCCTTCCTCTCGGTTCTCCAAAACTAAGTTATTCAAAGTCTTTCCACTCACTGGAATTTATTAATTCTCTTCCAAATATATTTTTTGAAGCATCATGCTTTTAAGGTTTGTCAGACTTTTACCTAGGCTTTTCTTTTTTCCAGAAAGATATGAAAAATATCTCCTTTTTATCCAATCTTAGCATTTCTCTCTAGCTAAGATTATCTTAATATTTTTCCTTCATAAGCACACTTTTATCCCCGATTATTCTTATTCTTATATTTTTAACCAACTTATCATTTCTTTCCAGCGAAGTTTATCTTTCCAAAAATTACAATCTTTCTCTCCCATTATGTTGTTTCCGATGTGGCAATCTTTCTCCTCTGAATTTTGGAAGAATTTGGGAAGGATAATTCAGGAACTTCCACCATATTGACTTAACCACTTAACAAGCTCTTTTACAATAAGGAAACCCACATCGTTCATGTGCCATTTCCCATAATATTTCCGAAAGGAATAAAATAATTATTCATCATAAAATTATTTACATAAATTAGTCTACTCAATTGATGGCCCCATGACCCAAATAGTCACACAATAATAACAATTAAATACATAATAATAATGTATATAAAATATAATTTACACTAGGGGTATAATATAATATCTATAGATGGTTATGTTTTTAATTTATTTAAATTATTGATTAGTTGTATGATCTAAAAATGGAGGTGTCTTCCTTCCTCTTCCTCAGAATATCATAAAACAAATAAAGGATCGTTTCGATGCTTTTCAAGGTAGAAATGGGTCTTGAAACAAACAAACAAAAAATCAATGTCTCTTCAAGTCATGAATTAGTCTTCACATGTAAACTTGACATAAGAAACATAAAGAACATAACTCATGCAGGCATAACGAAGAGCTTAAAAAAATATTTGTTGACAGAGTTCACCCCTCTCGGGCTACATCTTCGGGTGTGTCAATATGACTAGACCAATCATATATTCAATATCAAAATTAATTACATAAAATTTTTTGATGGTAAATATATGGCTATTATCCCTACAAGGTCATTTTCTCCTACAAAGAACTCTCACAAACAACAACAGCACAAAGAATCTCCTATAAAGATGACATAATCCAACTGAAATGAGCTAAAATGAGCATGTGAGCACTTAAATTCCACATTGAAGAAAATCAACAAAACTTCCCTCAACATAACATAATGAGAGAAGTGAACCTGATCTGAACCTTGCAAGTTACTGATCTAAAATAGATCTGATCTAATACTGAAGTAGAACCAATTATTTTCCAACAATGAATTAATTGTTAACTCGATCACATAATGTGGAAGACTGAAGGAAATAAAATGATTTAAAGACTTAAACCAGAACTTAAGAATCTTATTAAACATGAAATTGCAGCAAAGAACAGAGATAAGAGACAAAAAATATTGATTACAGAGTTCTCCCCTGGTGGACTACATCTTTGGGTCTGCTTTCAAGATGGGCGTATGTTTTATTAAGGATCGATCCGAGGAATTCTTTACATAGCAAATACACTAGAATGAACATGCTCGTAGGCACTTTTGTTCACTATCAATAGCAATATCTCTCCCTATTATTTCCAACGCCTATCTCTATGCTCAATCATGCCTCTGGAAGACCAAGTTACACTGAAAACAAAACAACCTCTCCTACTCAGAATCTAAATAAAAATCTTAAAAATCACTTTGTCCCCTCCATGGTGAAATGGCTAAGTTAAATAAGTTCATGTTCAAACTCCTTTGGGCAAAATCTGTGTAGTGGTTTAGAAATTAATGTGATTAGGTGAGTATAACTCCTCTCGGTGCAATAAAATTGAAGCACCTAAGGATAAGGTGCATGGTGGACAACTTTTTGAACATATTTCATATAACCAAAAACCCAAATTAGAACTTTAGGTTATAATTAACCCCTGAAAATCAGCTAATGGCGCGGAGCAGTGGGTCGTTTGGAATGTGACCGCAAGTGGTCAAAGCATTAGCTGCGACCTCTCAGTTCTGTCCCTAGCAGCTTCGCAATGGTGTGGTGACTCCGCATGTCACAACTCTGGTGGTTGCGGTCATCAAAACTACTACGGTCTTTGCATATATAACTATGGGTTGTTAACAAGCTCTTTTCACATGCTACCTCCGCCTGACGGTTCTGCTACGATTAGGCTCCCCACATGACTAACTGTGTTTTATATTATGGTTTATATTACATATAGTCTAAAACCCTTTTTAACATGGTTTAATACATTGCAAGGTTTACACCATAGTTTGGTAACATTTGCGCTAGGTTAGGACTTGATGTTAGGTTCACCACTTAGGTTTAGGACCTTTACATAATTTCTCCACCATAGTTTATACATAGGATTAGGACTTAGTCCATAGGTAGGACCACACCATTACCACTTCACCATTACATACATGTGCCACTTTTCACCAAGCTTAGAATTAGGATTTGATACCACTTAGGTCTTCCACCATAGGTTTAGAACTAGGCCTTAATGACTTAGGATTACAACATAGGCTTAGGATAAAAACACCATTACATAAAAAAATTCCACAACCATGGAAGCACCATGAAATCAAGAGAAAGAAGTAACTTGAACCACATCATAACCATGGCGAAGTAAACCTCATTGTTCAAACTGGAAACACTGAAGATGAACTGGACTTCTTATTAGACAAACTGGAGCTGACTGGACCTCACTGTCGATCTGATCAGAAGCAAGATCCTCCTCGATCAATCCTCTCCACTTGAAAGCTTTTGGACCAAAAATTTTTTTATTTAAGCAAAGATCAGGTGAGGGTACAACTCCCTTAATTTTCCGATCTCCATCCACCTCACCTTGCTTGGATTCATGCCCTTGAGTCCCACTCGAATACATTCAACATATCCACACCTAGAAGTGCAAACTTTCCTATCCAAGATGATATCTTCCTGCAACTCATTCATATACTCGGGTGCCAAATCATCAATGGTAGGAATCTTTGTATCTTCCTCTGGATCAATGATCATCATAGGTTCATGTTGGAAATACTGAGAGGTTGGGGGGGGGGGGGTGGGGGTGAATCAGTATTCCTTTGAATTAGTATTATTATCAATATTTTATAGCATTATTTAATCTTCAATTATTATCAGTGTTTATACAATGATAGCAGTAAAAAAAAGGAACAAAAATGCACACAGTTTTTAAGGTGGAAAACCCATCCAGGACAAAAACCACCTAAATGCTTTTCTAATAATTCTTTAATATTAAACTCCAATTGAAAATAAAACTCCAACTTCCTAGAATCTATAAAAGAATTCTTCTCGAGCTCCCACTGGATGGATGCTCCAACACCCAAGATTCTTCAGTAGTCAACTTAACGGATGCCCCATCACCCAATGAGCTACAACTTACCCTAGCACCACCCTACCACCTTGAATTTTTCACAGGCTTCAACCTGTTGGTGACTTCATGCACCAGCATACAACCACCCTACCACCCTATAAAACAATAAAATAAGAATGGGCTCACGTACCAGGGAAAATGGTCCACTTTACAATGATATAGAATGATGTAGAATAAGAAGGCACACTAGACCATAACCCCAACTATGAAAAAAAACCTAATGATGATCCTAGAGCTCTTGAAATTTCATCTTCAATTCTTAGCAGATAGACACTTGTACAATTTTTATAATGATTATTTTACAATGAATCAATATAATGATACCTTTACAATGACTGTATGTAGTGTTGCCCATGTGAAGACTTGATGTGGTGAACTTCTTGCTGCTATTATGCACCTTGATTGCTGCTCTTGTCATGCTACCCTTTCTCACTCTTCAGAACATTATATCATGCATTGAATATTATCTTTATGAATATATAATACCTGCAAAAATTCTTCAAGGGAATACCCATGACATGTTAATAGAAAAACTTACCTCATCCTACAGAGCATATGCCAGTGCTAAACCAAAAAAAAAAAACAAATTAGAATACAAAGAACCTAATGCAATTAAGAGATGAACATGCATATACAGAATATAATTACTTGAAGCTTACCTCTACTGCACCTTGATTTTCTTTGCTGCCCTAGAAAGTTTGGTCCTTTGCATCCCTTGACAACACATGATCTATATTTTTATTGCCTTCTAGGAGCTCAATATTGAATCTGGTATATATTTGTTATTTCAGATCCCCAATATGTGATTTTAGGTCTTGTAGTAGCCCTCTATGTCTTCTTTCCAATTCCATAGTTCTCACCCAATTTGGATTCTTCAATAAAAAATTATGGTGAATATCTCATAATGACCTAATTATGGAATGATTTAGTATATCGAACTTGTACGACATACCACATGTCACTGTTTCTTCATTTGACTCTAAAATTGATAAAAACAAAACTAAAGTCTGTGCAATATCCACCAATTTTTACAGAATTCCAATCCGATACTCAGAGAGAGAGTTATGGCGATTTTCCCAAGGTCACCTCTTTGAGATGAAGTTCAGGAGCCTGCAAAAACCCTAACTTCCACAGATCATATCTCCGCAAATATTGCACACCGTGATCTAAATTTTTTATAGGAGCTTCCTCAAGGTTTTTTATTTGCCTCATAGTAATTTCATCTTCTGAAAATTTGTATAAGTAACTTTATAAAAAAAATTCCACGATGACATGTTTCAAGTGGCGAAATCCATACATGAGGAGGATATGAGGATCACAATTTATATGAATGCTTAGGTTGAGAGAGACTTCAACAAGTGAATGTGGGAGCGATTGTAGGAGCTTAAAAATTATTAATGATTAACTTTTCAATGACCACAACCAATTATTAGTGTCAGGGGTTTTATCGCACTAACTGGGGTAACTAACTTCAAACATGAATATCTCTCAAACCAAGAAGAATTACATGGTGTTCCATATATCAACGAAAACATATCCAAAAGTAGAAACCATTAGAAATATCCTTGAATCGGAATGTATTAATTTGGTAGGTCAAAATTCCCATGCAATATCTGGGTAGCCCCTGGTGCTGCTTGGGTTGACATCAATGACAGCCACTGATCAACAATCTCCCCCTTTGACATTGATGGACACAAGTACTCCCCCTGCGATCATGACACCTCTTCTTGCAACATTATCTCCCCCTTTGACATCAATATAAAATGGTAATCCCCCCCAACACACAACCATCCTGTAGAACTGTACACACTTCCACTCCCCCTTTATATTATGAATAAGGAAAATCTAATGAGAACTTGGGAGAATCCCAAGCTTCTGGAAAAGATATTCAAATTCTTCATGAGATAAAGCTTTAAAGTTTTAGTGAAGATATCAGCAATTTGTTCTTTTGTACCAACATATTCAAGTTTGATATTATTTTCATCGACTTGTTCTCTAACAAAATGATATTTCATCGAAATGTGTTTTGTTTTTGAATGCATGACATGATTCTTGGAGATGTTGATGGCATTAGTGTTATCACAAAACATGGGAATAGGCTCACTGAATTGTACTTGAATATCTTGCAAATTTTGTTTCATCCAAAGGACTTGAGTACAACAAGTTTTTGTTGCAATGTATTCTGCTTCGGCTGTAGATAACAAGATTGAGGTTTGCTTTTTGCTCAACCATGATACAAGGAAAATACCTAGATAGAATGACGCTCCACTAGTACTCTTACGATCATCAACGCTTCCTACCAAATCTGCATCTGTAAAGACTTGAATAATGAGATTTTTACCCTTGGGATACCATAAGCCATATTCTGTTCTTCCCTTTAGATATCGAAGAATTCTTTTGACAACAATAATATGTGATACTTTTGGTGCTACTTGGAATCTTGCTACTTGTCCAACTACTTGCATAACATCTGGCCGGGAGGCTGTTACATATAGAATACTACCAATCATAGATCTATACAAACTCCAATCCACATCCTTAGATGAGCCGTCTATGCTCAATTTGCAACCTGTTACCATTAGAGTAAGAACGGGTTTGCAATCTTCCATTTTGAATTTCTCGAGCATTTCCTTGATGTACTTGGATTTACATATAAATATTCCTTTCTCTTTCTGAGATATTTGAAGCCCTAAGAAGTATGTCAGCTCACCAAGTATATAAATCTCGAACTCACTTTGCATATTTGTAGAAAATTTCTTACTTAGTCGATCATCATTGCTACCAAATATTATATCATCCACATATACCTCAACGATTGTTAAATTATATTTATCTATTTGTACATAAATATTCCTATCGGAAGTACCTTTATTGAACCCTTGTTGATGTAGATATCAATCAAGATGATCATCCCATGCTCTGAGAGCCTGCTTGAGACCATATAGAGCCTTCTTCAACCTGCAAACATAGTCTTATTTTTTTGATAATAGAAAACCTTCAGGTTGTTTGATCTAAACTTCTTCTTCTAATTCGCCATTTAGAAATGCTGACTTAAAATCCATTTGGTAGATTTTGTTTTTTCTTGAACATGAATAGGAGAGAAACATTCGGATGGATTCCATTATGGCAACTGGTGCAAATTTTTTGTCGAAATCAATTCCTTCCACTTGTGCATAGCCTTTGCAAACCAGTCTTGCTTTGTTTCTGGTAACCTGTCCATGTTCATTCAATTTTTTCCTTGAACACCATTTAGTCCCAATGAAATTTTTATCTTTTAGTCGTGGAACTAATTCCTAGGTGTTATTCTTCTCGATTTGATCCAATTCTGCATTCATAGTTGCTACCCAATGCTCATTCTAGCTGGATTCCTCAAAACTACTAGGCTCAAAGGTTGTTATAAAAGCAATGTGAGCTTGTTGTGATGAAAGAAGTTGTCGACCTTCATTTATGTCACCAATGATTTGATTTCTTGGATGGTTCTTTTGAATCCATTCTTTTTTTCTCTTTGGAGGAGCATCTTGTTGTTGTTCCGATACATCTTGATGATCATTATTTACTTCTTCCTGGTTGATAGTTGCTTCTTTTTCTAGAATTTTCTTTGTGTAGTTTTCAGCCTATGTCTCAAGTTTCAAAGATTCTAGATCCTCATCATTATTCTTTAGAACACCATCTTCGTCAAATGTAACATTTATGTTCTCCACTAAATGTTTTCAGCTTAGATTATAGCATTCATAGCCCTTTCTTTTGCGTGAGTAACCAACAAATATACCTTCATCAACACGTGATTCAAACTTACCCAACTTTTGATCTTCTCTTTTGATATAAAATTTTATTCCAAAGATTCAAAAATATTTTACATTAGTCGCTTTTCCTTTCCATAATTCATATGGTTTCTTGTTGTAATTATTTCTGAGAAGACTTCGATTGATAATGAAGATTGTCATATCAATTTCTTGAACCCAGAATTTTTCATCCAATTTTGACTCCTTCAACATTGTTCTACCCATTTCCTGTACGGTTATGTTCTTTCTTTCAAAAACTCCATTTTGCTGAGGTGTTCGTACTGTTGAAAATTGTCCTTTTTTTCCATTTTCGTCACAGTATTGCTGAAATAATTTGGAAGTGAAATCTCTGACATTATTTGATATCAAAAAATTTATTTTCAATTCAGTTTCATTTTCAACCAACTCCTTGTAGATATTAAAGCACTCAAATGCTTCATATTTTTTCATAAGGAAACTGACGTCTATCATCCCAGTATAGCCATCTATCATTAACATGAAATACAATTCTCCATCTAAGCCTTTTGTTCTCACAGGACCACATAGATCAATATGTATCATTTCCAATGGATGTGATGCAAAGTGTTCTTTTTTTTTAAATTCGAATTTTGTTTCCTTGCCGTGCCTACAGGCCTCACATCATGTGTTGGAAGGTTTTGAGATTTTTGGCATTTCTCGTACTGCTTCCTTTTTTCTTATCTTGAAAAGATTTTCAAAGTTTATGTTACCCATTCATTTGTGCCATAACCATATTTCAACTTCTTTATCTAGTATACATGCTTTAGTTGCTTCATCCAGAACATATATGTCGTTTGGAGCTCAACTTGCTGTAGCCAAAATTTTACCATACCTGCCTTTCCCGATTTCACATTTTGTGGATTTAAATAGCATTGTGTGTCCTTGATCACACATTTGTCTAACACTCAGAAAATTGTGGTTCATGCTTTCAACCAATAGAACATTCTTGGCTAGAACATATTTGTTTCTGAGAGTGACGGTACCTGATCCTATAACATTTGAAGATCCATCATTTTTAAAGGATACGGTTCCATCCTTCTTCTCTTTCATAGATACAAATTTATTTCTATCTCTAGTCATATGCATTGAGAAACCACTATCAACATACCACACATCCTTGTTGTTTTGAGCCTTGAGAAGGAGAGCACAATTATAAGTCTTCTTCTTCTTCCATGTTCATTTGTTCTGTGGCTTCGAAGATTCTTTTGGAGGATTTTCAAGTCTACAGTCTCTAGCTATGTGTCTAAAGTTTTGAAATTTGTAACATTCCAAAGTATTTCCTAAATGTTCAAATCTATTTATGTTTCGTTGAGCCCTGGGAGGTTCATATTTGAAATTTCTCGTAGAATTGTATTCGTTCCTAGTGTATGTGCAACATTCTATAGCTTTATCACCAAATTTTCCACATGAATAACAATAGTCATGAAAAATATGTTGGTACTTGGATGGAAATCTTCTTCGAGGAATTGTCTTCCAATGTTGTTCTTGTGAATATTGTCCAATGAAGTATACATGCATGTCAGATTGCATAGGTTCATTGTATTTTTTTGTACAAGGTCCTGCTTCTTCTTCTTTATAACCGAGGCTAGTTCTGTCATTGCAAGATTGTTGATTGTTGGTGAGTTCTTCCAATGCCCTTGAGCTATTGGCATAGTTTCGAACATTTTTTCCCTTCTTCACTTCCTTATGTAGAGAGACTACTTCGGCTTCTAATGCTTCCATTTCTTGGTTTCTTTCTCCCAACTTCTTTTGAAGTGACTCTTCAATACATTTTTGTTCTTAAACATCAATTTTGAGACCTTGAACTTATTCTTCAAGATTATTGGAATGGATCTTCTCATCCTTGAGCTCTTTTATAAGCCTAATTGCCTCCTTAGAAAATTCTTCTATGGTCAACCCTTCTTCTTTGTTGTTTGAAACCTCTTGTTTATTGTGCTTGGCCATAAAAAATACTCTCTCATTGGCTTCTTCTTCATTGTCACTATCTTCATCGGATGATGAGCTATCTCCTTTAGAGAGAACGCTCCTTTTGAATCCTTTCTTTTTTCCTTGCTTGTTGAATTTCTTAAATCCTTTCTTTCCTTTTGAGTTGCCATCATTTATGTTCAGACATTTTGTTGTGAAATTCCCAACCTCACCACAACAGAAACATATCAATTGAAGTTTACCTTTGAATTTCCCCTTACCAATTTTTAGATTTCTCATAAAGTAAGCATATTCTCCATCTGTAATACCTTCTTCATCATATTCCTTTTCTTCACACTTGCAGGTGCAGGTCCTTTCCTTTGAAGGTTGTTTATCCTTATTGGTTTTCTTAGATGTAGTGAACGCAATTTCTAGATGTGAAGTACCCTCTTCTTCATCAAGTCTCATTTAATATGCTATGAGAGCTCCATGTAATTCTTCTTTTCTGAGTTTGTCCAGATTTTCACTGTATTCTAAGACCGATACCTTTGGGTTGAATCTCCCTGGTAAACTTCTAAGAATATTTCCTATAATAGTCTTCTCGTCAACGGGCTCTCCCAGTCCTTCCAGAGTGTTGTTTATTTCATCAACGTGTTGGAAGTATGCAGCAATGTTTCCATATTCTTTCATTCTGAGTTGCTCAAATGTTTCTCTATAGATTTGAAGCTTTGCTTCTTTAACATTTGAGTCACCTGCATATATAAATTGTAATATTCCCAAATGGGAAAAGCAAGAATAGAGTGCATTAAACTGAAAATATGCAAAACTATAAATAGTTCAAAGCATGAGACAATAGTAGATCCATTCCATTATGAATATAATAACAAAATAGGTACACGATATTGAGAAAAATATCACTCAAGTTGGGAAAACAAGCCTCTCATGAAAGAACACACCTAGATCTATAATGATGTTAATACATGAAATACAGGAATGCAGAAAACTGCGTTGTCTATGAGATAATAGCAATTGAAATATATAAAAATATATTTCTACTGATATAATGCTCCAAAATTTCCAAGGCTATAGATCCATGCTCCAAAATAGATAACCTAGAAAAGGTTTCTGGAAATACGCACTATACAAAATATAGTAGATTTGGCCCTAGGGATGAATAATCTCTACAACTGAATCACCGATGGGAGATGGATGATCTGATATATAAGATGGTTTATCCTCCTTCAACAGATCTCCTAAATGAAGGGCTGATCCCCACACAAGAAACCCAGACACTCCAAATATGGAAATAAACCCACTGATGTAGCTCCTCTCTAAAATAACATAGTCCTTGAGAGAAACTGTGCTGTAGTTGATGACTGCTACTTTTCCTGGTGCCAAAATATGTAATGAAGCCCTGAGTACTTCCTCACAAGCTTCCAGATGAAAGGATGATCCATCCAATGGAAAACTAGCTCAAAAATTGCAAATCTCTCTCCTCCACTGTTACACCCTTGCAACACAATCCAACTCAACAGAAATGCATTGTACATGAGACTAAAGCTTGGCCAAATGCATGAATGTGGAAGTATATTTAAAACTCTTCCGAGAGGCCTCTCAAGGAAAGAGGTGGGATTCTAGATCAGGAACACCATGTGCTAAACAACACTGCTATCTTAACTAAATAGCTAAAGAAAGCTATATGTCTAAACAGACCATATATCAAAACATAACATATATCAACATAATCAAATATGGCTTCCATCCTCTTCCTTATATAATTGATGAGCTCTCTAACCCTAATCCCCATTAATTTATGAAACTACTTCCATGCAAAGGATCTCCATCAAAAACTACATTGTGCCTCATTGAATGCCACTACTCCATGACAGTGTTGTTGATTCGGTTAAAGTTGACCCAGTCAAGGTGTTCCAACCCCTTTTCACACCTAAGGGTGCTCAATTAAGCTGACAAGATGTCTTCCTTTCACATTCGAATTTATTTTATTCATATTAAAGAGATTTATGGATCTCCACATCCTCTTATTCATCAACAAGAAAGAAAAAAACAAAAATTAATATTCCAACTAGCTCATGGGTAATTTACGAATATTACAATCCTCCCCTCCCAAGTGTTGCTTGTCCCAAAGTAACTGCAAGGACAGAACTGAAAATGTGGGGATCCTTTATTCCCATATGGAGCTCCAATCTCGAAGCTATCATCCATACAAAATGAATCACCCTCCAGAGTGGTATTTCATAGAAAAAATCCTCCCATCTGCTTATGAGAGGCACCTCCCAAGCGCTCAAGTTACCCAAATGGCTTATCCCATAAGGAAACAAGAAACTCAAGGTAGCAATTGTTGGCTCCCTGTGATTTGCAAGAGTGGAAAGAACAAACACTATAGGGGGCACATCAGAACCACTTTGGAATCCTAGGACCTAGCCTTCTTGGATTCAGAGAGGGATCTCTCTATTAAGGTGTTTTTAATTGATATATCTTTGTGCTCTTTGTTTAAGATTTTAGGCTAGTTATGAAGTTCTAAGGAATTGTTTGTTTTGGTTGGATTAATTGATAGATTGAAGGATCAATGGTGTGACTGATTAACATTAGGGGAATTTTGAGGTCTAAAATGGGCCTCCTAAGGATATTATAAAATAATAGTGGAAATAATAAAACAATATTAGATGACATCATCAAATTTTAGAGGGAAAAAAGAAAAAACTATTTTTTGAACACATATTTTCAACTTATCTCCCAAAGTTTTTACTAAAATTTTGAGCGGGAGTACTCGTTGGATGCAAAATCTAAGTCCTTATCCAAGGATTACCCATGTTGCATACTTTCGATGGACCCTGCTACATGAAAAATGAGAAATACATGAAAAACATTATTGCAATCACTTTTTTTCATGTATTTCTCATTTTTCGCATAGCAGGGTCCATCGAAAGTATGCAACATGGGTACTTCTTGGATGAGGAATTAAATTTTGCATCCAACAAGTACTCTCGCTTGAAATTTGAGTAAAAAATTTGGGAGATAAGTTGAAAATACGAGTTGAAAAAGTAGTTTTATTATTTTATTATTTTATTATTTTTTAGTCTTTTTACCCTTTTACTTAAAAAATGGTGAATCATCCCCCATGGCTGACATCATCATCTTGAATCCTATTGGTTCTTATAAAGTTTATTTTGGTTGTAAATTTTTCTTAGGAGGCCCATTTTAGACCTCAAAATTCCCCTAATGGGGAATGTTTCAACTAAACAAATAGACTGTGAGAAGACATCAATCCATTGGGCAATGGAGTCATAAAAGGATTTAATTGTTCATCAACTCTGCGAGGGAATTCATAAGGAAAGGTAACTATATCAAGTGGATTCTTTAGATTAGGTTGTGATATGAAACAATAATTAGTTATGAAGGCAGGAAAGCTATAGTCAGTTAAGAATATTCTAGCTCTACTTAGACAAGAAAAGCCTTTTAAGGTAATTGTTTGGATCAAGCCAAAGGATAGGGCAAACCATAAACCTCTTTGGAAAAAATTTAATAAGAAAACCTCTAAGAAAACGATCTAGTAATTCAAGAACTAATTTCAGATAAATAAAACATGTAATATAACAATAAGAGTGGTCTAAGATCAAACAGAAATAATCTAATCTGCTTTTGACAAACTCTCAAAAGACTCTTAAAAGCAATACTTCAAGGCAGTCCAAAGGGCAGGGCATACCATAAACCTTTCTGGTTTTAGACTTTAATAAGTGTACTTTAAAGAAAGGTCCTAAAAACAATATCTCTTTTCTTACTCAAAGGAACATGGATTCACCATAATTTCCTTGGTTTCACTCTATTGAATCATTCCCAGGAAAACAAGCTAGATATAACTAGAAGGAAATTAAGAATATTCTAATCAAACCTTGCAGAAGAAAACATGAATATAAAGAATACAGACATAAATAGGGTGTTGAGATAGCAAATCCTAATCTAAACTTCTGTTTCTTTATCATAGAAAGATGGAAATAATGGAAAACATAAGGAGAAACAATAACAATTTAGGAAAACTTCACCATTGATATAGCTCAAGGATCCTGTGAACATGCTTGTATTATTAATGATCAAACCAGTTACAATACTACAGGTACAATAGGTCTATGCAACTCAGAGCTTTCTTTAGTTCAGTCTAACATTCCTCAAGTAGCTTAATAGCAAAAATCAGTCCAATAACCATCAAGTAACCAACATTTAAAATGAGGCTCATATGAATATTTATATGCAAAATGAGGAGGTGTTGCCAAACTAGAGTGTTTAAATGTTATTTATTACAGAGTTAATGATTTTTTACCTTTGAGACCATGAAAGGCCTAAGGAAAAAATATCTAAAAGAGTTACTCTGAATTAATAACTTATGTCTTAACTTCTAAGTTAATTTAGTTGAAATATTTGAATTTCAAGGCTTCGTAATAACTTTGTAATAAATTTTTGAGCTGCTTCAAAATATCTCTGACTGTGTAATAACTGCCTGATGCCTTTATGGAAAGAAATAATGCTATAGGTGGCAAATTTTCCTTTGGAAAAGTAATTGTTTCTTTGTTGAGTTATTCGAAGCTATCTTTGGGTTATATGTCTTTGTTTTAATCATCCAACTCCTGTATTGGGCCTTTGATTTCTGATTTAACCTTCATAATCAGCCTCACTGTTCTTTTCTCCATTTCTGCTTTATGACTGTTTTTCTTGTTTTACCCTTTATTTTAAACCTTTGACTTTTATGTTTTAATCATCATCTACTTTGGCTAATCCTTGGTGTTTGCTCTTGATACATGATTAGCCCTTTAATATTTCAGTCCTTCATTCTCTTCATTGCTTCTCTGATTGTAGCTGTTATTTGTGTGCAGGGAGGGTTTCTTCATGGCATAAGGATTCATAATCCATCGATGATCATGATTCATCCAGGGCTAAGTATTTTATGTAAACCCTTGGTCCTTTTTATATGCATTTTCCTCTCGGATTGTCATCCAGAGGTTATTTTACCATTGGAATGCCCCTTTGGGAATTACTTCCATTAAACCTGTAAACACACAAACAAACATTAATTTGAAAACCTGCGGGAGGGGAAAAACTACTTTTTTCAGGGTTTTGAGGCATCGAGGAGCGATTTGCGGAGGGGGAGGGAGTACAAGGGCATAATCCTAGAGGAAAAATCACGAGGAAATTCAAATGAGGGAAAAGGATTTTGAATTTTGGCGTGGGAGGGGAAGGTGGTTTTGGGAAAACCACGGTGGTTTATCATGCGTGATTATGGTGGTAAGTGGTTTTAGGAAATGGGCATGCGATACCATAGAGTGACTGCTGTATGTCTAGGGTGGAACTGCTTTTTTCACGCAGGTTGAGAGTTTTAACCTGCGGCACCGATTTCTGCGCAATATGAAATCTAGACCGTCAGATCTCAAGGGGTGAGATCGATGATGCAGAAGGGTGGAAGGACTGGTGTGCAAGTCTGGGAGGTGGAACCCAGTGATAGGTGGCAGACTGCAGTTGGTCGGCAGGGGGGGAAATGGAAAGTGGGGCCCTTCTTGGTGACGTGACAACTTTTTCGTGTTGCGGGGTTGAGTTAGGAGATGGGATGAAAGGCGGGAGTGCGATGGTCGTTGGATCAGGGGAACATGCTCTGATCAGTGGTGGGGACTCGGCTGGATATAACGGAAAGCGGGAGCCCTCCTTTGATTTTTTAAAGGTTATGGAGGGGCCTTTATTAATGTTGCGAGGATGTATAAGGATGGAAGGGCGGGGGTGTATTTTATAGGATAAGGGGCTAACCACCATCGGAGGAAATGGTTTTATGAGGGTAGGGGCTAAGGCTTAGGCCGGAAGGGGCTTAAGGGCCCATATAATAAAAGGGCGGATCTCAATAAAAATAGGGTGTTTATAAAGTGTTTTGAGGGTCCGATAGGCCTAAGTTTAAACTTTAAACAATGTAAAAGGGACTTTTTACATTTTTTAAGGCCTTTTTAGAATAAATACGATGAATGAGGTAATTATGAGGGGTTCTTTGAGGGAAAAAAAGGACGAATGAGAAGGTAAGAGAGGGGATGAAATAAGGCAAATCAGGCCTAGAAAATGGAGTTTTCTTTGCAGCAGGTTAAACTTTGAGAAGGCAAAAAGATAGGAAAGTTTAATGGAAAATAGTCAATATTAGGATGATGAAGGCAGTGAGATTTCTAGAACTTACAATGTTTCTCAAATATTTTTTCTAGAAATCCAAAATCATCATTTAGTCATCTTTTGATATGGGCAAAAAAATTATAGATGACTAACAATGGCTCCAATTGGTGAGGGCAGCTCCTTTAGGAGGTATCAAGAACCTTAGAGATCAAATCTCTGGAAGAAGTAGACCAGTGTCTTAATTTGCATTTTGACAGACCTCCATTAAACTTGATGCCTTGATGCTTTAAAGAAATTATTTTTCAGCATCTGAATCATAACATGATTAATTCCAACTCAACTTCTACCTACCCATCATACTTGTTCTAACATTTTTTCTTCATTGGGTGCATTTGAATTAGCCAGCCCTTGAGATCATGTTCTTTTGAAAATAGGAAACTAAACAAATTCTACACTTATATCAACCAAGAGTTTAGATTAAGATGATGAACTCTTTTATTTCTCTGCCTAATATAAATATCTGTCAAGATTAAGCAGTATGACAGATTTTTATTCTCTAATCTAAAATAGAAAATTGAAAACATAACCAAATCAGGATTAGACAGTCTGATTAGTCATGAATATTAATACTTTGTACAATTCTACATACATAATTTATAAATTTTAACACAAAATTTTGAGGGCTAATATCCATAATTTTCTTTTTATCCCTCTCTTCCTATCTTGGTTCCATATTTGGAGCTTTGGAACCAACCTTTCTTTTCCTAATCTAATCTAATCTACTAATAAGCCAAGTTTAGATAGTTTGGAAAATCTTCATTCACTAAACTATCAGCAGAAATTTAAATTTTACTCAGTCATGGTTAAGTTGTATGACTGAATAAGGCTTCTCTCCTCAAGTAGTGGCATTTGGACTTGCACACTTTCAGAACTTACTCTTTTTGGTATGGGGTTGTACCTTTTCTTTTTTTTCCCTCCTTTTCTTTGTTTTTTCTATTTTTTGTACTTATTTTTTCTATGATATTTTCTTTAAACAATGTTATATACAATGGATAAGGCTTTAAACTTGGCATTACTAATGGAAATAATGTTTGATCATCCTGCCATTGATAGGACCTCCAAAAAGTTTTGTTCCATCCATTTCCTGTAAGAAAAATACATTGTTGCCTCTGGCAGAATGGATAATGTAAGAACCTTTCCATAGATTTTCAAAGTCACCATGCTTTTCTTGTCTTCTCTTCTTGAGTTCCATTTGAGCACTTTGTCACCAATGTTGAAATCATTTTCCTTTGTTCTTTTGTCAAATAGCTTCTTGATGTTTTCTTGCACTTGTTGTGTTCTGTTATAGACTTCCTCTCTTGTCTGCCGCAACTGTATGGTCTGATTTATCCTTCTTATCATGTCATTTTCTTCAAACTGTACTTCCTGGATCAGCTTCATGACTGGCACTCATAGGCTTGTTGGAAAAATTGCATCTGCTAAATAAACTAGCTGATGGGGAGACATTCCAATTAATTTCTTTCATGTTAATCTATTTTCCCATAATGCATGCACCAGCTTGTTGTGCCATGACTTTTGATTTCCTTCCAGCAACTTCTTGATGATGTTTATTAAACTTTTTTTTGAAGATTCTTCCAAACCATTACCTTGAGGGTAATAAGTTGTGGAATGACCCAATGTGATCTGATATTTGTGGAAAAATTCCACCATCCTCTTAGATCTAAAGGTAGCAAAATTTTCAGTGATAATCTTTCTAGGACAACCAAATTTAGACAAAATATGGTTTTCAAGGAATTTAATGATGACTAGATCAATGGTAGTTCTATAGGGGGGTGGCATCTATCCTTTTTGTAAAGTAATCAGTATCTGTGAGGATCCATTTATGTTGGGAAGATGAAGAAGGATGGATTTCCCCAATGAATTCTAGGCCCCATTGTTGAAAAGGAGCTTCAACAAATATAGGGTACAGAGGTAAGGGTAAGAGTTTTATTTTGTCTTCAAAGATTTGACATTGGTGACAAGCAACTACCATTTTATGGATATCTTTGAAGAGGGTGGGCCAATAGTAACCACCTCTGAGGATTTTGTTGAGAGTTGTTTTCCAATAGAGGTGGCCTCCACATTCCCCTTCATGAAACTCATGCTTGATCTTCTCTGCATCATTCTCAGGCAAAAATTTAAGCAATACACCACTAGAATTCTTCCAATATAACCATTTATCTATAATGCAGTAATTTATAGCTTTTAACTTCAAAAATCTTGCCTTTGTCTTAGATAAACCAGGAGGAACATTAATATGGAAGAGCACATACAAAATATTAGCATACCAAAGTGAATTCAGCAATACTTCTTCAACAGAAGGGGCTGTGCATTCTTCTTGTTCTTCTAAAACATCAACCATATTAATATCTAAGGCTTTGAGCTTTGATTCAGCCATAAGTTTTGTAAGTCCTTGTCCTTTTATCAGTTTAGTGGGTTTGATTTCTAAATCATATTCTAATATAACAGCAATCCACTTTCCTCTTTTGCCATCAGGATTTTGTGTTAAAATGTCTTTGACAACTATGTGTGGAACAAATTCAATGATGTGTGAATGTAAAATGTAAACTCTGAAATCTTTCAAGGCCTTAATTAAGGCAAAAGCCTACTTTTCCATTATGTTGTATTTCAGAGGAGCATATCTTAAGGCCTCGCTGAAAAATGCAATGGCCTGCTCTTGTCCTTTTATGTTTTTCTATAATAGGATAGCAGCAGCTGTATGTTCTGATGCAAAGGAAAAAATGAAGAAATATTTTTTAAAATCAGGGCTAATAAGAATTGGTGTTTGAGTGAGTGCTTGTTTAACCAGTTCAAAGGATTTCTTTGCTTCAATGGTCCATTTAACTCATGTTTCCATTTTTAGCATGTTTTTTTATGTTTCTAAGGAGTTTAGCAAGGTTTGGTATGAACCTTCTTAAGAAATTACTATTTCCAATGAAAGATTGCAACTCTTTGATGTTTCTAGGATGATTGATTTGCAATATTTCTTCAATCCTTTTTGGGTCTATTTCTATTCCCTCTTCAGATATGATATGGCCTAGAAGTTTACCTTCTTGGAGGCCAAATAAATTTTTCTTGGGGTTTAAGGATAAACCATACTTTCTACATTTCTCAAAGAATTTTCTTAAGTGAGCAACGTATTCTTCATTTTTTTTGGAATAGAAAGTGATGTCATCTAGATATATCACAATGAAGAAGCCTATCTCTTCTGAGAAAGTAATATCCATGGCTCTTTGGAATGTGGCACCAGCATTCATTAAACCAAAGGGAATTTTCACATACAATAAAGTGCCCCAAGGTGTAGTGAAAGTTGTTTTAAGTTGATCATCAGGATATACCAGCACTTGGTTGCATCCTGAAAATCCATCTAGCAAAGAAATTATTTTAGAACCCACTACCCTTTGTAAGATATGATCCATTTTGGGCAAGGGGTAGTTTTCCGTTAAAGAGGCTTTGTTTAAGTTTCTAAAGTCTATACAAAGCCTTATCTCTCATGTTTTCTTCCTCACAGATACAATATTGGACACCCACTCTGAGTATCTCACTGGGACTATAATTCCAGCATCATACATTTTCTTGATTTCCTTCTCAACCAGGGGTAATTGCACAGGGTTTATTCTGCGCAATTTTTTTCTAAAAGGTTTCTGGTTTTCTTCGAGGGGTATCTTATGCTGGATTATCTCTGTATCATATGATTTTAAGTCCTCATAAATCCAAGAAAAAACATCAGAAAATTCTCTAAAAAGCTCAAGATATTTCAGTTTTATATGAGCTGGCAGTGTTTTCGATAATTTAATCATTTTGGGTTGTTCTTTACTGCCTATATTGCACTTCTATTTCAATTTCAGTGGGTTCCATTTTTGGATTTTTGGCAACATCATTAAAGTCAAACAATTCTTCTAGAGGCACCAATCCCTTTGGCAATTTATCAGTGTGAGACTACAACACTTCAAAATCTTCTTGTTCTAAATCAATGCTCAGCCATGTTTTTTGTGGGTGTTCTTTAGTTAACATATTTAAATCAGCAATGTTTGTATCAAGAATGTTAGGAGTTTCTTCTTCATAAGATTTTTCCTCAGTAGGACATTCTTCTTCATACTCTGATTCTGAATTGGTCATTTCAAACCCATTTCTAGACTGTAGGAAATATCTATTTATTTCCTTCAAAGACTTGCCAATATTTGATATTATCAGGGACTTCTGGTCTATATTTAACTTGGACGGTGTATTGTTTGCTCTCATAAGGTTTTTGACATTTACTAGTGGCAAAGGCTAAACCATTGGCAAGAATGTTTTGGTTTCTATGGACAAAGTTAATCTTATATTCTGTAAATGTTTTCAAAAGGTCAACATCATCATCTCTGTATGCTTGTAATCTTGGATGCTTGGCAGTATATTCTGCATTTACTTGTTTAATAATCAGTTCTGAGTCTCCATGAACAATTATCCTCTTGGCTCCAAGTTTTCTCAATAATTGTAGTCCTAAGAGGAGAGCCTCATATTGAGCTATGTTATGTGTGCATTGAAAGTTTAGTTTGCATGAATGACCCTTAGCATGATTATTTTCTGTGTTATGTACCCATATGCTTGCTCCTGAACCAATTTTTCTACAAGATCCATCAAAGCTCATACTCCAAAGAGGTTCATATTTAGATTTGTTATTAAATTCATTTCTTTCCTCTTTGTCCTGTTTATTTTGGCTGTCATTATGTTGCTTTTTAGGATCTGTACTATGTTCATTTTTATTTTGTTCCTTAAGGTTTTCACTATGTTGAATTTTATCTTGTTTGTCATAATCAGCCCTGTGTTGATGGTTGGTTTGTTTCCTATGATCTTCATCATGCTTGTTGTGATGTTTTGAGTTAGAAAACTATTTTGGCTTTTTCTCCTTTCTTCCCTCTTTTCCTATTATTGGTTTTTCATCTACTTCTCCTTGCCCAGTAATATTTTCATCATTGTAAAGAATGAATGAGTCAGGGTCTATGTGAATAGAATAAATTGGGGAGTTTTCTAGTTTTTCTTGACTACTAACCATGTATTTCATGTGTGTTTCCCTGTATAGTCTTCTTGGTTGACTAAAGACAGGGATTCACAGGGTACCTTAGAGTTTGGAACCCCATGATCTTGAAAGGAGCATGCCATATTTAGGAGGTATATCAGCCACTACAATGTCCATCACTAAGCTCTTAGCTGGTATTTGTGCTAAATTTACACATAAATATATGATTAGGCCTAGACATTTAACTCTACTGGAGTCAAAGGAGTATAAATCCTTGTAAGGTCTAGTTATCTCAAGGCCCAGTTTCTCCATCACTACTTTAGGCATAAGGTTGTGGGAGGATCCTGAGTCAAGCATGGCATTGTGAAAAATCTTATCATGGATGTTTAGACTAACATAAAAAGGAGGAACACCTCCCTCTTGAAATTTTCCTTCTACCTCTGGTCCAAATAGAAGCTCAAGCTTGTCATCAGTTACATTGACAGAATCAGTTTGTTCTGCTATGTTTAGAGCTCTCAAAAGTTGGGTTTTATATACATCTTGGATGAATAATTTAGTAAGACGAACAGGGATCCTGATTTTGGCAATTTCACTCTCTATGCTGAAAGGTATCTGAGCTTTTAACATGTTTAGATCAGCCTTTTTAGTCACTATTTTCTCAGAAAAATCAACTTGCTAGTTTTTATTATGGACAACAGTTAAAATAGTTTTACTAGGAGCATTAGCTGAGTTTCTAGTGCTACTTTGGTCACCACTATGTTTTTCATAAATTCGGGTGTTTTTTCCTTTGTTTTTATCAGAACTTTCAGCCATTGTTTTGTTGTTTTCTGCTATCTTTTTAGGAATGTTTTCAAGATTGTTTCTAACAGAAATTTCAGAGGTTTTCTTTTTGGGAGTGTCTGGATTATTTTTACTCCTAAGGTCATATTTTTTGTGTACTTCCATTATAGCATTTTCAAAGCCTTGTTTGTAATCTTCAGATTCTGGGCTTTCCTCATCATAGGGTGTATATATGTCCTATTCTTCTTCGGAGAGGAAAAAAATATCCTCATTGTTTACTCCCAATAAGTTTTTGTGATCTTCCTCTGTTTCTTCAATCACTCCCTCATCTTCATCAACATAGTTTTTTTGGAAAGGAGGTCTGACCTACTGATCAGAGCCTCTTTGTCTAATTTGAGGGGGATTCCTTCTGAAGTTTTGGTTCTAATTTTGGTTTTTATTTTGAGAAACTATTTGGTTTTCTTTAGGATAAGCTCTCTCATTCATGTTTATTCTCTTCATCATCCTTTCCATGGTTCTGACCATGATATCAATTTTGGAATCTAATGTGGAGGGTCCAGCTTCATCTTTGTAGGTAACCTTTTTCTCTGCTTTCAATCTAGCCCTTCTGGCATTTAGGTTAGCTTCTACAGTTACTGCCCCTTTCTGCATATCTTCTAATGTGAGGAGTTCCCTCTCTCTTAATTTATAACACATGTCTGGGTCAAATCCTTTAGGAAACTTCATTAAGGCTAAGCCTTGTGGGGATTTCATTTGTGGAGGGAGTGCATTATAGAAACTATTGAATCTAGTGCAATAATCTTGGACAGTCTCTCCGGCGTTTATTTTAAGGTCATTGTATTCTGATAGGATTTTAAGGGGATTTCTCTTGACTTCCCATTTGTTTAGGAATAGTTAATGAAAATCAGGGAGGTCATTGATACTGTTAGGGGTTAAGCCTTTGAACCATTTTCTTGCTTCTCCCCCTAAACTTTGAGAAAACATTCTAAGTTTAACAGTTTCATCATCTTTTTCTTGTCTTTCAAAGTAGTCATTCATTATATCCACATGTTGTTGAGTTGTAGTAGAACTACTAGCATCATATAATGGAATCTTGGACTGATAGTCCTATGGCAGAACAACTAGAGGTAAAGGAAGGACTAAGGGAACATACCATGTTGCCATGATATGAGCTTATGGAAACAATGGAGGATTAACAAGTGGAGGAAGGTGATGAAGTGGAGTGGTTTGAACAGTGGATATATGTATGGGTGTAGCTAAAGTACTTGGACTAGCCAAGTGATGTTGAGCGGATTTAGGATTAGAGAAGCCAAAGTTATGGAGAAAATGGAGATCGAGAGGAGTGGAAGGGGAGGCTTCCCTACTACTACTTTGTTGTGAGTCTATAAGCTCAAGGTTTATCTGGTCTATACCACTTTGTGACTTGGTTCTAGATAGACTTCCTGTATGAGGTAAGTCAACCTAAGTATTTTGCAAGGTTATAAGGTTTTTAGGGACATAAATTTTTCTGTGTATGGGTCTGACAATAATTGGCTTTTCCAATCTAGGAGACCTCCTAGGAATGCTTTCAGAATTATCAACTACTGGAGGAGGATTTGGGTCAGGATGGGGTCTAGTATGGATCCTTGTAGAAGCTAGGATTTTGGACCCAACAAGTCAGGAATGTTTTCAGAGGTATAATAGTCTTAGGACACAAACCAGCTGTAAAAAAGATACTTAACCCACAAAGTATTCTTGACTAAGTATTGTTTAATGTTTTGATGATAAGGTAAGTCTCCTAGTGGAGTCTGTTAGCCACCTATAAAATTTGTTATATCAAAAGGTGGCTAAGAATTTTTGAGCCTTCAAGGAACAAATTTCATTGCTAAAAATTGTTGGCTCTTGAAGACTCTTGAAGGCCTCATGCCTATCCTCTGTCCAAACTTCACTATTGTTTCCCTTAAGAACTCAGAAATCCTGCTAATTTCCAAGTCAGAATACTGCTGCAAGACCCCTTTCCCCCTTTTCCAACCTTTTCCAAAGCTAACCTCATTTTCTATCCCTCTATTTCCCATGAAAATCCCTCATTTTCATATTTTTCCCATTCCCGCTTCATCAAAAATCCCCTTTATAAGTTTTAAAGACTCCTTCTTTGCCTTATTCGAACCCCTTTTACCCTTTGAATTTTTTTTTAAAAAACCATAAAAACCCACATTTTGGGCATATATGAGTCCTAGCCCCTTCCTACATAAACCCCCGGTCGTTTGATCCTCCATGTAACCCACGGCCCCGCAATCAGGTGCCAAGCCATTTTATTATTAATTATTTCCACCCAAAAGTTTTAAACCTTGGTTTATATTAAAAAATTGTCGGTTTTATTATTTTATTAAATTTCCGCTGGTTCAAATTTTGAATTGTTCCGCATCGTCAATCTGATCTGAAGATCGGACGGTGCGGAGTCCATCTCCCGGTGGTTCCCGCATTCCACTAACCCATTCCAAAAACCGCGCGGTATTCATCGCACCGCCTTTGGGTGACGGCGGTTTTTTCCCGATCGCTAGCGATTCCACTCATCGGCTGACATGCATCCTCGAAACTATTCATAAAAATGCCGTCCATCACGTGTTAATGTTCGGACGTGGACCCCGCGTGATATTGACATCCACTGTCTTATCTGGGGCGGACCATCCAACGACTATATCTCACCGAAGATGCCCGATAGTTAACCGGGCTACGACACGTCATTCAATAAATCTCCACCGTCGATCTGATCTGCAGATCAACGGTCCATATTCCATCGCCTTGATTCATCACCCAGTCAAACATTTTTCGCTTTGACTCTCCGTTTCCACTCCCGACCGTCGATCTCTGCGCGATCGACGGCTCTGATTTAAAACAATCTTCCGCCCTCCCTTTGACTCCTGTAATCAAATTCCGACCATTGAATGATGCCATCCAATGGCCACGCTCTCTCCACATGCCTTCTGAAGCAGTAAACCTATATATGCAGGATTTTATAATAGTTTTTTGTATTTTGCAGGGTTTCAATGTTTTCTTCGCCATGACCCAAGAAGTTTCAGAGACAGAGGGTGACGATCCTCTTGCCTCCGATTTACCAAAGAAAATCATCACAGGGTTTTTGACTCCACGTTTTATCAATTATTTGCGAGGCATTGATGCCATTCAACCCCTGCACGACCCTATACATTAGCAAAAAAAACACAGCAAGTCAATCAAAAATCACAGAGTATCAGTGACGAAGATAAAAATGAACCAGGACATAGGATGGAAGACATATTTTGTGGGGATCATGGCTAAGAATGTTTATCAAAAGGATAATCCCCGATTAAAAACACAGTTAAAGAAGAAAATCTAAAGTGTTTTAGCGACAGAAGTCCTCCACCACCACATCTGAGGAAAATCAATTCCTCCCAGCTACCACAGAGCCACCTGTTTCCTCAAAGCATTCAAAGAGAGGCTGAAATTATTGAAGAAAATCAGATATTCGCCTCCAGTGCAGCCAGAGAGTTACTTTTGCAAGGAAATAAATGCATAAGTATCTGCAGAGTTACTCCAAACATTACACCGAGCCTCGAAGTCAAATAAAATCTCTCACCGAGTTTTTTTTCATAATTGTAAAACAGTTAATACAACAATCCACCTGTAAACTTCTTCATCGAGTCCCTCAAAAAGCTGAGAAGTCTCGAATCTGTATTAATTTCCTTAAGAGATCTTTTATCAGATCTCACCTCCTCATCCTTCTATAAATACCACTATACAAGATGAGAAATTGTTGGTTGCAGAACTTTGATATACACTTGAGCTTAAATTTCTGATTGTAAATAGTGTTCACTGGCTCTTGGAGCTTTTCTTGTGATAGATATGTTAGGCTGAGATGTGTAGATGGTGGCTAAACTAAAGCACTGGACTTAAAGCTGTAACTGGTTTGGAGCATCAATACAAGCTGATTTATGTGATCTTGGTCTATGTTGACGGTGATGTTTCTGTAATTCTAACTTGTCATTTTGTTTCTATTTTCACTGTGTTTCATATTCTCTTATAAAGAACAACATGCATAGAGTTAGGACCTACTGTAAATCAGTGACCTTCTCTGACTGAAAATCTTTATCTGAATGTTTTATTCTGTGTTATTTAGGAATGATTAAATTATGTTCAAGCATAGGAAAGTTGGCATGCCCTCGTCTTATTGTCTTAGCTGAATGTTATTCTTAAATGTTATTTTTAGTATATGTTTTGTGAAGATGAACTGAGGAAGATATGGTGAGCCCTAGTCCCAGTTTTATTCCCATAACTATCTGAATGTTTCCCTTGGAATTTGTTAAAAGATGGCTATTTTAAAAGTACTTACCAGATCTTAGGCCATTCTGTGTTATCTTTGTGTTTGTCTTGAAAGTAACCAATAAAGCAGAGCTAGGATCGGATTTGTGGTGAGCCCGGCCCGCTAGTTTCTTCTCCAAAAGTTGCCTTCAAGTTTCCCTTTGTCTTAAATTTTTTTCTATTGAAAGTGTATCAAAGGCTGGATAGTTTAGAAGTACTTACCAGATCCTAGTTTGCTTTTATGTTTTTCTTGAGTCTATGTCAAAGGCTGACTAGTTTAAAATTACTTATCAGATCCTGGGCTGCTCTTTGTTCTGCATCTATTTAATTTCCCTTCTAAGTGTATCATTTCATTCCATAAATCAAACTTCAAAGAGATCCTTAGACATAGATAACTTGCCCCACGGACCACTCTTGCCTATTTTTGTTACAATTAAACCCTATTATGAATCCATAGCCCAATGGACTAAAACCTGCAATTATCTATCTTTTTGGCCGAAGTTTACTTTGATTGCTTGCAACTTCTCACCTTTGAAACTCTTTGCATTTAGGACTTTCCACCTCAAACAATAATCATGCTCAACCATCCAAAAAACAAACAAACCCTTGGCCTTCATAACTAGCCTAATATTATTACCCCAAAAACTTCAAAGACAAATCCATCTTTGGACTTATTGGAGATATCCCTCTCCGGATTCAGGAGGGCTAGGTCCTAGAATCCCAAAGTGGTTGAAATGATGTTGTTTCTGTGATTGGATTTTTCCGATCTTGCTAATTACAGATTCCTAACATTTCTGGCGACTCGACTGGGGACTTCAGTTGAGTTTTTCACCTTAGGTTCCCTTAAACACTTCATAAAACTTGTGAGTGAAAAGCAACCTTTTCAAGCACTACCTAAGAGTGGTAATCATGGTAAAACTTGTTTGAATCAATGACAAACTAGGTAATACCCCTGGATTCCCATAATTCTTTATCTAACCTTGAAAAATCAGCTAGCTTAGCCATAAGAATAGACTGTCTTCATCTCATAACCATAGCTAAGTTTTGAAATAGAGTTGGGATATTCTTAAAAAACCGCACAACTGAAAAAGAACTCAGAAAACACAAAAATATTTCAGATCGGTGTCCAATAAACATGGTGGTGGATGATAAAACCTTTTACCTCCTTAGGAGCTAAAAAATTCCACTTGGCGACTCCAAGATCCTTAACGGACCTTAAGAATCCACTGGGAAGAACCCTTACTATTATAATATCATTCAAACTCAGTTAGAGGATTGTAGGATTGAATTTCAAACAAACTAGTTAACCTTTTAAATATTTTCATATCTGGCTGAACTTTTATTGTTTTGGGTCTGAAAAACACAGCATAGTGGCTCCTAGAAAGATTCACACTAGAGCCTATCCTGACCCTGTTCCACCTGAGTTAGTTGATAACCTAGAAAGCATCCTTAGGAAGTCTCCTAGGATTAAATTATCAACTATTTTCAGATCACCCTTGAGAGCTAATTCAGTCCCTAAAAATCTTTCAGCTCTACAACAATCACAAGTTGACTTAGTAAATCCTTTTAGAACTAGGTCTCTTGGTGACATAGATCAGTTAGATTTTGAGTCTTCACTTTCATCTCCTGAAACAAGTGAACACCTTGGCAGCAGAGAAACAACACCTCCTGATATGCATTTCCTTCACAATTTAGGTGTCTCTCATCCAATATTAGCTCAGCAATCTATTCCTAGTCCATCCACTTCTTCTCACCCTACATCCACTGTTCAAACCACTCCACTTCAACCCACTTTCCCTTTTGTTAATCTACCTCTTGTAAATCCACCCCCACCACATATCATCGCAACATGGTATGCTCCCTTAGTCCTTCCTGCACCATTAGTCAATCTTCCACAGGAATATCAGTCTAAAATTCCATTATATGATGCTATCAATGCTACAACTGCATCACAACATGTGGATAAGATGAATGACTACTTTGACAGAAATGAAATTGATGATGATTCTGTCAAGCTTAGATTATTTGCTCAGAGCTTAGGGGGGGAAGTAAGAAAATGGTTCAAAGGTTTAACCCCCCACAGTATTAATGATATTCAAGCCTTCCATCAAACATTCTTAAACAAATGGGAAGTGAACTAAAACCCTCTCCAAGTCCTTTCCAACTATAAGAACCTCCATAGAAACACTGGGGAAAGTGTGCAAGCTTATTGCACTAGATTCAATAGTGTGTATAATTCACTTTCCCCATAACTAAAACCTCCACAGGGCTCAGCTTTAAACAAGTTTCCTGAGGGGTTTGACCTTGAGATGGCCTATCAGCTGAGAGAGAGAGACTTTGCAACTCTTGAATATATGCAAAGAGGTGCTCTTTCTGTGGAAGTTAGCTTAATGGAAAAGAGAGAAAGAATGAAAAATGAAAAGAGAGTATCTTTTAGAGAGGAATCCACACCTTCTAATTCAAAATCAAAGATGGATAAAATGATGGAAAAGATGATGAAATAGATGAGCATAATTAAGAGAGCACAAGCAAGCCAAAACCAAACTTCTCCTCAAAATAGAAATCAGAACCAGAATCAGAATTTTAGAAGGAACCAACCTCCAAACAGACCTAGGGAAGATGATCAGCAGATCACTCCTCCCTTTCAACAAAACTATGCAAGTGAGGTTGAGGAAACAAATGAAATAGCAGAGGAGGATTACATCAACATGCTGGGATAGACAACGATGACTGTGAGATTCATTATGATAGAAAACAAGGTCTATACACACCTTATGATGACAGAAGAAATGATGATGAAAATTATTATCAAGACATGGAAAATTTCATCATAGAACCTCAAAAAGAATATGACCTTAGAAGAAAAACCAGCCAACAAACTCCCAACAACAAAACCTTTGAAAAATCTTCACAAAACAGCACTGCAACCAAACCTAAAGTTGTCAAACAAAAGGAAAAAACAGTGGCTGTAAATTCTGGTAATGATAAAGAGAAAGACACTCAAAACAAAGAAGAACAGAGTGCAGACATTAGCAGTACTAACACTTCAGCTAGTACTCCTGTGAAAACAATTTTGTCGAGTGTAAATAAAAAAAATCAGCAAGCTGATATTGCTGATAGAATGACAGCTAATAAGGCTGAAACCAGCACTTTAAAGAGTCAAATTCCTTTCAGCCTGGAGCAAGAAATTTCAAAGATCAAAATCTATGTTCCCTTGACTGAGTTAGCTACCCAACATGTATATAGAACCCAAATTTTGAAGGCTTTAAACATTGAAGAAAATGAGGACACAGTCAATCTTAATGATGACCAGCTCGAGCTGATTTTTGGTCCTAAGATTTAAGGTAGATATCAAGAGGGACCTGTTCCTCCCTTTTATGTAAGTTTAAACGTTCATGACAAAATTTTGCACAACGCTATGCATGATTCCGAGGCTTCTCCTAATTTAATGCCAAAAGCTGTAATGGAGAGCCTGGGTTTAGAAATCACCAGACCTTACAAAGACCTTTACTCCTTTGATTCTAGCAGAGTAAAATGTTTAGGATTAATCAAAGACATATGTGTTAACGTAGCCCAAATTCCAGCCAAATGTTTAGTCATGGATATTGTTGTGGCTGATGTGCCCCCAAAGTATGGAATGTTACTATCAATATCTTGGGGGGCTAAGTTACAGGGGACTATGCAAATGGACATGACTTATGCGACTATCCCTGTTTTCAATCAGAATAGAAGACTTTACAGGGAGTCCCATATGAAATACACAGTTAAAAGTCAAGACAGACCACAAAACTCTCCTATGTATTCTGTAAATACAGGCCTTGATTATTTTATCATGTTTAATGAGGAAACACTTAGTGAACAAGTCACTTTAATAGGATTAATGGCCGATAGGGAGGAAGAGGCGAATACCACAGAACTATCAATACAGTTCGCTGCATTTAAAGACAGTAGCAAACAAAACACTGGTCTTGAGCTACAAATTATGTGTCCTTTTCTTTTAAACATTGAGAGTCAAGAAATCAGTCCTCAACCCAATAATATATTTGAGGAAATGAAACAAATTCAACTGAGTGCTGATACTCAAGAGAAATAAAAAAGCACAGTAGTTGAAGAGGACGTTCACCAAACAGATGAAATTGAAACTAGTCCTCTGTGGAGTATGTATTTTGATGGATCCTGCACTAGAACTAACGCTGGTGCAAGTGTCTGGATTTCCAACACTGAAAATAACCACACAGAAAACATTTCTTGTAGATTAATTTTTCAGTGTTCCAATAACATAGCGGAATATGAATCCCTTCTCTTAGGCTTACATTTATTGAAAAAGTTAGGAGCCAGAAGAATTAATATGTATGGGGATTCAGAGTTAGTCATTAAGCAAGTCAATGGGGAATAAAACGCAAATCATCCCAGACTTAGAGCCTACCGAAACGATGTCATCGACCTTTTGAAAACCTTTGAGGAGTCCAAACTGTTTTTTATCCCAAGAAAAAGAAATATTGCGGCCCAAAATTTAGCCTTTGTAGCTAGGACATGCTTGACGCCATATAAAACAAAAGACTGCACAACTGAGATAAAATTTAGACCAGCTGTACCTGATAATGAAAAGTATTGGTAGGTGTTTGACAATGATAAACAAATAGAATACTTCATGCAATTCAGAAATGAATTTGAACTACACAGTTCAGACTCAGATTATGATACAGATTGCAGTGAAGAAAATTTCCTTGGTGAAGAAGAACTATCTCCTGAACCTGTTAATATTAACCCGTTGTCAAGAAAACTAAAAAAAAAAACGGAATTGGATGCAGAGTTTGAAACATATGAGTTAGAAACTCTGCACTCTAAAGATGAAATTTTTCCAAGCGGTCTATCGCCTTTAGAAGATTTGTTTGATCTTAACGATGTGGCCAAAAATCCAAAACTAGAACTTGTAGAGGCTGAAGTGGAAGAGTGCAATATAGGAAGTGAACTTAAACCTATGATGATTAAACTGTCTAAAACTTTACCAGCTCACATTAAACTTAAATACATAGAGTTGTTTAAAGAGTTTTCTAATGTTTTTGCGTGGAGTTACGAAGATCTTAAATCCTATGACACTGAAATAATACAACACAAAATTCCCCTTAAAGAAAACCAAAAACCATTCAAATAGAAACTGCGCAGAATAAACCCTGTTCAGTTACCTTTGGTTCAGAAGGATATCATGAAAATGTACGATGCTGGTATTATTGTCCCTATTAGATATTCTGAGTGGGTGTCTAATCTGGTGTCTGTTAGGCAGTGAACTTAAACCTATGATGATTAAACTATCTAAAACTTTACCAGCTCACATTAAACTTAAATACATAGAGCTGTTTAAAGAGTTTTCTGATGTTTTTGCATGGAGTTACGAAGATCTTAAATCCTATGACACTAAAATAATACAGCACAAAATTCCCCTTAAAGAAAACCAAAAACCATTCAAACAGAAACTACGCAGAATAAACCATGTTCAGTTACCTTTGGTTCAGAAGGAGATCATGAAAATGTACGATGCTGGTATTATTGTCCCTATTAGATATTCTGAGTGGGCGTCTAATCTGGTGTCTGTTAGGAAGAAAACTGGAGAAATCAGGCTTTGTATAGACTTTAGAGACTTAAACAAAGCTTCATTAAAAGACAACTACCCTTTACCCAAGATGGATCATATTTTACAAAGGGTGGTAGGGTCTAAAATAATTTCTTTGTTGGATGGCTATTCAGGGTACAATCAGATATTAGTTCACCCTGCTGATCAATTAAAGACAACCTTTACTACACCATGGGGCACTTTCATGTATGTGAAAATGCCTTTTGGTCTAATGAATGCTGGAGCAACTTTTCAAAGAGCCATGGACATAGCATTCTCGGAAGAATTGGGTTTCTTCATCATTATATACCTTGATGATGTCACTGTGTTTTAAAAAACAGATGAAGAACACTTAGAACATTTAAGAAAATTTTTCGAGAAATGCAGAAAGTTTGGAATATCTTTAAACCCTAAGAAGACACTATTCGGTCTCCAAGAAGGTAAACTTCTTGGGCACATTATTTCTGAGGAGGGTATTAAGATAGATCCAAAGAGGATTGAGGCCATATTGCAAATCTCTCATCCTCAAAACATCAAAGAGTTGCAATATTTCATCGGGAAGATTAACTTTTTGAGAAGGTTCATCCCCAACTTGGCTGAGCTCCTTAGGAATATCACAAACATGTTAAAAAAGGAGCAAGGGGTAAAATGGACCTTGGAAGCAAAGGAGTCCTTTGAACTGGTGAAACAAGCGTTAACCAAAACACCGGTTCTCATAAGTCCTGATTTTTCAAAAGATTTTTATATTTTTTCATTTGCATCAGAACATACCATAGCTTTTGTCCTTTTGCAGAAAAATCCACAAGGACAAGAGCAACCTATTGAATTCTTTATTAAGGCATTGAGGGATGCCCCTTTGAAGTATAAAATTATGGAAAAGCAAGCTTTTGCTTTGGTTAATGCTTTGAAAGACTTCAGAGTGTACATCCTTCACTCACACATCATTTCCTTTGTCCCAAACTCAGTTGTTAAAGACATTCTAACACAGGACCCAGATGGTAAGAGAGGTAAGTGGATTGTTGTCATCCTTGAATATGATTTAGAGATAAAACCCACTAAACTCAACAAATGCCAAGGTCTAGCTAGATTAATGGCTGAATCAAATTTTAAAGTTCTTGATATTAATATGATTAATGCTTTGGATGACCTAGAAGAATTCTCAACTCCCATAGTTGAAGATCATTTTATGAATTCTCCTTGGTATGCTGATACTTTTTATGTTTTGCTTAAATTGAATACACCTCCTGGTTTGACAAAAACAAAGGCAAGATTCCTCAAATTGAAAGCTATAAACTATTGCATTATTGATAAATGTCTTTACTGGAAAAATGCAAGTGGTGTATTTCTTAAATGTTTGCCTGAGTTTGATGCAGAAAGGGTTAAATACCAGTTCCATGAAGGAGAGTGTGGAGGCCATTTTTACTGGAAGACAACAACCAAAAAAATCTTGAGGGATGGGTTCTATTGGCCTACTCTTTTCCATGATGTGCACAAGATGATCCTAGCCTGTCATAAATGTCAACTTTTTGAAGGCAAAAGAAAACTTCTACCCCTGCCTCTATATCCAATCACTGTTGAAGCCCCATTTCAACAGTGGGGACTTGACTTCATAGGAGAAATCCATCCCCCATATTCTGCCCAACATAGATGGATTCTCACTACCACAGACTATTTCACTAAGTGGATAGAAGACATACCTTGTAGACAGGCCAATGATTCAGTTATCATAAAATTTATGGAGACTAACATTCTCTCCAGGTTTGGCTGTCCTACCAAGATTATCACTGATAATGCAGCAGCATTTGGATCAAACAAGATGGTTGATTTATGTCACAGATATCAGATAACATTGGGGCATTCCACGGCCTATTACCCTCAAGGTAATGGACTTGTAGAATCCTCAAACAAAATTTTAGTGAACATAATCAAGAAAATGTTGGAAGAAAACAAAAAGTCTTGGCACACAAAGCTAGTTCATGCACTATGGGCTGACAGATTGACTTTAAAGAAATCCATTGGCATGTCACCTTTTCATCTGGTGTATGGTACTGATGCTATCTTTCCAAACAGCCTTGGTGTACCAGTAATGAAGTTGATTCAAGAGTTACAAAATGATGATAATGACATGATCAGAAGAGTAAATCAAACCATTCATCTTCAGCAAACCAGAGAGGAGATGTATAACAAAGTGTTGCAGAAACAGATCAGCATTAAAAATATTTTTGACAGAAGAACAAATGCCAGCAATTTCAAAATTGGGGACAAAGTTTTAAAATGGGACTCAAGGAGGGAAGAAAAGGGCAAGCATGGAAAATTTGACAACGTATGGCTTGGCTCTTACTCTATTCATTCAGCTGCTGGCAACAATGCGTTTTTCTTGCGGGAGTTGAACGGGGCAGAACTATTTGGGGGTCATGTCAATGGCAGGATGCTTAAGCATTACTTCTCTTGATCCATGTTATGTTCCAAAATCCTTTTTATATTTTTTCCACTATAAATATTTCATCCACCATTGCATTCAAAGTTGTAAAAATAAAAAATACAAAAATAATGAAAAGAAAGAAAAGAGGGCAGATTGTGAAAAACAAGAAAGGTATAGCCCCATACCAAAAAAGAGAAACAAATTCTGAAAGTGTGCAAGCTTAAATGCCACTCCTACAAAACACACTTCTAGTTAGTCAAACAGCCTAATCTTGGCATATTAGTTTTAAATTTACCTTCTTTGATAGGATAGTAGATTTGATTTGCCGGACTATTTAATCTTTCCAACTATCATTTAGATCTTTTAGGCTAGAAATTAAAGGTTCAAACATGCTCAAAATCCGAACCTAAGTTTCCAAAGAAGAGATGACTCAAATCTATTTCAAATATTGAGTCAAAAAAGATGTAAATCTGGTTCTATTCAGCTCAAAATATGAACCGAGAAAAAGAAGAAACAGCACAAACAAGAGCCATCAAGGCGTAGAAGGAAGCCCAAAAATTACTTTGGACTTTTTAGATATTAAGCCTTCCATTTTGATTTCCAATTTTGTAGAATAAATGTCTGTATATGACTTGTTTTTATGCCATAGATCATATGATCAAATAGCTTAATCTTGACTTTATTTTTTAAATTGCCATTTTAAATTTAGAGAATAATCTACATTGGGTAGTTAATCTGTGTTATGGTAGAATGAGTGAGAAAAGAATCACATGGGCTCAAGTGTTTAAAACTGTTTAATACGAGTCCATGGAGAAATACATGGAGAAACAGGAGTAGAAATAGATTAGATTTCCTGCTTTCAAAAGAATAAAATGTTGTAAAAGAGTTTGCCAATCCAAGTGCACTCTAATGAAGAAAAAATGTTAGATCAGTAGGATTGGGTAGGTAGAAGCTTGTATTGATAAAGATCCATTAATTTTATGGTTGCTAATATGTTTTCAGAGAAGATCATCCCAGAAAAGGAAGGGCAGCCCAATAGATCAGGCACAGGTCAGCCTCCCAGAGAACACAATGGATCAGGCATAGGTCAGCCTCCCAGAGAACACAATGGATGTGGCACAGGTCAGCCTCCCAGAGAATCCAAGTCTGAAAGTTCTAGATGCCTTCAAGAAGGCATCATCCCCAAGTGGAGCCACTGTTAGCCACCTATAAAATTTGTTATATCAAAAGGTGGCTAAGAATTTTTGAGCCTTCAACGAACAAATTTCATTGCTAAAAATTGTTGGCTCTTGAAGACTCTTGAAGGCCTCATGCCTATCCTCTGTCCAAACTTCACTGCTGTTTCCCTTCAGAACTCAGAAATCCTGCTGATTTCCAAATCAGAATACTACTGCAAGACCCTTTTCCCCCTTTTCCCCTTTTCCAAAGGTAACCTCTTTTTCTATCCCTCTATTTCCCATGAAAATCCCTCATTTTCATGTTTTTCCCATTCCCCCTTCATCAAAAATCCCCTTTATAAGGTTTAAAGACTCCTTCTTTGCCTTATCCAAACCCCTCTAACCCTTTGAAAAACATTTAAAAAAACCATAAAAACCCACATTTTGGGCATATATGGGTCCTAGCCCCTTCCTGCATAAACCCTCGGTCGTATGATCCTCCATGTAACCCACGGCCCCGCAATCGGGCACCAAGCCATTTTATTATTAATTATTTCCGCCCAAAAGTTTTAAACCCTAGTTTATATTAAAAAATCGTCGGTTTTATTATTTTATTAAATTTCCACCAGTTCAAATTTTAAATCGTTCCGCACCATTGATCTGATCTGAATATCGGACGATGCAGAGTCTGTCTCCCGGTGGTCCCCGCATTCCACTAACCCATTCCAAAAACCACGTGGTATTCATCGCACCACCTTTGGGTGATGGCGGTTTTTTCCCGATCGCCAGCGATTCCACTCATCGGCTGACACGCGTCCTGGACATTGTTCATAAAATCGTTGTCCATCGCGTGTTAACGTTCGAACATGGACCCCGCACGATATTGACATCCACCATCCGATCTGGGGCGGGCCATCCAATGGCTATCGCTCACCGAAGATGCCCAAAATTTAACTGGGCTATGGCGCGTCATTCAATAAATCTCCGCCATCAATCTGATCTGCAGATCGACAGTCCATATTCCATCGCCCAGTCAAACATTTTTCGCTTTGACTCTCCGTTTCCGCTCTCGACCGTCGATCTCTGTGCGATTGATGGCTCTGATTTAAACCAATCTTCTGCCCTCCCTTTGACTCCTCTAATCAAATCCTGACCGTTGGATGATGCCATCCAACGGCCACGCTCTCTCCACATTCCTTCTGAAGCAGTAAACCTATATATGCAGGATTTTATAATAGTTTTTTGTATTTTGCAGGGTTTCGATGTTTTCTTCGCCATGACCCAAGAAGTTTCAGAGACAAAGGGTAACGATCCTCTTCCCTCCGATTTACCAAAGAAAATAATCACAGGGTTTTTGACTCCACGTTTTATCAATGATTTGCGAGGCATTGATGCCATTCAACCCCTACACGGCCCTGTACATTAGCAAAAAAAACACAGCAAGACAATCACAAATCACAGAGTATCAGTGGCAAAGATAAAAATGAACCAGGACAGAGGATGGAAGACATATTTTGCGGGGATCACGGCTAAGAATGTTTATCAAAATCCTAATCCCCGATCAAAAACACAGTTAAAGAAGAAAATCTAAAGTGTTTTAGCGACAAAAGGCCTCCACTGCCACATCTGAGGAAAATTGATTCCTCCCAGCTACCACAGAGCAACTTGTTGCCTCAAAGCATTCAAATAGAGGCTGAACTTATTGAAGAAAATCAGATATTCGCCTCCAGCGCAGCCAGAGAGTTACTTCTGCAAGGAAATAAATGCAGAAGTATCTGCAGAGTTACTCCAAACATTACACCGAGCCTCGAAGTCAAATAAAATCTCCCACCGAGTTTTTTTTCATAATTGTAAAATAGTTAATACATCAATCCACCTGTAAACTTCTTCATCGAGTCCCTCAAAAGGCCGAGAAGTCTCGAATTTGTATTAATTACCTTAAGAGATCTTTTATCAGATCTCACCTCCTCATCCTTCTATAAATACCTCTGTAGAAGATGAGAAACTGTTGGTTGCAGAACTTTGATATACACTTGAGCTTAAATTTCTGATTGTAAATAGTGTTCACTGGCTCTTGGAGCTCTGCTTGTGATAGATAGGTTAGGCTGAGATGTGTAGATGGTTGCTAAACTAAAGCACTGGACTTAAAGCTGTAACTAGTTTGGAGCATCAATACAAGTTGATTTATGGGATCCTGGTCTATGTTGATGGTGATGTTTCTGTAATTGTAACTCGTCCTTTTGTTTCTGTTTCCACTGTGTTTCATATTATCTTATAAAGAAAAGCATGCATAGAGTTAGGACCTACTGTACATCAGTGACCTTCTCTGACTGAAAATCTTTATCTGAAGGTTTTCTTCTAAACTGTGTTATCCAGGAATGATTAAATTCTGTTCAAGCATAGGAATGTTGGCGTTCCCTCATCTTATTGTGTTAGCTGAATGTTATTCTTAAATTTTATTTTCAGTATGTGTTTTGTGAAGATGAACTGAGGAAGATATGGTGAGCCCTGGTCCTAGTTTTATTCCCATAACTATATGAATGTTTCCCTTGGAATGTGTTAAAAGCTAGCTAGTTTAAAAGTACTTACCAGATCTTAGGCCATTCTGTGTTATCTTTGTGTTTGTCTTGAAAGTAACCAAGTAAAGCAGAGCTAGGAGAGGATTTGTGGTGAGCCCGACCCGCTAGTTTCTTCTCCAAAAGTTGCCTTCAAGTTTCCCTTTGTTTTAAAATGTTTTCTATTGAAAGTGTATCAAAGGCTGGCTAGTTTAAAAGTACTTATCAGATCCTAGTTTGATTTTATGTTTTTCTTGAGTCTATGTCAAAGGCTGAATAGTTTAAAAGTATTTATCAGATCCTGGTCTGCTCTTTGTTCTGCATCTGTTTAATTTCCCTTCTAAGTGTATCATTTCATTCCATAAATCAAACTTCAAAGAGATCCTTAGACATAGATAACTTGCCCCATGGAGCACTCTTTCCTCTTGTTGTTCCAATTAAACCCTATTATGACTCCATAGCCCAATGGACTAAAACCTGCAATTATCTAACTTTTTGGCCAAAGTTTACTATGATTGCTTGCAACTTCTCACCTTTGAAACTCTTTGCATTTAGGACTTTCCACCTGAAATAGTAATCATGCTCAACCATCCAAAAAACAAACAAACCCTTGGCCTTCATAACTAGCCTAATATTATTACCCCAAAAACTTCAAAGCAAAATCCATCTTTGCACTTATTGGAGAGATCCCTCTCCGGATTCAGGAGGGCTAGGTCCTAGAATCCCAAAGTGGTTGAAACGATGTTGTTTCTGTGATTAGATTTTCCTGATCTTGCTAATTACAGATTCCTAACAGAGTCAATGGAAAATTAGTGGAGTCACCAGGTGGAGGATTTTTACTTGTCTTATAGGACTGGTTGTTGTCCACCATCAACAGTCAGGAACCATTCTTGGCTGACACTTGATTCATCTTAACTAATGAGGTTTTTCTGAGTTCTTGAAATTATTTATTACTCAGTATTCCCCCGTATCGTTGCCACTATGTTGGCTCCTTGTGATTTGAAAGAGTGCCAAGAACAAACACTACAGGGGCCACATTAGAACCACTTTGGAATCCTAGGACCTAGCCTTCCTGGATTCAGAGAGGGATCTCTCTATTAAGGTGTTTTTAATTGATATATCTTTGTGCTCGTTGTTTAAGATTTTAGGCTAGTTATGAAGTTCTAAGGAATTGTTTGTTTTGGTTATATTAATTGATAGATTGAAGGATCAATGGTGAGATTGAATGAGGGAATGTTTCAGCTAAACAAATAGACTATAATAAGACATCAATCCATTCATAAATGGAGTCATAAGAGGATTTAATTGTTCATCAACTCTGCGAGGGAATTCATAGGGCAAGCTAACTATATCAAGTTGATTCTTTATATTAGGTTGTGATATGAAACAATAATTATTTGTGAAGGCAACAAAGCTATAGTCAGTTAAGAATCTTCTAGCTCTACTTAGACAACAAAAGCTTTTTAAGGTAACTGTTTGGAGCAAGCCAAAGGACAGGGTAAACCATAAACCTCTTTGGACAAACTTTAATAAGAAAACCTCTAAGACAATGATCCAGTAATTCAAGAACTTACTTTTAGATAAAGAAAACAAGTAAGATAACAGTAAGAGTGGTCTAAGATCAAACATAAATAATCTAATATGATTTTGAAAAACTCTCAAAAGACTCTTCAAAGAAATATTTCAAGGCAGTCCAGAGGGCAGGGCATACCATAAACCTCTCTGGTTTTAGACTTTAATAAGTGTACTTTCAAGAAAGGTCTTAAAAAAAATATCTCAAGTCTTACTCAAAGGAACATGGATTCACCATAAGTTCCTTCGTTTCACTCTATTGAATCATTCCCAGGACAACAAGCTAGATATAACTAGAAGGAAATTAAGAATCTTCCATTCAAACCTTGCAGAAGAAAACATAAATATAAAAAATACAGATAGAAATAGGTTGCTGAGACAACAAATCCTAATCTAAACATCTGTTTCTTTATCAGAAAAAGATGGACATAATGGAAAACATAAGGAGAAACAATAACAATTTAGGAAAACTTCAGCATTGATATTGCTCAAGGATCCTGTGAACATGCTTATATTATTGATGATAAAACCAGTTACAGTACTCCAGGTACAATAGCTTTATGCAACTCAGAGCTTTATTTAGTTCAGTCTAGCATTCCTCAACTAGCTTAGCAACAGAAATCAGTCCAATAACCACCAAGTAACCAACATTTAAAATGAGGCTCATATGCAATATTTATATGCAAAATGAGGAGGTGTTGCCAAAATAGAGTGTTTAAATGTTATTTGTTACAGATTTAATGATTTTTGACCTTTGAGACCATGCAAGGCCCAAGGAAAAAAAATATCTGAAAGAGTTAGTCTGAGATAATAACTTCTGTCTTAACTTCTAAGTTAATTTATTTGAAATATTTGACTTTCAAGGCTTGGTAATAACTTTGTAATAACTGTTTGAGCTACTTCAAAATAACTCTGACTATGTAATGACTACGTGATGCCTTTATGGAAATAAATAATGTTGTAGGTGGAAAATTTGTCTTTGGAGAAGTAATTGCTTCTTTTTTGAGTTATTCGAAGCTATATTTGGGTTATCTGTCTTTTTTTTAATCATCCAACTCCTATATTGGGCCTTTGATTTCTAATTTAACCTTCATAATCTGCCTCAGTGCTCTTTTCTCTATTTCTGCAGTTTTTCTCGTTTTACCCTTTATTTTAAACCTTTGAATTTTATCTTTTAATCATCATCTGCTTTGGCTAATCCTTCGCGTTTTCTCTTGATACATGATTAGCCCTTTAATCTTTTAGTCCTTCATTCTCTTCATTGCTTCTATGACTGTAGATTTTATTTGTGTGTAGGGAGGATTTCTTCGTGCTATAAGGGTTCATAATTCATCAATGATCATGATTCATTGAGGGCTAAGTATTTTATGTAAATCCTTGGCCCTTTTTATATGCATTTGTCTCTCGGATCGTCATCCAGAGTTTATTTTACCATTGAAATGTCCCTCTAGGCATTACTTCCATTAAAATTGCAAACACACAAACAAACATTAATTTTAAAACCTGCGAGAGGGGAAAAACTACTTTTTTCAGGGTTTTGAGGCATCGGGGAGTGATTTGCAGAGGGGGAGGGGGTATAGTGGCATGATCCCAAATGCGAAATCACGAGGAAATTCAAACAAGGGTGAAGAATTTTGAATTTTGGCATGGGAGGGGAAGGTGGTTTTGGGAAAGCCACGATGGTTTATCAAGCGTGCTCAGGGTGGTAAGTGGTTTTAGGAAATGGGCGTGCGATACCATAGAGTGACCATTGTGTGTCCAAGGTGAAACCGCTTTTTTCGCACGGTTTGGGAGTGTTAACCTGCGGCGCCGATTTCCGTGCGATATGAAATCTGGACAGTCAAATCTCAAGGGGTGAGATCGACGATGTGGAAGGGTGGAAGGACCGGTGTGCAAGTCTGGAAGGTGGAACCCAGTGACAGGTGGCAGACTGCGGTTGGTCGGTAGGGGGGGGTAACGGAAAGTGGGGCCCTGCTTGGTGACATGACAGCTTTGTCGTGTTGCGGGGTTGAGTTAGGAGATGGGATGAAAGGCGGGAGTGTGATGGCCGTTGGATCAAGGGAACAGGCCCTAATCAACGGTGGGGATTCGGCCGGATATAACAGAAATTGGGAGCCCTCCTTTGATATTTTAAAGGCTATGGAGGGGCCTTTATTAATGTTGTGAGGGTGTATAAGGATGGAAGGGTAGGTGTGTAGTTTATAGGAGAAGCGGCTCACCACAGTCATAGGAAAGGGTTTTATGAGGGTGGGGGATAAGGCTTAGGCCGGAAGGGCGGATTTCAATAAAAACATGGTTTTTATAAAGTGTTTTGAGGGTCTTATAGGCCTAAGTTTAAAATTTAAACAATGTAAAAAGTACCTTTTACATTGTTTAAGGCCTTTTAGAAGAAATACGATGAATGAGGGAATTATAAGGGGTTATTTGAGGGGGAAAGAGGATGAATGAGAAGGTAAGTGAGGGGATGAAATAAGGCAAATCAGGCCTAGAAAATGGAGTTTTCTTTGCAGCAGGGTAAACTTTGAGAAGGAAAAAAGATAGGAAAGTTTAATGGAAAATAGTCAATCTTAGGATGATTAAGGCAATGAGATTTCTAGAACTTACAATTTTTCTCAAATATTGTTTCTATAAATCCAAAATCATCATTTAGTCATCTTTTGATATTAGAAAAAAATTATAAATGACTAACAACAATCATGGATGGTCCAATGCTCTTCTAGAAATATGAAACATAAGAACCATAGAGAATCTATTTTCCAAAGGTCACATCCAATTCTTCCATCCTCCCTCCATTCATTCCCATAAAAATAATAAGGACATCATCAATATATGGCATCAAAACCAATGATACATAAACAACCAAATGCAATAATGGAGGTGGATCATAGTCCCACATATGAAACCTACGCAGTATATCTTCTGACTGCATCAGATAATGATATGGTAAGTGGTTTCCCCTCCATTTATTTTCTACCATATCCTTCTCACATGTTTTGAAAATGTGAGAAATGTTTGGTGCCTTTGGAGTGCACCCTGAATGGTAAATCATCTCCCTATATCCTCCTAGGGAATGGCCATGCTCAACATAGTTTATGGCCCAAAGATGGCCATGAATTTTGTAAGGAATAATGCTCCTTATTGGAGCAATGGCCTGCACATATATGGTTAGGGAATGCACATATTCATTATATAAATCATTATGAAACCAAACATGATCTTTACCATAGGCTTTGCTCATACAAATGGAGTGGCTCATAGATAAATCCCCTCTCATTCCCAAAGAGGAAAGAGGTGGCTATGATAACTCCCCCAAAGAGTTATGTATCTCCTCCATCTCCGCATGATACATGCATCTCCTCAAATGCTGATATATCTCCTCTTCAAAGCCTTCCCAAGTGTACCCCTCCATGATGGTACGATATGCTCTCATAGAATAAGTGTGGCTGAAGAGAAAAATCTTCATGAGTTGCTTGTAGTAACTTATCCTTGAGCTTGGAAGCTCTAGATAAGAAGATCCTACCATGATAGTATATGAACTCATCTCTAACTGGATATCCCTCCTCATGTAGTTGGTCATCAATTATCATACAAATAAAACGATCCTTGGAATAATCCACCAATAGATGGGATTTCCAATATGGATCTATCCTCCACAGTGACAATGCTAATGATTTGTCATAGAAAGCATTTGTCACGTATTTCTCCTCCTCTTTGACATCTCCCACACCAAAGTGACATATTGGAAGGTTTCTATCCTCCCTCTACTTCTCCTTTATCAACGCAATATCTGAGATGAGAGTGGGTAATGATGATGTTGGGAGAATGTCTCCCTCCTCCTTGAGTCTACCCAAGACTCTCAGCGTTGAACCATGACCTCCCAATGCTCCCATTCCTCCTAGATCTATGAATGGTGCATCATGATGTGAGACATGCCTCATCATATCTTGATCTGGTGGCCTCCCAGGTGGAATGCCTCCATGCAAAGAGACATCAATATCAAGAGTAGATTGCATATATGAGTGGAATTCTTTGTCCTTTCTCTCACTACACAAATCAATTTTCATATTTTGTGCATAAAAATTATGAAATAGATAGGGGTGTGTGCTCCTAATCATATGATGTTGGCCATCCTCCCTACCTTCTCCTTTCATCTGCAAGGTCTCACAATCTATCATTAATGTCGCATGTTGTTCATGGATTGTGCCTTGATCTCCACATATGAGATCCTTTGGAACTTCTTGCAATGATCTGAGAGCTACTCTAATTGGATCAATTTCTCCATATACCTCTCCATGAGGTACTAGATCTGCTCCTGATGTGACAGCATTGTTACCTCCAGCCTGCTCTTCCCCTTCATCATGAATGGAGGTTACCTCATCATCATTAAGAGGCTCTTTGTTTTGATCCTCTTTTGGAAAAGAGATCTCCATGTCTTCCTTTTGAGAAGAGAGCTCTTCCTGAAGTGGGGATCTTGCCTCTAGTAAGGTATTCTACAAGTTTTTAACCCCCTCAATATCATTCTGGAATGGAGCTCGGTTTATGGATCCCTCCAACTCGTACAAAGGTTTTGTTTGTTTAGGCTTGGATAGCTCAACCAAGGAAGTTTCAAAATGTTTTACATCAAATATTTTCACTAACCTCCTAGTGAACTTTTCATAAGTAGATACATTTACATGATTCAAGGAAGAAGTTTCATAAAACAACTAGGCATAAGCCTTACCTTCAAGATGCAGTTCTGCTACTCTAATGGCTTATTCTTCTTAAACTTGGTGTTGCTGCAAATAGGTGTCTAGCTCCTTCACCCAAGCCCTAACTGTGCATCTAGGTGACCCATCAAAAGTAGATAGAAATAATCTACCCAAATCATGCTACTTGCATCTCTGGCTTCTATTGTGATTGCTAGGTCTTCTATTCTCCTTGATCTTTCAAAACCCTTGGAAGTTTAGATGATCTTTTAACCTCTAAGATTGAGATTCATACTCTTGAAGATAGTCGCCAAGAGTCTCCTCCTTTGGTACATCTCCATCCTCCATCTCTGTTGCTATGAACATAGACATGGTAGAGCATTGTAGATATGATTGTGTGTTTGAATTCTCACACCCATAATATGAAGATCTGGAGCTTTCTTTATGTGAAAATATTCTTGAGGGATCCTCATGCCTTTCCCTCCTAATTCCCTTGATTTCTCTTTTAAGCTCATGCATAATCTGGAGAAGAAGTTTTGAAAACTTATTTTCCTCCATTTCCACAAATAATGGAGACTTGCCTTTTTCTCTTCTATGATTCTTCTCCTTTCTATGAGAATATTCTTCCTCTTCTGATAACATAGATGCAATGTATTCACAGGTTGAGCCAAGATTATGCTCTGATACCACTGTAATATTCCTAAATGATAAAAGCAGGAATAGAGTGCATTAAACTAAAAATATGCAGAACTATAAATAGATCAAAGCATGAGACAATAGTAGATCCATTCACTTATGAATATAATAAAAAAATATGTACAATATCTTGAGGAAAAGATCACTCAAGTTGGGCAAACAAGCCTCTCATGAAAGCATACACCTAGATCTAAAATGTTGTTAATACATGAAATACAGGAATGCAGAAAACTACACTATCTATGAGAGAATAGCAGCTGAAAGATAGAAAAATATATTGCTGCTGATATAATGCTCCAAAAATTCCAAGGCTACAGATCCATGCTCCAAAACAGATTTCCAGGACAACCCAGAAAATGTTTCCAGAAATACACACTATACAAAATATAGCAGATTTGGCCCTAGGGTTGAATAATCTCTGCAACTAAATCACTAATGGGAGATGGCTGATATGATATACAAGATGGCTGATCCTCCTCCAACATATCTCCTAAATGAAGGGCTGATCGCCACACAGTAATCCTAGACACTCCAAATAGGGCAATAAACCCACTGTTGCAGCTGCTCTCTAAAATAACACAATCCTTGAGAGAAACTGCCATGTAAATAATGAGTGCTACTTGGACTAGTGCCAAAATATGTAATTAAGCCCTAAGTACTTCCTCACAAGCTTCTGGATGAAAGTATGATCCCTCCAATGGAAAACTAGCTCAGAAATTGGAGATCTCTCTCTTCCACTGCTACACCCCTACAGCACAACCCAACTCTAAATAGAACTGCGTTGTACATGAGACTGAAGCTTGGCCAAATTCCTGAATGTGGAAGTATAGTGAAAACTCTTCCAAGAGGCCTCTCATGGAAATGGGTGGGATTCCCGATCAGGAACACCCTGTGCTAAACAACACTTCTATCTTAGCTAAACAACTGAAGAAAGCTATGTGTCTAAACAGACCATATATCAAAACATAACATATATCAACATAGTCAAATATGGCTGCCATCCTCTTCCTTATATAATTTATGAGCTCTCTAACCCTAAGCCCCATTCATTTATGACACTACTTCCATGCAAAGAGTCTCCATCTAAAATTGTGTTGTCCCTCATTGAATGCCACTACTCCATGACAACGTTTTTCATTTGGTCAAATTTGACCCAGTCAAGGTGTTCCAGCCCCTTTTCACACCTAAGGGTGCTCAATTAAGCTGAAAATATGTATTCCTTTCACATTAGCATTGAATTTATTCATATTAAGGAGATTTATGGATCTCCATATCCTCTTATTCATTAACAAGAAAACAGAAAAAATAAAATATTCCAACTAGCTCATGGGTAATTTAGGAATATTAAATATATTCTCAAGCTTTTCCCATACATTTTTGGCGGTTTTAAAACCCAAAACCTTATGATAAGTAGATTCAATAAGTCCACTGATAATAATATTCTTTTCTTTTGCATCATTTACCAAATTCTTCTTACCTTATTCAACTGCAGTTGGTGTAAATCCATTTTGAACAATGTCCCATACTTTGTAACCTTGCGCCAAGAGATAGACCTCCATTCTTCCTCTCTAGAGTGCATAATTATTTTCATTGAACAGAGGTACACCATTATTAGTATGCTCCATTACCTCCTTCCATCTGTTAAATTGCTATTGAAGGAACCTGGCTTTGACAAATTGTTGGAAATACTGAGGGGGGGGGGGGTGAATCAGTATTCCTTTGAATTAGTAATATTATTAATATTTCAGAGCATTAGTTAATATTCAATTATTATCAGTTTTTGTACAATGATAGTAGTAAACAAAAGGAACACAAATGCACACAGTTTTTAAGGTGGAAATCCCCTCTGGGACAAAAACCACTTGAATGATTTTTTAATAATTCTTTAATATTCAAATTCAATTGAAAATAAAGATCCAACTTCCTAGAATTTAGAAAATAATTCTTCTCTAGCTCCCACTAGATGGATGCTCCAACGCCCGATATTCTTCAGTAGTCAACTAAACGGATGCCCCAAAACCCAGTGAGATACAACTCACCCTAGCACCACCCTACCACCCTAAATATTTCACAATATTGAACCTGTTGGTGACGTCATGCACCAACCTAACACCACCCTACCACCCTAGAGAAGAATAAAAGAATAATGGACTATTGTACAAAGGAAAATGATCCACTTTACAATGATATAAAATGATTTAGAAGAAGAAGAAACACTAGACCATAACGCCAACTATGACACAAATACCTAATGGTGTTCCTAGACCTCCCGACACTGCCACTTCAATTCTTGGCAGATAGACACTTGTACAAATTTTACAATGATGCTTTTACAATGAATCAGTACAATGATACCTTTACAATGACTGTATGCAATGCTACCCACGTGAAGACTTCATGTTGTGAACTTCTTGCTGCTGTTCTGCACCTTTATTACTACTCTTGTCATTCTATCCTTTCTCACTCTTCTACACATTATATCATGCATTAAATCTTATCTTGATGAATATATAATACCTAATACATGCAAAAATTCTTCAAGGGAATACCCATGACATGATAATAGCAAAACTTACCTCATCCTGCAGAGCATATGTCAGTGCTAAACAAAAAAAAAACAAATTATAATACAAAGAACCTAATGCAATTAAGAGATGAACATGCATATAGAGAATATAATTACCTGGAGCTTACCTTTGCTGCACTTTTATTTGCTTTCTTACCCTAGAAATTCTGGTCCTTTACAGCCCTTGACAACACATGATCTAGATTTTTCTTTCCTTCTAGGAGCTCGATATTGAATCTAGTATATATTTGTTATTTCAGATCCCCAATATATGATTTTCAGTCCTATAGTAGCTATCTTTGTATTCTTTCCAATTCCACAGGTCTGGCCCAATTTTGACTCTTCAATACAAAGTTATGCCAAATCTTTCACAATGACCTAATTATGGATTGGTTCAGTGGAGCAAAATTGTACGGCGTGCCACATGTCATGGTTTATTCATTCCACTGTATAATTCATACACAGAAAACTATAGTTCCTACACTATCCAACACTTTTTACAGAATTCCAATTCGATACTCAGAGAGAGAGTTATGACAATTTTCCTAAGGTCACCTCTTTGAGATGAAGTTCAAGAGCCTGAAAAAATGCTAAATTCCACAAATCATATCTCTGAAAATATTGTGCACCATGATTTAAAATTTTTATAGGAGCTTCCTCATGATTTTTGCTTTGCCTCATAAAAATTTTCGCTTTTGAACCTTCGTAGAAAAAAATTTATATAGAAAATTACGCGATGGCCTGTTTCAAGTAGCGAAATCCCTACATGAGGGGGATATGAGGATCACAATTTATATAAATGCTTAGGTTGAGAGGGAATTCAACAAGTGAATGTGGGAGGGATTTTAGAAGCTTAAAAATTATTAATTATTGACTGTTCATGAACACAGCCAATTATTAGTGTCATGCCACAACCCCATGGGGTTTTAGCCCACTAACTGGGGTTACTAAATTCAAACATGAATATCTCTCAAGTCGAGAAGAATTACGTGGCATGCCATATATCAACGGAAATATCTCGACAAGTGGAAATATAAAAAATATCCTTGACTCAAAATACAACAATTTGATAGGTAAAAATTCCCATGCAAGATCGAGTAACCCCTGGTGCTGATAGGGTTGACATAAATGACAACCACTAATCAACAGTTCATACAACTTCAGATTTTCTACATTTAGAACTGAATAAATATGCATGTAAGGTGGTAAATCTAACCGAAATGCATTATTTCCAATATTTTCCACAATCTTGAAAGGACCATATCTGATGGGTTTCAGTTTCTTACCTTCACCTTTCAACCTATATTTACTGATATAAAACCATACCTTATCATCGACCTGAAAATGACGATTGAATCGATGCTTGTCATGAATCATTTTTTACTTGGCCTAAATCTTCTCTAACTGATCCTACACTGCTTCATGTATTTGTAGTATCTGTTGAATGAACTTAACTGCTTTGTTTGAATCATCGTGTCCATCCACTTTATATTCTTCACTGAATATGAAGTCCATCGATGACTTTGGTAGATACCCAAAACATGTTTCAAACGAAAATTGATTAGTCTAAGAATGTAAGGATTGATTGTAATAATGTTGGACAGAAGGTAAATATTAATCCCACAACTTAGGATGCTTGTTGTAGTAACCTTGAAGAATATGTATCATTGTCTTGTTCACCACTTATGTCTGCCCATCAGTCTATGGATGAAAATTTGTGCTCTTCTTCATCTTTGTGTCCATGAGTCCCCACAAAGTGGACCAAAACTCTCTTACAAAGCGAGTGTCTTGATTAGAAATAATGGAAGTAGGTAACCCAAAATATTGAACCCATACCTGTTGAAATAAAATTTGTGTCGCCAGTTCTCCAGTCACTTTCTTTTTGAACAGAAAAAGAATGCACATCTTGTTGAAATGATCAACCACAACATACATGTAATCATTCCCTCTCTTGTACATTGGAATTCCTCCAAAAAAATCCATGGAAATGTTGTCCCATGGTCGCAAAGGAACTGGAAGTGGCATATACAAACTAATCTTTCAATTTCTTGGCTTTCTTGTCAAACACATCACACATCCTTTAATGTACTTAAAAAAAGTTTCATACATGTGAGGCTAGTCACAATACCTTTGAATTTGTTCCATAGTCTTGCTTACGCCAAAATTTCCTGAAATGCAAGAAGAATGCGTTTCTTGAATAACATGCACACTTTCTATTTGTGGTATGCGCAACTTACCTAGATGATATAACAACATGCCATGAACATGAAAATTGACTTCTTCCACCTGAGTACCATGAGTTAGTGATTCATAAATATATTTGAAATTAGCATCAATATTATATTGTTCTAAATAACTTTGAAGTTTTAAAGAACTATTTTGCAGCACTACTGAATCATTCAAAGATGGTCTAGACATCATATCAGCTACTTTGTTTGTTACACCTTTCTTGTACTTAATTACTAAGTGAAATTTCTGAAGAAATCCCATCCATCTGTAATGGCGATATTGTTGTAACTTAGTCTGTGACTGAAGGTACTGAAGCATTTGATGATCTATGTGAATCACTGTTTCCTTACCCATTAAGTAGTGTTTCCATTGCTTTACACTTTCAAACAAAGAAAAAAGTTCTTTATCATATGTCGGATAATTTATAACTCCCTTAGAGATTCTTTTTGAATGAAAACAAATAGGTTTCCCTTTTTGAAGTAAGACTACACCCATTGCATAACCACTACCATCTATTTCAATTTCAAATGGCTATTGAAGATCTGGTAAAGATAATATTGGTGATGTGACAATTTTTTGCTTAAGTTAATCAAAAGATTTTTTTTGTTTCCCTCTCCACTAAAAGGAAACTTTAGATCTTGTTAAAGCATGTAATGGTGATGCAATCAAAGAAAAATGAGCAATGAATTTTCACCAATATTGAACTGCAACTAGAAAACTCATAAATTCAATTATATTCGGTGGTCTTGGCCACTTAACAATCACATCTATTTTAGTTGGATATATATTCAAATGACCAGCTCCAACTATGTAACCAAGTTAAATCAGTGAAGCTTTCCCAAACTCACATTTGGACAGTTTAAGGTACAATTTTTCCCTATGCAACACTTCGAAGACCTGATTAACATGCCTAACATGCTCTTCCATATTGGAGCTGAAAATGATGATATCATCTAATGGACGGAATACATCATTCATAACCCGCATGAAAGTTGTTGGAGCATTACACAAACCTAAAGGAATCACTAACCATTCAAATAGTCCTTTCCTAGTTTTAAATGCGGTTTTCTAGATGTCATTTTTTGCAATGCGAATTTGATGATACCGACTCCGCAAATCCAACTTAGTGAAATAGAAATAATTTTTCAACTGAACAAGTAAATCATCTATCCTAGGAAGAGGATACCTGTTCTTTATTGTGATTTTATTTAAGCCCCTAAAGTTGACGCACATTCTCCATGTCCCATCTTTCTTAGGAACTAAAATTATGGGTGAACCACACGGAGATGAATTGGGTTGAATGGAACCTTTTTCAACTCTCTCTTGGATTTGTTTCTTTATTTCTTCGTTCTCTATAACTGACATGGGATAGATTCCGACATTAGTAAGAGAGGCATTAGACATCAATTGTATCTCATGTTGTATTTCCTGTATATGAGGAAGATGTTTTGGTTCTTTAAATAGACTTTGGAAAGAATCTACCACTTTAACCAAAATATCTTTAAACTGAGATTCGCAACTTGAAAAAGCATCATGTTGATCCTTATGCTATTCTTTTACAGCCATGAGTACATATCTCTTACTTGAAATTATTAGTCTCTTCATCTGATTAGCAGTAACTAAATCCATGTGAGTTTTGATTTTATGTGCCCGAACAATGTATTCAATTCCATCCTTCTTAAGGTGATATTTATGCTCTTTACTATGAAATACTACATCACAATCATAGAGATAAGGACTTCCTAGCACTATTCCACATATGTCTAATGGTATCACATCTAAATCCACTTCATCAATGTAATTATCTGTGATGGAAAATTTTAAACAACACTGCATTGTCACATTAATCTGAGTCTTTTCTTTTAGCCAACCTAATGGATATGGTCTTTGATGATTCTATGTCTCCAAACCCAATTTCTTAACTAATTCTTCAGATATTAAATTTTCCTGTGATCCACTGTCAACCAATTTATCAATTTTTGTGTGCTCATAAGTTACGCTTATGTGAAATAATTCAACTCTTTTATCTTCATCCAGATGATTTATGTTTGAAGAAGATGTAGAAGCACTAGAACTGGAACTAGTGTCAGAACTTTTACCTATCGAAACCATTGTAATTATTTTCCTTTCCTCACCTGAATCAGAGCCCAAATCTTGTTGGACTGTTGCATTAGCCTTATTTTCACCTTTCTTCTTCTGAAGCTTCTTTGGTCTGATTTCTGGGTGAATTTTCCAAGATCTAGTTTCATCATGTCTGATCCTCTGGCAGTGTGTACAGGTAAGTATTTCACTTTCCTTCCGAGTTGTCGCTATTTTATTTCCCTTCGAATTGCGCTTCCTCTTTTTGTCTTTGGAATCCTTGATTTCAAACTGTTTGGATGGTTTCAGTGAAAAATTGAATGGTCTGCCACCTGATTCTATATGTATGGATTGAACATACACTTCATCAAAGTCATTAGGATTAAAAATAAATAATGTATGATGTAAATATGAATGTAAACTGCCAATGTAATTTAATAAATTTTCACGTGTATCCAATGGAATACCAAACACCAAATATTTCTTCCTGAACTCCTGAGTAAACTCCTGAACATTCTTCCCCTTACCTTGCCTCATATGCTACCAATAAATAGCATCTTGTTGCATGTATCCCAAAGGATAGAATTGTTTTCTGAGAGATTTTAAAAACTTAGACCATGAATAAATGACTTTACCTTTCTGCTTTAAATATACTTGAGTTTTACTTTCCCACCAGATTAAAGTTGTTCCCCCCATTCTAAGTGTAGCTAACTGAATTTCTTTTCTTTCATCAGAAATGTTCTGAATTCTACAATACACTTCTAACTATTTAATCCAGTTATATAGTTTCTTAGGATTCATTTCGCCATCGTACATAGGTAGTTCAAATTTTACATCAAGTTTCAAAAGATATTTCTAAGGTTTCTTTTCTGTTTCAGAATCTCAACTAGAAGAAGAAGAAGATGATGATGATGAAGATGATGGAGGAGAAGGAGGTTTGTCAATTTTTTCTTTTCCCCTGTCCTTCTTCAATGTGTTTGAAGAAGAAGTTGCATCTCTCTCCTTCTTATCTTCATATAGCTCTCCCAACATCCCTTGCATGTTGAAGAATAGTTTTTGAATCTGTTCTTCGCCCATGACCTTCACTTCAGGAGTTTCACCTTCATCGATTCCTCTCATTGTCAATTGATGAGCGAATTTTCGCTTTCCAACTTCTGAGTCTATCTCCTCGAGCGTTCCTTCTCCACGTCGCAACTTGGACATGGTTAACATTCACCGGAAAAGATCCTACAACACAACATGCTTTGATACAAAAATATATGATCTGAAATAGATCTGATATAATACTAAATTAGAACTGATTATTTTCCAACAATGAATTGATTGTTAACTCGACCACTTAATGTGGAAGATTGAAGGAAATAAAATGATTTAACGACTTAAAATAGAACTTAAGATTAAACATGAAATTTCAGCAAAGAACAGAGATAAGAGACAACAAACATTAATTATGGAGTTCATCCCTGAAGGACTCCGTCTCCGGGTCTGCTTTCAAGATGGGCATTCGTTTTATTAAGGATTGATCGGAGGAAGTCCTTACACAGAAAATACACCAGACTGGATGTGCTCGCAGGCACCTCTGGTCACTGTCAACATAAATCTCTCTCTCCTAGATTTTCAACGCCTATCTCTCTACTCAATTCCGCCTTCGGACAACCAAGTTACACTGAAAAAAAAAAAACCTCTCTCACTTAGAATCTGAATACAAATCTTGAAAACCACTCTATCCCCTCCATGCCGAAATGGATGATTTAAATAAGTTCATGTTCGAACTCCTTTCTTCCAAATATGGGTAGTGGTTTAGCAATTAATGTGATTAGGTGAGTAGAAATCCTCTCGGTGCAATAGCATTGAAGCACCTAAGGATAAGGTTCATGGTGGACAAGTTTTTGAACATAGTGCATACAACCAAAAACCCAAATTAGAACTTTAGGTTATAGTTAACCCCTGACAGTCAGCTAACGACGTGGAGGAATGGGAGGTTTGGCATGTGACCGCGAGCAGTCAAACCATTAGCTGCCACCTTCCGCTTCTATCCCCGACAGCTTTGCAATGGTGAGGTGACTCCGCATGTCATAGTGTCGGTGGTCTCGGTCATTCAAAATGTTGTAGTCTTTATGTTCATAACTATGGGTTGTTAATAAGCCCTATTCACATGCTACCTCCGCCTAACGGTTCCGCTACGGTTAGGCTCCCCGCGTGGTTAACTGTGTTTTATATTATGGTTTATATTACATATAGTCTGAAACCCTTTTTAACAAGGTTTAATACATTGCAAGGTTTACACCATAGTTTCAATACATAGGTTTGATGCCTTTGGTAACATTTGCACTAGGTTAGGACTTGGTGCTAGGTTCACCACTTAGGTCTAGGAACTTTACATAATTTCTCCACCATAGTTTAGACTTAGGATTAGGACTTGATCCATAGGTAGGACTACACCATTACCACTTCACCATTACATACATGTACCACTTTTCACCAAGCTTAGAATTAGGATTTGATGCCACTTAGGTCGTCTACCATAGGTTTAGAACTAGGCCTTAATGACTTAATATTACCACTTAGGCTTAGGATTAAAACACCATTACATAAAAATTTTCCACCACATGGAAGCACCATGAAATCAAGCTGAAGAAGTAACTTGAACCTGTTGGAAAAATACTGAGAGGGGGGGTGAATCAGTATTTAGGATTTACTGAGATATTTTTACTTTTTCATTCTTTAATAACCCATACACTACTTTAAAGAACCAGAATCGCGTATATACGCGGATACCCTTTACTGAACTCGCATATGCACAGAGATATTAATAAACAATCAATTCTTCACTTATATCCTTGCATGTATTCATTCATTAGATGTTTATATAGCATTAGACATATGCAGTAATAACAGAATGAAACATTACACAAAAGCATCACACATGAAAACCATGATTTTTAGGTGGAAAAGCAAGTCGGGAGAAAACCACCGCTGCCATTGTCTCAGCCTTCAATATTTTATTATAGAGAAAAAAATCTTACAATCATGTATATACGCAGACTTATACCAGTACGCAGGCACCCACCTGCAGAAGGCTACAACCTTCTCTCGTTTACCAGCTTCACCTGGAAGGGAGCTTCAACCCCCTGTTCTCGTTTACCAGTCTCACCTGGAAGGGAGCTACTACCCCCTGATATTAGCACCAGCCTCTACTGACAGAAAGCTTCTATTATTAGACTGAAGGCTTCAACCCTCAGATCCACTGTAGACCACGTTTCATCAATTTTCAAACTGGATCAAACAGCTCCAACACAACCCTTCACTTATCAACAAACATACTTTGCCCAATGCTTCCAAACCGAACAGTGAAACCACTGTAATCAGCATATCAGAGATAACCCAAACTTCAGAATAAGTATGCAGAAACACATTCAACCATGAGCAACCATCAGTTTAGATATCATACGCGCTTTTATTTAGATGGATCCGCGTATATATGCGCTTTCACTGAAGACAACCCGCGTATACATTCGTGCAACTTTTTAGAAAAACCTTAACAGTTCATACGCGCCTTTGTTGAAATAGATCTGCGTATATACGCGCCTTCAGTGAAGCGAACCTGCATATGATCTATAAAAGATAAACTTTGCATAATAGACCAGATCTATGAACTTACCCAGATTTCTTCAACTTCTTCAACAGATTTGCGCCAAGTCTTCATCACTTCTTTTCAGATCATCCAAGAGTTTCTCCATTTCAAGATCTAGAGATCTTGGACCTTCATAATGTTCATAGATACATTATAGAATCAGATCTATCAATTAAAACAAAGTTCCCCCATGCAGATATACTTCAGAGTGAAGTATCTATTAATGCCCGGACCTTTTCCACACATTTTGCACAATGAATTTCTTCTCCTTATATATGTTTACCCTTTATCAATACCGTGGGTCAAAACCACATTACTTTCGATGGTATTCCTGGGCAGGGTCACATAGACGAATCAATACTCAATACAATGGGTCAATACCATGGTGGTTACCCCTGGTTTTACACTTTATGAGCGCTTTTGCACATACGCGACTTGGAACATTATTTCCCGCGTGCATACACGACTTCTCCTAGACAAATCCGCGTATTCCTTGAGACATACTCTTTTCATCATAGATCTAGCACATACTGAATTCCTTTCTTCTTTACCTTCTGCACTCACTGTAGATACATCATTTGACAAGTTCATCAAGACATATTCTATCAAGCACAACTTCATCAAGTAGGTTGCCATCATCTTCATCAAGTGGGTTGCCATCAAGGGCAACACTCAGCATCATATTGCCAACAATCTCCCCCTATGGACTTGATGGAAACCACGATGGTGTTTGATCACCACAACAGATAGATACATTAAGAATTCAAACACCATGTCACTCAACAGATAGATACATTAAGAATTCAAACACCATGTCACTCTCCCCCTTTGACATCAAGGGCAAAGGGCGGATCAAAACCAACACAATGAAGAGTTCTGCAAATCTGATGTACACTGAAGTGACCAAGCTCCCCCTGAGTTCATGTCGAATCTTCAAACAAATTTTTCAATGAAGTATATGACTCTATGACTTTCCTAGCATCAAGGACTCATACTTACATCAAAGATCCAACCAAGTGGATTTACACACTTTGACTCAGCTACCCAACCAAGTGGGTTTACAAAATGAATATTACATCATAGGTCTCATCATGCCCTTTTTATCAAATTATAAATATGACTTTTCATGACTACTACCAAAAATACCTCAAGAAAGAGATTACATTTCAGAAACATCATAATGCCAACAATGCAATACACCCAGCAAGGCTACTGCTCCCCTTGAAACTTTGCATCCAATGCATCCTTTCTAAATGACCAAAGCTCCTCCTTAGCTTGTGCAACCTGAACACCCTCAACAGTAAGTCATCAACAACAAACTCTGCATGATCTGTCCATAACTCTGAATCATAAGACTTCTATCTCAAGCAATCATAATCTTCATCATAAGAAACCAGGTATCATGTTATTAACATTTAGAACTGAGAAATAAGCAGATACAGTGCCAACAATACAATCATCAGTAGTCAGACTGATGCTCCCCCTGAACTGGTACTCCTGATCTTCAGCTGCTGTAAAAATTTCTTCAGCATCAATGCATACGCGACTGTGTCTGCACGAAATTGCGTGTATACGCGGCTTTTATTCACATAACCTGCGTATGGAAAGTGAAACATGGAAAACTTCACATTCCTTCATCTCCCCCTGAATTTTTTCCTTCCTGTGCCTGTCTTCTTTTCATCAAATGTTCTGTCAGAAAATAAAAAAGTACTGCAAAATGCTGACCCCAACCAAAAATAGTCAGCAGCTATCCATACGTGACTTTCTGTTCATATACTCGCGTATATACGCTACTGTGTTTCAGGAAACACGCGTATCCAATTTAATCTTCTGAATTTATGCAGATTTTTTCTTTTGACTAGCAGAGAATACTCCCAGCTTCTATCTTAGATACTCGAACGCTTCCCTGGGCAGAGGTTTGGTAAAGATATCAGCAACTTGTTCTTTGGAGGGAACATACTCCAACTTTACCTTTTGTTCAAGCACTTGTTCACGTAAGAAGTGATACTTGACGGGAATGTGCTTGGTCTTCGAATGCATAACAGGATTCTTTGAGATACTGATGGCACTTGTATTATCACACATAATGGAGATAGGAGAAGTACATTTGATTTGAAAATATCCCAAGGTTTGCATCATCCAAAGGAGTTGAGTGCAACAAGATGCGGCAGCCACATATTCTGCTTCAGCAGTAGATAAGGCAATAGAACTTTGCTTCTTACTGAACCAAGATACCAACCGAGGCCCCATATAGAATGCACCACCACTTGTGCTTTTTTGATCATCAACATTTCCAGCCCAATCTGCATCAGAGTAAGCATGAAGAGTAAGATCATCATTCTTTGGATAACATAGTCCAAAGTCTTGAGTTCCTTGCAGATATTTGAATATTCTTTTGACAGCCTGAAGATGAGACTCTTTTCGATTAGCTGAAACTTACTAATAATCCTAACAAAGATGCATAATGTCTGGTCTAGTCCCTGTGAGATCAAGTAGACTTCCTATCATAGATCTGTATTATGGTTGATTCACCATGGGAGAATCATCATGAGAACTGAGATTACATCCGGTTATCATTGGTGTACTTACATGTTTGCACTCTTCCATGCCATACTTCTTCAGAATTTTCTTAAGATATTTTTCTTGGGATAAGAATATACCATCTGTTGCTTTTTGCACTTGCAAGCCAAGCAAGAATGTTAGTTCCTCAAGTAAAGACATTTCAAATTCTTGCTGCATAATAGAAGCAAATTTCTGACTCATAGACTCTTCATTACTTCCAAAAATGATATCATCAACATTAAAAGCAATCACAACCTCAAAGTTTTTCGTGTTCTGTGAATTTTTGTGTATAAGTTGCTATCAGTAGACCCCTTTGAAAAACCTTGTTGATGGAGATATTTGTCAAGACGAGAGTACCATGCCCTTGGAGCTTGTTTGAGACCATATAGAGCCTTTTTAAGTTTACAAACAAGATTCTTATAATTTCCCAAATTGAATCCCTCTAGTTTTTCTATATAAAATTCTTCTTCTAGATCACCATTGAGGAAATCAGATTTGACATCCATTTGATAGACTTTGATTTGTTGAGAACTTGAAAAAGCAAGAAACATTCTTATGGCTTCAAGTCTAGCTACAGGAGAAAAAGTTTCTTCAAAGTCTATACCATCTTGTTGAGTGTACCCTTTTCAAACCAATCTGGCTTTTTTTCTTATAACATGCCCATTTTCATTTAACTTGTTCTTGAATATCCATTTGGTTCCAATGACATTTTTATCATGTGGTCTAGGTACCAATTCCCAAGTGTGATTCTTTTCAATTTGATCAAGCTCTTCATTATGGCTTGAATCCAACATTCATCTTTGCTAGTTTGATTGACATTTTGGGGTTCAATTGTGGATAGGAATGCCATATAGCTAGAAGATCCCACAAGAGTCCTCCTTTTTTGTACACCCGATTCCTTGTTTCCCAAAATTTTAGATTCAGGATGATTCTTTTGAACATATATGGATGGAGTCCTATTAAACGATTTCAAGTTCTTCATTAGATCCAATCGTCTTGATATTTCCATTTGATGAAGGACAAAATCACCACTATCTCATATCTCCTTCTTGCTAGTTTCTTCTTTTGGAGCTGCAGGAGACTCATAAATAACAACATCAATACATTCAACAGTCTTCTGAAGTCTTTTATTGTAACATTTATATGCCCTACTCCTAGAGGAGTAATCAAGAAATATTCCTTCATCTGCTCTGGGTTAAAAATTGCCAAGTTTTTCATCATTATTCTTGATAATGCATTTGCTCCCAAAAATTCTAAAATGCTTTATACTCGGAGGATTACCATACTAGAGTTCATATGGAGTTTTATTAATTGGAATCGGGAACATGCCTTGTTATATTGTAGATCCCGCCTGCGCACGATAAACAAGCCCTTGTAAATATGTTGTGAGTTCCAGAATCATCAAGCATAGCTCTAGCCATTTGTTGAATTGTTCTATTCATTCTTTCTACTACACCATTTTGTTGTGGAGTGCTTGCTACATAGAACTGTCTCTTTATGCCATGTTGTTCACAAAATTCAAAGAATTCATTTGATGTATATTCTCCTCCTCAATCAGATCTAAGACATTTGATTTTTAGATCCAATTCATTTTCCACCAGTGCTTTGAAGATTGAAATTTCTCAAATGCTTCATCTTTGTGTTTAAGCAACCCAATCCAACACATTCTAGAGAAATCATCAATAAATAAGATATAGTATTCTTCTCCACGTGGTGATTTTTTTTTCATAGGTCCACAAATTTCAGTATGAACAAGTTCAAGAGGCCTACTTGATGATCCTTCTATGGCATTAAATTGTACTCTGGTCTGCTTACCAAATTAGCAGGATTTGCATATGATACTTTCTGGTAGAGTAATATTGGGAAGACCACGAACAGCTTGAAGTCTGCTTGCTTTGTTGATTTGAGAGAAGCTTAGATGCCCCAGCCTTCTATGCCATAGCCAATTTTCTAAAGATTTGCTCAAGTAACATTGATCTTTGCAGTTCTTCAATACATATAGGTTGCTTGGAGTTCTTTTCCCTTTTATAATAGTTTTACCTGTATCAAGATCACGAACCACACATTCTTTTGAACTAAAGACAACTTCTGTTCCTTGATCACACATTTGACTTACACTTAACATGTTATGCCTTAATCCATCCACATACATGACATCATTAGCCTTCACCTTTTCTTTTAGAAACACAGACCCTTTTCCTTTAATTACAGCAGGATTATCATTTCCAAATGTAACTTTCTTTTCCTTTTCTAGAGCATTATATGAAAGAAGTTTTCTTTTGTCACTTGTCATGTGTCTTGAGCACCCACTATCAATGTACCATTGATTTTCTTCACCTTCTGCAAATAATGCTATCCCACAATTTTCAACCTGTAATTCCTTCTTTTTCCATACTTTGGAACTTGAAGGAAAATGTTGTTTTGGCTGGACTTTGCTCCTGCATTCAGATTCTTCATGGCCAAAATTATTGCAATAAGCACATTCAACTTCGTTTTGAAGAGGAGAAAAATTGTTATAGGTGTTCTTTTTTGGTTCAATATCCATCCTTTTCTTTCTTGCTTCTCTTGTCATGATGGTTTTATATGCAACACATTGAACAGCTTTATGACCAAAATTGTGACATAAGAAACATTGTCCATTGAAGTAGAAATTTCTGCGATCATGAAATCTTCTATTTGAATTTACCTGTTGATTGTTGCTTCTTTGAGAGATATCCCTGTTAGTGTTCCTTGTATTGTGATGATCATGCTTTACCTGTGAAGATTCTTTATTCCCTTGTTGAGTGGCTGAATGTGATAAACCAGTTGTAGCTGCTTTTAGATAATTTGGTGCAGAAGCCTGAGAGGATTATCCAGTATATCCAAGACCTGTCTTAATCAGAGGAGATTGTTGAACCTTGATAATCTCATCTAAGGTTTCAGATCCTTTAGCAACTCTAAGATTCAGAGTCTTTACTTTCTCAAGTTCTTTTCTTAGACTTACTACTTCACATTCTAATTTTTCATTATGTTTCTTTGCTTCTTCATTCTGCATTTTCAGAGTCTCTATGATTAATTTACTTTCTTCCAAACATATTTTGAGTTGATTATTTTGATCAAGAAAATCATTGTCATCTAGAGCATCCATAAAATCATCCTTATCGTCTCTAGAATTATTTTCAAATGCCATGAGAAGTCTAAGATCTTGTTCACATTCTTCCTCACTGTCAGATAACCCATCACTGTCTTCATTTGTATAGTAGCTTTTCTTAGTGCTAGACCGGTTCTTATTTCTTCTTGCTACTTCTTTCTCTTTAGCAGATGTTTCTTTATAAGAACATTTTGCAGCATAATGACCAACTCTTCCACAATTAAAACATTTGAAAGGAAGCTTACCTTTGAATCTTCTGGTTCCTAGTTGGAGTCTTCTCACAAAGTTTGCCTCATCTTCTTCTGAGATATATCCTGACCCTTTCGGTTTTTGAACTTCTTTCCCTTTTGTAGAATCTTTAAAAACAGCTTCTTTGACATCAGATGGTCCTCCTCTCCTCATTTCGTATGCAGTCAATATGCCATGAAGTTGCACCATAGTAAGATTTTGAAGGTCCTGTTTTTCTTCAAGAGCAGAAAATTTTGACTCAAACTTGGCCGTTAGTGATCTCAAAATTTTCTCAACCAAAGTGGATTCGGTTATTGTTTCTCCTAGGTTTCTCATACGGTTTACAACATCATCAACACGTAAAAAGAAACCAGCAATATTCTCATCACTATGCATTTTTAAATTTTCATACTCAATTCTGAGAGATTGAAGTTTTGCACTTTTTACCTTTGCATCACCTTCATAGCTTAGGATGATTTTGTCCCATATCTCCTTTGTTGTATTTAGTTGCATGACTTTGACAAATTCTGCTTCAGTTAGACTTCCAGTTATAGCATTGACCGCTTTTGCATTTGATTCATAATTCTTTCTTTCAGTTGGATCTGTTGGTGTAGCAGCTGGATATTGATATCCTTGTTCAACAATGGCCCATATATCTGCTCCCATAGACTGAAGATAGGATCTCATCCTTATTTTCTAGAAGATTAAATTGCTTCCGTTGAAGAGCGGAGGTTTGATAGATGTTGTTCCCTCGTGATTGCTCATCCTGCTTGATCTTCCTTCTAGTGGTTAAGCCTTTTCAGAAGGACCTACTCTGATACCAATTGTTGAAAAATACTGAGAGGGGGGCTGAATCAGTATTTAGGATTTACTCAGCATCTTTTTTTACTTTTTCATTCTTTAATAACCCATACGCTACTTTACTGAACCAGACTCGCGTATATACGCGGATACCCTTTACTGAACTCGCGTATGCACAGAGATATTAATAAACAATCAATTCTTCACTTAGATCCTTGCATGTATTCATTCATCATATGTTTATATAGCAGTAGACATGAGCAGTAATAACAGAATGAAACATCACACAAAAGCATCACACATGAACACCATGATTTTTAGGTGGAAACCCAAGTCGGGAGAAAACCACCGCTGTCGTTGTCTCAGCCTTCAATATTTTATTATAGAGAAAAAATTCTTACAATCATGTACTGGTGCAGACTTATACCAATACGCAGGCACCCACCTGTAGAAGGCTACAACCTTCTCTCGTTTACCAGCTTCATCTGGAAGGGAGCTTCAACCCCCTGCTCTCGTTTACCAGTCTCACCTGGAAGGGAGCTACTACCCCCTGATATTAGCACCAGCCTCTGCTGACAGAAAGCTTCTATTATCAGACTGAAGAATTCAACCCTTAGATCCACTGTAGACCACGTTTCATCAATTTTCAAACTGGATCAAACAGCTCCAACACAACCCTTCACTTATCAACAAACATACTTTGCCCAATGCTTCCAAACCGAACAGTGAAACCACTGTAATCAGCATATCAAAGATAACCCAAACTTTAGAATAAGTATGCAGATACACATTCAACCATGAGCAACCATCAGTTTAGATATCATACGCGCTTTTATTTAGATGGATCCGCGTATATACGCGCTTTCACTGAAGACAACCCGCGTATATATTCATGCAACTTTTTAGAAAAAAAAACCCTAACAGTTCATACGTGCCTTTGTTAAATAGATCCGCGTATATATGCGCCTTCAGTGAACCGAACCTGTGTATGATCTATAAAAGATAAACTTTGCAGAATAGACCAGATCTATGAACTTACCCAGATTTCTTCAACTTCTTCAACAGATTTGCGCCAAGTCTTCATCACTTCTTTTCAGATCATCCAAGAGTTTCTCCATTTCAAGATCTAGAGATATTGGACCTTCATAATGTTCATAGATACATTATAGAATCAGATCTATCAATTAAAAACAAAGTTCCACCATGCAGATATACTTCAGAGTGAAGTATACATTAAAGCCCAGACCCTTGCTCACCTTTGCATAATGAATTTCTTCTCCTTATATAGGTTTACCCTTTATCAATACCATGGGTCAAAACCACATTACTTTCGATGGTATTCCTGGGCGGGGTCACATAGACGAATCATTACTCAATACAATGGGTCAATACCATGGTGGTTACCCACGGTTTTGCACTTTATGACGCTTTTTCACATCACAGCGACTTGTACGTTATTTCCGTGCATACGCGACTTCTCCTAGACAAATCCGCGTATGCCTTGAGATATACTCTTTTCATCATAGATCTAGCACATACTGAATTCCTTTCTTCTTTACCTTCTGTACTCACTATAGATACATCATTTGACAAGTTCATCAAGACATATTCTATCAAGCAAAACTTCATCAAGTAGGTTGCCATCATCTTCATCAAGTGGGTTGCCATCAAGGACAACACTCAGCATCATATTGCCAACATAAATTTTGTGTGTTTTGCACATTATTGAGATAAAAATATTGCTCCATCTGTAGTATCTATGTTACAGGATCCTTTCCATAAAACTTCCTCATATCCATTTTTGGAATATGGTGGTTCTTCCCTCCAATATTAGAGTTTATGAAATCACGATTAACATTTATTTTGTTCTCATCATGAGTTTCCTCTATTATCTTTTCACCATTAGGAAACATCTCTTGTATCAACTTTTTCAAACCTTCCATGTCTACATTTAGATCATTCTTCAGTTTTTCCATCTTAGCTTCCATGTCATCCATCCTAGATTGAATGTTAACTTCCATGCCATCCATATTAGCTTCCATGCCATTCTTCAAACCATCGAGATTAAATTCCTTGTCTTTCTTCAAACCATCCATCTTAGTTTCCATGCCTTTCTTCAAAACTTCCATGCCATTTTTTGTTTCTCTTTATGAGAGCGAATTTTTTTTCACTTGCTCTTGTAATTTTGATATGTCATGTTGTCATTATTCATCTTCATGAGTCATAGTAGATCCTTCTAAAGGCTTAATGGGTGTTGAATTCTTTTTAGGGGCCATTTTAGAATCCAATACTGATATCTATTCTACAATATTTCCATGGAATCAATTCAACTTGATTCTTGAAACAAGTCTTATGCAATTTGGAAAAAAATATACACACCTTTTACTTGATTTTGAGGAGCTTGATATTGAAATTGAATTATCTCTGTAATTGTTGATCCTTAATATATGAAATTCAACCTTGTAGAATCCCTATGAAGCTTCTTTCAAATGCCATAGGTCTAAACAAATTTGGATTATTCAAGACAAATTTATGTCCAATCTCCCACAATGACATAATTATGGACTGGTTTAGTAGAGCAAACTTGTACGACTTGCCATGTATCATTTTTTCCTTCTTTGGCTCTGAAATCCATAGAAAAGAAACTATATTCCATGTAATTGTGGCCATGTTTTACAACATTCCAATCCGATGCTCAGAGAGGGAGTTATGAACATTTTCCCACAATCACCTCTTTGAGATGAAATTCGGGAGCCTGAAAAAGCCTTAACTTCCACAGATCATATCTCTGAAAATATTGCGAAAAAAGTTCTGAAATTTTGGGACGATGTTCCTTAGGATTTTGGATTTTCACTCTAAAAATTTTAGCTTTCGAAACTTCGTACAAAAAACGTTATAGTGAAAATTCCATGATAACATGTTTAGGTTAAATTTAGGAACCTGCAAAAAGCCCAAAATTCCATAGATCATATCTCCGAAAATGTTGCGCACCAAGCTCAGAAATTTTACGAAGATGTTCCCCAGGATGTCGGCTTTACGCTCTAAAACTTTTAGCTTCTGAACCTTCTTAAAAAAAAAATTATAGTGAAAATTCCATGATGACCTGTTTGGAGCAGTAAAAACCTAGAATCCAAAGCTCTGATACCAAATGTTGTGAAACTAGCTCCAAAAATAGAAGAAAAGAGATATCAATGCCTTATAAATAAGCCACTTCAAGGGGGCAAACCCCAATACATTACATGAATGAAAAATTCTTGAATGATACAAATTACAAAACCTCCTTTCTATATATAGGAGTCCATGGGGCCACAATGTAATCCTAGTCGACCTAAAAATAATAATTTAAGGGCACAATAATAACAATATGGGGGTTACAGGAGTACAGTAATAAAAATAAGGGGGTTACACTAGCAACAATAAGGGACTATACTAGTAATATAGAGACCTAACATGAGAATCTTTTGTTGCATATGAACCAATGAAGAGAAGGGTTTTGTGCGATTGATCCATAACCATGGGTTTGCGGATGACCCATAATCATGGGTTTGTGGATCATCCATAACCATGATGAAAAACTATATGAGGATAAATATACCTTGGAATGCTTGTGAGCCAACTGTGATAGTGACAATATTCAGCATAGCAAGTGGACTTCGTTGGCAAGGATTTTGTGTGTTTTACCGATAAACATGATGAAATAGCTTACTTTCTAGTGATTGGATACCTTGTAGAAATTTGGTAGCTTATCTTTGTAGATCCTCACAAGACCCATTGGAAGAAATATAATTTCTTCTCTCATTATTAAATGGAAAATATTCTCTAAGCAATCTATCTTGACCACATAAGTTGAAGTTGTCTCCACTCCAACAAATTGGTGATGAAAGTAATGATGGAAGTGAAAACCATATCCCACCACATGTTAGATAATAAATCTTTATCTACAAGTATTTAGTCCACTTGACACCTTGTATCTGATCTTAGGTGAGTAGAAGTAATTTTAATAATTCGAGAAGTATGGCTAAAATAATTAGCATAGGATGATAAGGTAGTAACATGTTGCATGTAGATACCTCCTTTCTTGTAGATAAGTCCGTCTGGAATGTATGAATGCAACAAATAGGTGATTTTAACACTAGAGAAAATATGAGGTCAATAACATAGAAAATATGAATTATTGGTGCAGGATTTGCAAGACCTATGTTTGAATAATTATATGATCAAATTTTCCTCTTTTTTGGTTTTCATCAATTCAAAAAATATTCGCACAAGATCACCTCTTATTGTATATAATAGACAACCATTATTGAGCCTTACAATAGTAGGAGCTTTAAAATCAGGAACAATGTTGTCGAATTCCATGCTTTCAAGATTCTCCATGAAGCATATGCAATACGTGCTCTCACAACCCATGAAATAGAAAATTAAAAAGGACAACAAGGAGACTATAAAATTCAATATTTTGTGTCTCATGACTGAGGAGACCAATAATAGAGGGGATGGAATTGTGGAGCATGGGCATTGGGTATAGCTCCGGTGCCCTCACCGAAACTTGTATCAGTTAGGTGAGTACCCCTATTGCAATTCAAACTACCAAGGGCTTTAACATTGTTCACTTTCATGGTTTCATCGACAATGCAGGAATCACGACCATTGAGGAGGCATGCAAGCTTGTAGATGACAACACATCAAGTGGGAAAAAACACTGTAAGACTTATATCTACGCACATAATTATTATTTATGATATTATATTTATTTAAACCTTACCTTTCACGATGAGACTAGGGATCTCTCATTGGTGATGGAGTGAGGTCATGAGATAAAATCTCGACATTGCAAGAAACACCCAGTGGGTTTTGTAGCTAGTGTGATCAAATACAATGGAAATGACCAGTGGTGGTGGTGGCTATGTTGGAAGAAAGAGATGTGGAAATCATAGATTCTGACGGTTGAGGATGCTTGAGAATTTTTTAATGCATTTTTGAAATTTTAGGGCGTTTTGAAGGCTCGTATTACCTTAAGATGAATCTT